>BSBK01008970.1:0-147500 GCA_027943335.1 Chamaecyparis obtusa | reverse complement strand
CACATCATATGTATTGGTGAAGTTATTGAGGTTTCCAGTTATGAAATCTTTTAGGTCAATTTTGAAGGCCTTAGAGGCTCCAGATTGCGATCGACCCCTAGCTGACTGGAGTTTGCATAGTCAGGCACTGTAGATCTCGACATGGCATTTCTGAAAAGTGGTTATAATAGAAAATCCAAGCTACAGTTAAAAGGTTATGTCCTCTGGAAGTTGGGCTACCTAAAAGCATTTTTGTGTATATTTTCTTAGCCGACCCTATGTAAAAAAAGAAAAGAAAAGAAATTAATTCTTAGGATTGTCAGCCTTAAGGGCTAATTTTCTGGAACCTTCTCGGGCGGTGGAAATTGCCTATATAAAGAAGGCCCGTAGTGTTGTCTTAGGCAGTTCTGGGTAGTAGATCTGATTTTTGATTTGAGGCTTTGGCCTACAGAATATTGTAAAGTAAAATGCCCATGTGGCTTTGCATGTAAAATTTCTAAAATTTGAAATTCCACGTTTGTGGAGATAATAAGAAGCCCATTTTTTGTTCTTGCAAATTACTGTTGTTTCTTTGTTTTTTATGTGTTTGTGGTATTAAGGGGAGCACCCTTCATCAAGTGGTATTAGAGCAGGAGTTGCTGAGTGTGTAAACAGATCACTGACTATGAGGCAGTTTGCACCATGACCATGGTTAGGGTTTCAGCATGCATTGCGAAAATGCCTCCACGAAGAGAACGTGGCGGAAGGGATAGTGTTGTGACACCTGAGGTTAGAGAGCTGCAGAGACAAGTGCGAGCATTGCAAGAAGAGATTCACAGAGGAATGAATCTTAATGTAAGAGAAGAAAGTGATGATGAAGCAAAAGAAAATTTTGATCAGGAAGGAAAAGGCGAACTTCCGAACCTAGAAGAAGAAAGGTTTTTTCGAGCCCTTTCCAAGATCAAGAAGAAACCTAAGATCGAGGTTCCTACATTTTCAGGGAATCTTAACCTAGAAGAATTGATCAACTAGATCAATGAATGTGAGGAATATTTTGAGTATGAAGATGTTGAGGATCCTGATAGGATCAAATTTGTGAAGGCCAGACTGAAAGGTCATGCGAAGATCTAGTGGCAAGAGGTTCAATTGGAGTGAAATAGAAGAGGGAAAGATAAAATCACAAGATGGGACGGGATGGTGGATAAATTGAAGTGACAGTTCATTCCTATTGATTATGAGCTTGACCTACTAAAGAAAATGCAAAGTTTGAAGGAATCAGGAAGATCTGTTCAAGAGTATACAGAGGAGTTCTATCAACTCCTGATCAGAACGGGCCATGCAGAAGTTGATAAGGAGAAAGTTGCCCATTACCTTAATGGGTTGAGGCCGAGCATTCAGGAGGAGCTGAATCTAGTTCGAATGAACAGTATTGAAGAGGCATACCAGTTTTCTCTAAAGTAGAGGAAAATTTGAACAAGAAGTTTGAGAGTAGACAAAATGGAAGAGGTCGCAGTGGACGATCTGGTGGACGGTCATATGGTGGCCGAAATGAAGATCCGAAAAAGAAGGATGAGGCTAGTAGCAATCAGAATCAGTGAGAAAATAATTCCAATCGCTTCCAGGATTAGAATAATAGAGATCAGAGAGGAAGAGGAAGAGGACAAGGATTTGAAAGAGGTGGCTTCCATGGAACATGTTTTCATTGTGGAGAAGAAGGTCATAGGGCATTTGAATGTCCTCAACGCTAAGGAAGAACAGACAGGAGAAATGAAGGCCAGGCCAGAGTTGCACATGTAGATGAAGATGCTAGATCATCAAATTTTGAAGATGCTGAAAGAGGAGAAACGTTGATTAACAGAAGAGTCCTGTTGAGTGGTGAGAATGAACCTGAGCAAAGGAGGAGCCTATTTCGTACCAAGTGCAAGTGTGAAGGTAAATGTTGTGATGTGATTATTGATAGTGGAAGCACTGACAATTTGGTGTCAGAAGAGATGGTGACAAAGTTGAAGCTCAAGAGACAGAAACACCCACATCCATATCGGATTGCCTGGGTATAGGATGACCACAAGGTCATGGTTAATGAACAATGCCTAATGAAGTTCTAGGTTGGCGGATACCAAGATGAGGTATTGTGTGATATCATATCTATAGATGTATGTCATATGTTGCTAGGTAGACCATGGTAGTTTGACAAATGTGTTGTACATGATGGTTGTGTGAATACCTATTCCCTGACAAAGGATGGAGTGCGACATAAGCTAAAACCATTGAAGGAGACTGAAGAAAAGGTATGTGATAATGCAAGGATAACTTTTGTTGATGGAAAAAATTTCCTAGATGGTATGAGACATGAGCATGCATGTTTTGCTTTAATTCCAAAAGCTGGTAAAGAGGAAGTAGAAGATGTTCCTTTAGAAGTTGCAGATTTGTTGAATGAGTTTCAGGATATTGTATTCGATAACGTGCCTGATGGATTACCGCTAGTCAGGAAGATCATTCATCAAATAGACTTGATCCTAGGTGCGAGTTTGCGGAATAAGGTAGCACACAGAATGACACATGCAAAAAGTGAGGAGTTGAATAGACAACTACATGAGTTGTTACAGAAAGGATTGATCTATGAGAGTCTGAGTCCCTGTGCTGTACTAGCGGTATTAGCACCAAAGAAGAATGGAGAATGGAGGATGTGTACAAATTCTAGGGCAATAAACAAGATCACAATCAAGTACAAGTTTCCATTGCCACAAATAGATGATATTATGGACTGTTTGAGTGGAGCTGTGTATTTCTCAAAGATAGATCTAAAGAGTGGATATCATCAGATTTGGATCAGAGAAGGAGATGAATGGAAGACTGCCTTCAAGACAAAGGAAGGACTCTATGAGTGGTTAGTCATGTCTTTTGGGCTAACCAATGCACCGAGCACTTTAATGTGGCTCATGAATGAGGTTCTGAAAGAATTTCTAGGTAAGTTTTTCATTGTTTACCTAGATGATATTTTAATCTTTAGTAAGACATTGGAGAAGCATATGATGCATATTCGTATGGTATTTCAGAAGTTGAGAGAAGAGAAATTGTTGATTAATTTGAAGAAGTGCAGTTTTGTGAAGAAAGAGTTAGTGTATTTGGGATTTGTAGTTTCAGCTGAAAGTCTGAAAATAGACCCAGAGAAGGTACATGCTATCCTTGAATGGCCTACTCCAAGGAATGCTACTGAGGTAAGATCTTTTCATGGTCTAGCTAGCTTTTACAGAAAGTTTATTAGAAATTTTAGTAGTATTTGTGGACCCTTGACTGAAACAATGAGAGGGGATAGAAAAGAGTTTAAGTGGACTAATGGGGCAGAAAAGAGTTTTCAGTTGTTGAAACAAAAAGTTACAGAACAACCTATTTTAGCACTTCCAGATTTTAATAAGGTGTTTCAAGTAGATTGTGATGCTAGTGGTACTGCAATAGGAGCTGTTATGAGCCAAGAAGGTAAACCTATTGCTTATTTCAGTGAGAAGTTGAATGATGCCAAGAGAAAATATTCTATTTATGATCAGGAATTTTATGGTATAGTTCAGGCATTGAAGAAGTGGAGACACTATTTGCTTCCTAAAGAGTTTGTTTTGTATACTGATCATCAAGCTTTGCAATATTTGAATAGTCAAGGAAAGTTCAATCAAAGGCATTTGAAATGGGATGAGTTTTTCACAGAGTTATACATTTGTTTTGAAACACAGAAGTGGAAAGTCTAATAGGGTTGCAGATGCTCTTAGCAGAAGGCAACTATTGCTGATAGAAATGCAGATTGAGGTGGTTGGGTTCAAGGAACTCAAGAATTTATATCTAGAGGATCTTGATTTTGGTGAAGCTTGGAAAGCTTGTAAAGAACCTATTACTCTAGATAGAACGAAGTGGCTGGATTTCATCATTGAGGATGATATGTTATTCAGAGGGAGTTAGTGGTGCATTCTAAGAAGTTCTATGAGGGAGAATCTCATCAAGGAGAAGCATAGCGGAGGATTGGCTGGACATTTTAGTCGTGATAAAACTCTTTCTTTGGTTAGTGAAAATTATTATTGGCCACAGTTGTAGCAAGATGTGAAGAAGTTTGTACAGAGTTGCAGAGTATGTCAGATGGTGAAAGGAGTGAAGTAGAATACAGGGTTGTATCAGCCATTACCTGTACCAGAGAAGCCTTGGGAGGATATTAGCACAGACTTTGTTCTTGGTTTACCGAGGACTCAGTGGGGACATTATTCAATTTTTGTGGTGGTTGATAGATTTTCAAAGATGGCACATTTCATTCCCTGCAAGAAGACTACTGATGATGTTCATGTAGCATAATTGTTTTTCAGAGAGGTAGTGAGACTACATGGTTTGTCAAAGACCATAGTTTCAGATCGGGACATGAAGTTTGTTGGATATTTCTGGTGTACATCATGGAAGAAACGGAAGACAGATTTGAAGTTCAGTTCATCACATCATCCACAGACTGATGGACAGATGGAGGTGGTGAATAGGATTTTGGAAAATTTATTGAGATGGTTGGTTGGAGACAAGCCAACAGGATGGGATTTGATTTTACCATAGGCATAATTTGCATACAATAATTCTGTCAATAGGAGCACTGGTAAATCACCATTCTAGATTGTATATGGAAGTAGTCCAATAAATGCATCTGAATTGAGAAAGATAAATAAAGGAGAAATAAGTAGTGCTAAAGCTGAGGATTTTGTGGAACACTTGAAGAACATTCATGAGGAAGTGAGGAAGCACATTACCAAAATGAATACACAGTATAAGGCTAAGGCAGATGAGAAAAGGAGGCATAAGGAATTTTAGGTTGGAGATGAAGTCATGGTTCATTTGTGAAAGGAAAGATTTTCAGTTGGTACATATAACAAGTTGAAAATGAAGAAATTTGGACCATGTAAGATACTGAAGAAGCATGATTCAGGAAATGCATATGAGGTAGAATTGCCTACTAAGCTGAATATTTCACCAGTGTTTAACATTTCAGATTTGACAGAGTATCATGAAGGATGTGTTGAAGATGAGATCACAGTAGTTCAGTGGAGTATTTTAGCAACTAGTTCAGATACTAAGGAGATTAAGGACATACTGGATAGTCATGTTGGCAGAAGCACAAAGAACATAACATATGAAGAGTATTTGGTCAAGTGGAAAGGATGAACTATTGAGGATTCATCATGGCTAACAAAGGAGGAGGTTAACCATCTTGGTTTTCCTCTGCATACCTGAGTCATGACAAGGTCACTTCTCAAATTACCCCGAGTGTCTAATGTAGGAGCATCCTGGGTATAAGAGCAATCTTGCATCACCCAAAAATATTTCTTTTTGCTTTTCAATAAGGGCTATCTTGTGCGGAGCTACTATTTATGGAAACTTACTATTTTTAGTAAGTTGGTCATATGATCTCAGAATATTTTGATTTCACAGGTGGAGGTTCATCTTAGTCATATCTGCCTACCAATTGAGTTTCATTGCCACATCATCTGTATTGGTGAAGTTATTGAGGTTTTTCGGTACAAAATCTTTCAGGTCAATTTTGAAGGCCTTAGAGGCTCAAGATCATGATCGATCCTTGGCTGACTGGAGCTTGCGCGAGTCAAGCACTATAGATCTCGACATGGCGTTTCTGAAAAGTGGTTATAATAGAAAATCAAAGCTACGGTTAAAAAGTTATGGCCTCCGGAAGTTGGGCTACCTAAAAGGATTTTTGTGTATATTTTCTTAGCCGACCCTATGTAAAAAAAGAAAAGAAAAGAAATTAATTCTTAGGATTGTCGGCCTTAAGGGCTAATTTTCTGGAACCTTCTCAGGCGGTGGAAATTGCCTATATAAAGGCGGCCCGTAGTGTTGTCTTAGGCAGTTCTAGGTAGTAGATCTGGGTTTTGATTTGAGGCTTTGGCCTATAGAATATTGTAAAGGAAAATGCCCATGTGGCTTTGCAAGTAAAATTTTTGAAATTTGAAATTCCACATTTGTGGAGATAATAAGAAGCCCATTTTCTGTTCTTGCAAATTACTGTTGTTTCTTTGTTTCTGTATGTGTTTGTGGTATTAAGGGGAGCACCCTTCATCAAGCGATATCGAGCACCCTTCATCAATTATGCTGATTCATCTTTTCAAAATAACATGATTATATCTCTCATCATTTATGTAAATATTCTAGGTTAAGATATAAGTCTAGTTTAGTATGCAGTATTTTTAAATTCAGCAAAACTCTCTATTTAAAAGTCAAATTAAAATACTAAGGACAATACCCACTTCAAATAAAATTAGGAAATGTACTATCTTTTGGATGAAGATCATAAAATCATTCTTCTAACAAATTCACCACTCAACAAATAATAAATCTAGCTAAGTAAACATAACATTTTATTTTAGAAAACAAATAAACTATTATCATAAAGGCACCAGCATTTCAGTACTAATAGCTATTCCATTTTAATAATTCTTGCTGCATTAAAATGTTTACATAATGATAGTATTCAAAACAAAATTTTCCTTAACATATTCCAGCTTCATCTTTCATCTATATCTTACATAATTGGAGAAATTAAACACAAAATCTTCTAGCCTTGACATGTTCATTCCCTCATCAAAATTCAATATCAGCTTCAAAACTTGAACTCTTTCTCTTCACACCTTGCAAGGATAAACGTGTAACACAAAACTTTTACCACATGACCATGGAGGCTCACCTCTCAGCCTAGGTCATTTCATGACCAACCTCAAGGTAGGGGAAACAAGAGATGGATGGGTTACAAACATGCAACACTAACATAAACATTCAACCATAATAGGGAATAAAACATGCACAATAAACTCCGTTACCAAGCTTGCACAAAGGATTTCAACAATTAGATCCATAAATGGGTGAACATGGAAAATTCTCTTATAGAGACACCTATCTTATAACAAAACAAGAATTTTCAATAAAATCTCAGATGCCATCACAAGGCCCTTCCTAACATACAGCTCAATTCGATGAGCATCAACACATCCCTTATGACCCCCATACAAACATAAGAAGGCCCTCAAGGATGCCCATACATCCAAGTTCTCATACATAAAGAATTCCCAACTAGGCCTTGTTAGCCCATTTTCATGTCACAACTAAACTCTTTAGAAAGTGGTCTACTTCTGCAAAAAAATTCATGGTTGTAACACTTTTCCTTTGGCCCTTGCAATTATTTTTGTGTCTCTACCTGCAACCCTTGCAAAAAATTCAAAAAATCTAGCCGTTAGTGCAAATAAGCCCTAAGTCTACCATGGCCTTGTTCTATTTTAAAGTTACTTTTTCGGGCCACTTAAAAACTTTTAAGTGCACGTGCTTAATATTATTGGTCGGTCCCTATTTAAATTTTTCCTAAATTTTTACCCTAGTGGCCTTTAATATTTCCTAAGTCTAAGTGACCAGTGAATTAAATATTTCCTATGCTTCGGCCTTAATACTTACTGGGCCTGGTCTTCTGACAACATCTTGATCCAATGGTTGTCATGTTTTCATGAAGGTTGTGTCAGAAGTTTGCACTTTTGCCATGATCGTTGATTCCATTTCATGGCAAAGCCTTTCTTTACAGGTGGGTCCACTGCCACCTAAGCACAAGTGGCACTTCCCTATTGGCCGAATGAATCAATGAAGTGGCAGGGTTGTCATTATAAATGAAAAGGTGGTTTTTCCATTTGCTAGATTTTGTGACGTGGTGGTCTCTCATTCGTTAGGGTATCCTATACAACACAGTGGGCTAGGGCTTTACGTCATCAGTAACAGATTCCAAATCTATGGTGGGTGCATGACCCCATAGAATCTTTTGAGACATTGAGATCATGCGACATCCGTCCGATCCTCCAGGTGTTCCTGTCAAAGATAACGGTGAGTCCTAACTACTATGTGTGCATGATTTGGTGGCTTTTGACTGGTCAACATGGATGATACTGCAGGGTGGGACTGTTGTCAATGTTAGACCAATATCCTGTCGAAAAAAAAATTTCTATGAAATTGGCCTTTTCCCTGCAATGTTTTGAGAAGTTGTCCCGCCATACCTACAAGCTTGTTTTGGTGTGCACTCTTAGCCATGTATTCTTCAATGAGTCACAAAGCTCTAGTTCAAATCGCAAGAGCTAATTTGTAAAAACCAGGGAGATATTCACGTTTAAAGGTCTGCTGGAGATTGTTCTTTCATGTCGCAGGGTGTAAGTATAAAACCCTTGTTGTTTGCGACCTTTCGCATGTGCACACTTATCTCCGGTGATAGCCCTTTTCTTATGTGCGTTACTACGACCTTTCACATCTGTGCACTTGTCTCTGAGCATTAAGCTTTTCCTATGTGCGCTGCTGTGACTATGTGGGGCCCAGTTTCTCATTTCCCTGTTAGTCGCTAGGTCAGCAAAAGAAGAAAGTCTATTCAGTGATTGACAAAATTGCCTTTGTCTCTAAATCTCATAATGGTGGGACCTAGTTTCTTAAGGCTAAAGGGGTTAAGGTTTGGTCAGAATCAGTAGTTGTCGCATGTTGGTATGCAGTTGGTCCAGGCGGGTCCACATGACAGGTGTACTGATTCGACATCTTCTGAGTGGTCCATGGGTGATCATGTGGATATGTTGTCAGAAGGCCTAAGAAAATGAGAAAATTTGGATGTCCACTTGTTGGATTTTATGACATGGGCACCTCTGATTGGTCAGCATGGTAGTTGTTAGCAGGGCTGAGGCATAATGCTAATGGTTTGTCACATGGTCTCATAGCCTTTTTCAAGGCTATGCGAGCATGCAACTAATCACCAGACCTAGCAACAAAGTTGAGAACTAAATGGTGGGTCCATGTGTCGGGTCTTACCGACGTGTTCAATTTCTATTGGCTACTGAGGCGGTGATGTGGACTTGGATTTTTCATGGGCTTGTGGACTGTTGTGTCAAATTTTGAGAACCGCCCAATCTACCGGGAAAAGGAAAAGATCTATAGTTGCATTTTAAAATTTTTGACATGACTGTTGTAATTTGAATTTGAATTTCTGAGAGGGTTTGTAGCTACTGAAAGTACAAAAATTTATGGTTTCTTTGGCTGATTTCAATTGGTTGGTGGTGCCAATTGTTGCGGACTATTATGGGGGTCTCTATGGTTGATTGCATGATGTTTTTTATACCAGATAAAGTTGGGTATTGTGCTCGAGGTGTATTTGTAGGTGGATGATAGGACTGATTGGCATGAAAAATTCATAGTCCTTGGTACATTTTCAGAGGATTGGCATAAATGAAGATCACTTTAGGATCCGTTCTGACTTGGTTGCCTAAGTTTCCTCCTCTGCATTTATTTTCTTGACTATTTTGATTGGTTAGGTAGTTGAAACCCTAACCCTAGTTGCTCGAAGCTTGATGCATCCTCTTTAAGGATTCCAAGGTGACTAGGGGGTATAAGTAGTTAGTTTTTTGACTGAGTAGGGGTTCCATGATTTCTTTTTGGTCCCAGGTTGTTGATCTATGTGTATTTGAAGAAGGACAAACTTGATTTTGGGTCTGCTTCCTATCTTAGTCGTTCTTTGATTGCATATTGATTCTGAATATGTTAATGTGAAAGCTATTGGGTTCCAATATTACATTTGTGTATGTCTTCTTATTTCAATTCTGAGCTCATATATGTTAGTATCATAAAGTGTATTAGCATATGGTAAACAAAGAGTATTGTGAAGTCATCTCTAAGTTCCTAACAAAGTTAGGATTAAAGTCTTTTGGGTGAGTTCAGTGAGTTCACAGCCAGATAAGAATCTAATATCCTTGTGTTTGAGGGAGAGGGGTAATAGGCAAAGCACTTATGCCAAGCCTAGGAGTGTTTGACTTGAGATCTTCAGCTGATATATACAATTGGATGACTCTTTGCCCTAGGTTAAGGCACTGGTCCATTCTCTGGAAGCTTTTCATGGTGTTTAACCACACACACACAAATTTAAATGATAACAACTTGAGTCAATTAGTAAAAAACATGGATGTATATTATTTTGTGACTCCTTTGGAGAAGTGAGTCAAGGGTACACCCACCTGAGCATTAAGGCTCAAAGTGTAGGAGGATCTCATTATTGATCCTTGTTAATTGGCCCTCTTTCTTGTAGACTTGGGAGTGGTGATAGAGTCAAGGTTATATTAAAGTTATCCATCAAAGTATAAATCTGCAAGTGAAGATCAAAGGGAACAACCAACAAAATGGCGACTCTACTAGGGAGAGTCTAGAAAAAGAAATTGGTGTTGGACTTTTGTGTTTTCTTGTGGTTTTTAGTGTCTTCTTATGAATTTTAAGGTTTTCCCATGTAGGTGGGTGGCGACTCAAATGGTTAAGAACTAGTGTTATATGTTAAAGATGGACAAAAGAAGAAATACCAGGTCCTTTGTTAAGAAAAATATAGAGATGGCTTTGGAATAGTTACCTAGAGCTAACAAGAAGAGTTGAATTAGGAGGAATGAAGAGTCTACAAGTGCTCCTGTGAGAGAGCAAAGAAATACCAGAGCTAGAGCACCAGTTGCATCCTCTAATGAGGAACGTTCAGAGGACATAGGTTCTAGATTGAGTAGTGGCCACTCTGAAGACAAGTTTTATGATACCCCAGAGGCTATATTTCAAGACAAGGGTTCATTACCTGCAGGTCAGGATGAACACCCTAGAGAAAGAGGTCATGGGATGAATTTAGATCCTGATGAGGACATACCCAGGAGGCAGCCCGTGGAACCAAGATGAAAAGAAGGAGAGAAACAAGCTGCTTTCTTCTACTCCTAAGGCTTTGCAAAATGATGTTTTTGGTGATCTTGAAGCTTTGAGTGAGCAGGAAAGATTGTTGTAGGACCATGAGTTTGATGAAGAGGGCCCTATGATTAGACAAGTGCAAAGTTATGCTCCTTTGCCCAAGGGTAAGGATGGACATAGGATCACTAGGCCAACTATTTTTATTAATGAGAAAGGAAAGCATAAGATGGTGGGTGACCAAGCAAGAAAACCAATGACAATACCAAAAATCCCACCACCTGATTCAAGTAAGGAAAAAGAGATAGAAAGAAAAAGAAAGGAAGATGAAGCTCTAGCTCAAGAATTGGAAAGAGATGAGATTGATGCTACTATTATGGAAAAGAGAAGAAAGATCTAGTTCTTCAAAGCTTCATCAACTAATGTTCATGGTCCTGCTATTGCTGAATTAGGGATGTCATCTATGAACACTACTGTTCCACCTAGCAATGCTACTACTAGAAATCACATTCCTATTGTATCTACCAAATCATTTATTGATCCTAATAGATAGTCAAATCTGCAAATGGGAGGGAATGTTGATAAAAATAATAACTCTAGTGGGAACACTAGTTCAAGATTTCAAAGAAGACCTATGCAATTAGAAGGCTATAGGCAAATTAATTTTAATGGGATACCAGGCTACCCAAATGCTTTTCCAAAGGATATAAGAGATAAGCTATCTAAGTTTTCTGCTAATAATGCTATTAGCTATGAGGATCATCTTAGGTTATTTGTGCATATGCTTAATGATTATAAAGGTAGAGCATGAGGATGTAGTCATGAAATTGTTTGTTCAATCTCTAATGGAGGATGCTAGAGATTGGTTCAAGAGACTTCCTAATAGATGTATTGATACTTGGGATTCCTTTGAGAGATGTTTTAAAGAGCAATATGGTGATAGGCCTAATGCTAGTTTCATGTTGAATGAATTCAATACCATAAGAAAAAATCAGAATGAGTCTGCAGCTGAATTAAACATGAGATTTTAGAAAGGTATGCATAAGTTGTTCCAAGTTATGCGGTTAGATGACAATGTCTATCTAACTACATACTTAGATAAATTTGACAGAAAGATGGGTCATTTGCTGAGGGATAAGGAACCAAGAACTCTCAGAGATACTTTCAGGATTGCTATCAATATTGAGAATAATATGAAAATATTAGGGAAATTGGGTTGTAAGAGAGATAATCCAAAGTTGTTTGGGGACAAGAGATACAAAAGAGAAAATGAAAATTTTGTTGGAACTAAGAAACAAGAAGAAGATAAATTGGATAAGGTGCTTAATGCATTGAAAGATTTGAAGGCGCCTAAAAATAGGAACAACAGTGCTCTTACCAATGAAAGGCCTCACTTCAACAATAATTTCAATAAGAAAAATAGATTGCAGAATTATCCCTACAACACCCAATGGAAGGATGGCAAGCCTATTGTCCCTATTGCTAGAGGAAAAAATTACAGAGGTAACCCTGATCCTTTGCAAAAATATTCTATAAATTTTATAGAAGATACACTTTGGTGTGTTGCATGCCAATCCCCTCATTTTGTAGAGTATTGTGTGGTTGCACAATCCACGGCTGCAAATCAAGATTGTGGAGATGAGGAGATAAATCAAGAAGAAGATCATGATGATATTGGGTAGAACATGGATACTTAATATCTAGGATATGAAGATGATTTTGATTTTGATGTAGAAGCAAATTGAAATGTGAATAGACACAATCAGGCCCTCTTTCATCAAGAGTTATTTTCTGATGATGAAGACATTGATGAAAAGACATGTAACATAAACTCTTCTTCTAAGCTAGTAAATTTGAGAAGACCTTCTAGAGAAGAAATGGATAGGATTACTATAGAAATGATTGCCCAAGTGCAAACTAGAGGCATGGTGGAAAGTGATACAAATGGAAAAGCTATAGAAATGTTCATGAAGAATACCAACCTTGGTGAGCCTAATGAGAAGAAATCAAAGGGTGATCACATCCAATGAAATTCAAGAATGTGAAAGGTAAGAATTTTGAGCCTAAAGGATTTGAAATGGAAAAAAATTCTAAGAATGAAAAAATGAGGGTGGTCAATACACCTAATGTATCAGATAAACAAAGAGATACTAAGGAAGTAAAAATTGAGGTTCCTCCCATTGCCCCTGTTGATATGTTATATGTATTGTCCCAAATTACAGTTAAGGTTCCATTGTTAGAATTGTTGAGGATCCCTAAACACAAAGACAGAGCTATTGCATGGGTGGATAATGTTCATAATAATGATGTTGCATGCAATGAATCTTAGGATAAAATTTTGAATGGAGTTGCTGCTTAGGGAATGATATCTCAAATTCCTCCTATATATTTGGATAGTTCTATCAATGCTAGCCTTGAAAACATTGATCCATTATTTTTGAGTGTTCTTTTGAATGGAATAAAACTAAGAAATTGTATGATTGATAGTGGTGCCTCTAATATTGTTATGCCTTTTAAAATCATGGAGAAGTTGGGCCTTAAAGTTGATACAATTCAAGGCAGGTGTTGTGCAATGGATCAGAGAGAGGTACCAGTTATTGGCACTATAAATGCAATGCCCTATAGGCTGGCAGCATATCCAGAGAAAGAGTTAACAATGATTGTCTTGGTGGTGGACATCCCTCTTCATTATGGGATGCTATTATCTAGAAGATGGAGTGATGCCATGGGTGGAAGTTTACAATGTGATCTGTCCTATGCAACTTTCAAGATTGATGACCAGTTTATCAAGATTGAGAGAGAGCCAAGAGTATGCCACATGATTAAAAGGAACATTGACTATGAGACTACATGTTTTGTGGATACTGATATAAATTCTTTTAGGGAAGAGACCCATGTATTTCAGAAGGAGCCTATTTCATCACCTATCTTTGTTGAGGTGAATGAAAATTCTATGAAGGGTGATTTGTGGGTAATGTACTTTGATGGTACT
The DNA here is from genome assembly GCA_027943335.1 of Chamaecyparis obtusa. Lineage (NCBI taxonomy): Eukaryota > Viridiplantae > Streptophyta > Pinopsida > Cupressales > Cupressaceae > Chamaecyparis > Chamaecyparis obtusa. The sequence goes on along the minus strand of BSBK01008970.1, from coordinate 133,810 downwards.
AGCTGCAAAGATGGAGTAGGGGTAGGTATTTTACTTATTTCTCCTGATAGAAATACCTACAAGTTATTCTTTCACATTGAATTTATTTTGTGCTGACAATATAGCAGAATATGAGGCATTGTTGTTAGGACTGAGGTTGGCACAAAAGCATGGAATTAAATGTAGAACTGTTGTTGGTGATTCTGAGTTGGTGGTGTCCCAAGTTAGGTCAGTATATGCTTCCAAGAACAAAAGGTTGAAATAATATAGGAATGCAGTTCAGGATTTGATTGAGCATTTTGATGCCTTCAATATTGAGTGGAAGGATAGGAGTAACAATAAGATGGCTGATTTTTTAGCCAATAAAGCAATCAATCCTAGCGATATTACATTTACTAGTATCTCTAAAGTTGAAATTCAGACTACACCTAGTATACCAGATAATGTTGAAAATTGGCAAGTTTCTTATGATGATAATGATATACTGAAGTTTATGAATTGTGAAGATCAGTATCATAGTTAGGAATTTGATTGTTCAGCCTTGGTTGAGTCAGTAGAAGGAAAGGAGGTTGTCTTTGGCAATGAAGTTATTCAGCTCAAAACTAAAAAGGTTCCTAAGGGACTTGTTGTTTTGGAAACTATCTTTGACAATGAGGATAGACTTCAAAAGAATACCAAAAGTGAGGATCATGCTGATCTAGATGAGATAAATCTTGGAACACAAGAGGCACCTAAGAAGGTATACATTGGTAGAGACTTGTCTCATAGAATAAGAAAGTCTTTGATTGAATTATTGAGAAAATTCAAGCATGTTTTTGCATGGTCATATGATGACCTAAAGGTTTATAGAGAAGATTTGTTTCAGCATGTTATTCCTTTGAAGGAGGATGCTAAACATTTTAGGCAAAAACAAAGGCCTATTAATCCTACTTTGGCACCCAACATGCAAGAAGAATTGATGAAGCTGAGAGATGCTGGAATTATCAAGCCTATAAGGAACTCTTCTTGGGTTTCAAACCTTGTTCCTATGAGAAAGAAAAATGGTGACATAAGGCTTTGTGTAGACTTGAAAAATTTGAACATCAGCTCATTAAAGGATAACTATTGTTTGACCAATATGGAGGCTATGCTACAAAGAGTAACTAGATCATAATTAATGTCTAGGATGGATGGTTTCTCTGGTTACAATCGGGTGATTGTTAAGGAGTCAGAATAATTCAAGACAACTTTCACTACACCTTGGGGGACATATGTTTATGTGAGAATTCTTTTTGGTCTTACAAATGCTGGTGCTACTTTTCAGAGGGCAATGGATGTCACCTTTTCAAACTTTATCAATGATTTCCTTGTTGTTTAACAAGATAGCCTAACTGCCTATTCCAAAAAGGAAGATGATCATTGTATTCATCTAGAAAAAAAATTGTAACGGCTTTGGAATGTGGCCTTTCACTAAACCCAAGGAAATCTGCATTTGGTGTCACTGAAGGTAAGCTTCTTGGCCACTTAGTTGGAAAGAAAGGAGTGAGAATTGACCCTGAGAGAGTAGTAGTTATTGATAAAATCTAGAAACCAAGAAATGTTAAAGGGATTCAGTCCTTCTTTGGTCAGGTCAATTTCTTAAGGAGGTTTGTGACAAATTTTGCATAGGTTACTAGACCTATATCTAAGATGTTCAAGAGGGGATTTGTTGTCAATTCAGAGGGTGAACCTAATGAGGCTTTCAAGAATATTAAGTAGGCTATCAAAGATGCACCAGTGCTTAAGGCACCTAATTATAGTATCCCAATGCATATCTTCTCTTTTGCATCTTTTCACACTATTGTTGTAGTTTTGTTACAAAAGAATAAGGATGGTTTTGAGCAGCCTATTGCATTCTTTAGTAAATCATTGCTGGCTACTGAGTTGAAATATGACATAAATGAGAAACAAGCTTATGCACTTGTGAAGGTAGTCAAAGCTTTTAGGTGTTACTTGATGGGGGCAGTTGTGATTGCTTTTGTGCCAAGTGCAGTGGTCAAAGATATCTTTTCACAACAAGAGGTGTCTGGGAAAAGATGCAGATGGATCAATAGGATCCAAGAATTCAACATTGATGTCCATATTACTAAGTTGGTTAGAGGATAGGGATTGGCTAAACTGATGGCCCAATCCAATCTTGATGCTAATCAGGTAAATCATTCTGAAATTGATTATACATGTCATATGGATGATTGTGTTTGGTATCAAGATATCATATATTATTAAACAAACATGAAGTGTCCAAATGAGATGGATAACAATAAGAAGAGGACATTGAAATTACAGGCCATCAAGTATGTAATTGTGAAATGTAAATTGTATAGACAAAATTTGGATTGCATACTATTGAAATGTGTAGATGAAAATTAGGATAATAACTTGTTGAAGGAAATGCATGAGGGAGTTTGTGGTGAACACTACATGGGTAAGACTACTACTCAAAAGATCTTGAGGGTAGGATTCTAGTGGCCCACAATCTTCAAGTATGCAGAGAAATTGGTAAGGAGGTGTGATGCTTGTCAAAGGTTCTTTGGCAAGCTTAAATTTTCAGGAAATTTTCCATTAAGGCTAGTGGAAGTGCAGGCTCCTTTCCAACAATGGGGAATTGATTTCATAGGGGAGATACCAAACAAGTCAAGTGGAGGACACTCATGGATCTTAGTTGCCACTGATTACTTTACAAAGTGGGTAGAGGTTATACCTATAAGGAATGCAACAAGTAGGGTGGTGATTGATTTCTTGTTGAACAACATTGTTACAAGGTTTGGGTGCCCTGAGAGAATAGTAAGTGATAATGCCATGTGTTTTAGGTCTACTGAATATAAGGACTTTTGTAAAGGTTTAGGAATTCAGGTTTTCAATTCCTCACCTTATCATCCACAAGGAAATGGTGAGGCAGAATCTACTAATAAGAGTTTGATTAAAATCCTCAAGAGGATCCTTGAAAAGAATAAGAAGGCATGGAATGCATAGTTGCCATTAACTCTATGGGCTAATAGGGTGACTGTGAAGAGGGAAATTGGTTGTGCACCATTTGACCTTGTAGATGGAATACATACAAGGATGTTTCAGAATAATCTATTGGAAATGTATAAATGTGTGAAATTATATGATGATGACATAGAAGATGAGATGCAACTAAGGATTGAGGATCTTATCATGCTAGATGAAATCAGGAGAGAATCAGCTTCAAGAAAAGCCAAGTTACAATTGCAGTTTAAAAATTTGTATGACAAGAAGATTGTTGGAAGAAAGTTTGAGCCTAATGATTTAGTATTAATTTGGAATGCTAGATTAGAAGATAAAGGAAAAAATGGTAAGTTTGATCCAATCTGGCTAGGGCCATATCAGATTCATGAAAAATGGGGCCAGGATTCTTATGTTGTAAAAGAACTGAATGGTAATGTTCAAAAGTAACCTATTTATTGACAATTATTGAAGAAATACTTCCCTTGAGGTATTTTGTTTTCCATGAATAGTAGATAGGTTTGTATATTTGTGTATATCCTTATAAATTCTGCAAATTTGTCTAGTCCCTGGTTCTGTTTTGTCTAAGTTACAAGTTTTCCTTGCCCGTTCCTTATTGTCTGCATTTTTCTACCCATGGGTGGTCTACTTTAACCTGAGATTCTAGATTATTTCCATGTCTGCAAGAGGCATGCATCCCTCAAAAGAGCCACTGTTAGCCCATTTTCATGTCACAGCTAAATTCTTTAGAAAGTGTAGACTAGGATTTGAGCGTGCACCTAAACCTGTTTTGAAGGCCAAAGACAAACAAACGTCATAGCATATAGTCAAATCAAATTTAATGGTAAACAAACTAAAATCAAAGCCACCTCAGTTTAAGCCTAAAACGGATGCGCTCATGCACCGTTTGATATGCTTGGATATAAATGGATGTGGATGTGCAAACTCAAGCACTTGGAGCATGCAGGATAAATGATGATTTGAGGATCAAGAAGACCCAAAATGACACAAAATAGGTATGAGGAACCTATTTTGCCTCAAAGGCCTCAAGAACACACAAATATGCAAAGCTAAAAGATGAACTAAGATTGATTAAACAAGAAATGAATCTATGTTAATCCCATTAAGCTAATTTAGATGTGATTTAAGCTTGAAAATGATCTAAAATGATGAGTTTATGCTTATGCTAGAATGAAAATGACATTATAACTTTACTATTGAGTTTGAGAGTTGAAAGATGATTTGCCTTAGGAAGTGAGGGTATTTATAGGATTTCTAAAGGCTTGGGGTAGGAGGAATGAATGGCCAGGATTGAAATCCTTAAGAGAAGCCAAGATTCACTCAAAGGGAAGCACATGGATTGTGCTAGTTCTCAGCCAATCAGGAGGTGACACATGTCACAAGGTGAGTGGATGAAGGGAAGGGCAAAGAGGAGTCAACAAAGGGGGCTCCAAGCTTATAACTCTCCAAATAAATGCTTGTAAGAGCAATGAATGGGCTTTAAGAGGCTTTGAAGACTTTGGGGAAGCAATAAATGCTTTGTGGTTGAGATATTTGGAAGGAAAGAGTTTGCTTTGGTTTAGGAAAGTCTTAAGCTTGGTTAGGATTGCACAAAGGTTTAAGGGTAGGATTAGGATTAGAAAAAGGATTAGGATGGGTGAAGAGGGTGGATTTGAGAAGATTCTAGAAGAGTCTAGATTTCTCCTTAGTTTCATGGAATAAAAGGTTATTCATTCCAAAAGCTTAAGTTTTAGGAATATTTATTAAAATATTTTCAATAAATATGAAAATTAAATATTTAACCTTAATTAAATATTTAACCTTAGGATTAGGGTTAGAAAAGATGGGATTAGCCTTTTAATCGAAATTAAGAAGGGATTAGAAGATTTTGGAAGAGGTTAGTGGTCTTAAGGAAATTGGCCAAGTTTAGGATAAAAAATAAATTAAAAATAAATTAATTTATTTTTGAAGTTTTTTGGTCAATTTATTAATTAAATAATTAATAAATTAGGGATAATGTCCAAATGACATTTTTAGGCTAGATTCCTTAATTAAATATTTTTAATTAAGAGAGAGGGATTTAATGCCATAAAAATAAATAAATTAATTAAATAATTAATTAATTAATAAATGATGATGTCATCAAGGATTTTCAAAAACTAAAATAATTTATTTTCTGAAGGATTTTTTGGTGTCTACATTTTGCCCCTCTTTGATGCGATGCCGCAAGTGGCATGGCGTCAAAGAAAAGAAAACAAGATGCCAAGGCTAGAATCAGAAGAAGAGGGTATGACGCTCGGGTGGACTAGAAGAAAGAGGAACATGCCCCGGTGGGACAAAATCATGGAAGATGCAGCCAGTGGGACAAGTAGAAAGAGGGATTACGCCCTGGGACAGAGTGTGCCCGGCGAGATGAGGAAGGAAAGGCCTAGGAAGAAAGGGGAGATAAATAACCTCACTTCTAAGAACAAATATGGATGATATGCAAGATGAGATGGAAATGCAAGATGCAAGATGCAGCTATATGCAAAGATGCAAGATTAATCTATATGATAAATGCAAGGAACCAGCTAGCTCCAAGTGCAAACGGGAGTGCATAACCTAGATTTAATATAGCTATGTTAGAGACCTGCCAAGGATACTAGGATCACGAGGCCTGTCAACAACGTCGCAGAGGACTGACGCTAAACAAACACACAGGGTTGCCCCAACATCACACATGAAGAGCAGAGGCGACATGGCGGAACCGATGCTGAGGGAACCACAAACACACAACTGACTCACAGGCAGAAGCGAAAGATCAAAAGACCTTACCCCAGATTATCCGCACACGCAGCACACCGTGATATAATGAATCATGGTGACCCTGGTGGGATAATGAGAAGCCAAAAAAGATTAACAAGACCCAAAGGACAAAAATCCAAGATCAAAATGATAACTCCAAAAAGACATCCTTTGCCAAGGAGAGAGATTAGGTTTGATTGATGGTGGGAAGATTAGTCAGACAAGAGGAATGATATATCCTCAAGGACTAGGATGGAAGATTAGGTCAGACAGGAGGAACGATATATCCTCAAGGACCCATGGGTTGGTGAGAGAATAAGTGTAGTTGTTTTCTGGCAAAAGCTGAAGTTCAAGGAATAATCAGGATGAGCAAGGATAAGTCATCAATTGATGTTGCTGAAGCACAAGGCCTGAGTGGGACTACAAATTTTCTGAGGCTGGGGATGGGACAAGATATTCTTGATCAAATGCTACTGCAAGGATGGACAAAGGTTATGTACAACAAGGAGGAACGATATGCACAAGGGATATGTACAGAAGCTCAGGATTGGGGATAGGAAAATCACACTCGGCAGGACTCTCACTAGGATGGAGACAAGAAGGATAAATACAGGGAGGAAAGCGCTGCACAGGAAAGGGAAAGGGATATGGTACAAGATATGGTACAAAGCTTTGGAATAGGATATGGATTGCAGATGGGTTGGAGGAAGATGGAAGCCGAATGCTTGGAGGATAGGGGAGATGGAACTGCTGGGAGATCTGTTATGGATGGAGGAAGAGGACGGTAGCTGAAAGGACAACTGAATAGATAAATAGCCCAGTTTACTATGTTGGCACCTGTTTGCCAGGTTTTCACCAACATACTTGTCCAAGGCACTTGAATTGCCAAGTTTTCACCGTTGGACAATTATTTTCTCTTTCTCTTTTCTCTTTTTTTTTTTTTTTTGCTTTTTTTGCTTTTTTTTTGCTTTTTTGCTTTTTTTACTTTTTTTGCTTTTTTGAATATTTTTGGATTTTCTGATATATGCAGGATCAGGTTCAGGCATAGAACCTCTTCAGATGGATGATGTTGATAGGATCATTCAAGGGCTCGCCTTCTGGTGTAGATAGCTGATAGGCTCCCGAGCCAAAGGATGCGGTGACAACATAGGCGCCCAACCAAGTAGGCTCAAACTTGCCTTTCTTTTCTCTATTTGCTAGGACCTTCTGATTTTCTTTGAGAACCATATCACCGACCTGGAACTGTCTAGGATGGACCTTCTTGTTATAACTCCTTTTGAGTCAATTTTGGTATGCAACCAGGTGATCGTAGGCTTGCTGTCTCTTTTCATCTAGCAGATCTAGCTGTGTGAGCCGGGCCACACGATAGTCTTCATCAGTTGTATAGTTCTTCATGGAGACGCGCAAGGATGGGAGCTCAATCTCGATTGGTAGAATGGCTTCAGCACCATATACAAGGGAGTATGGGGTGGTGCCTGTGGGAGTACGATAAGAAGTGCGGTAGGCCCAAAGGGCGGGATTAATTTGGAGGTGCCAGTCACGACCAGAATCATTGACAACCTTCTTGAGGATTTTCAAAATAGTTTTGTTGGTTGCCTCAGCTTGGCCATTTCCTTGAGGGAAATATGGACTAGAGAAACGGTGATGGATGTGGAGTCTGGCACACAGATCATCCACATGCTGGTTTTCAAAAGGTGTGCCATGGTCTGTGAAAATGGTAGATGGTATGCCGAAGCGGCAAATGATGTGGTAAAGGATGAACTTGGATATTTGGATGCCAGTAGTAAGGGTGAGCGGAATCGCTTCAACCCATTTGGTAAAGTACTCTGTGGCTGTTATGATATACTTGTGTCCATCCGAAGAGAGGGGGGTGATCAAGCCAATGAGGTCAAGGCCCCAACATGAAAAAGGCCACGGTGGTGCAATAGGCTGTAGATCCTGTGCTGGTGCATGTATCAAATTGGCATGCTATTGACATGGGAGACATTTCTTGACAAATTCACACGCATCATGTTCCATTGTTGGCCAATAATATCCAACTCTAAGCAGCTGCTTTGCTAGAACCATGCCACTCATGTGGGCACCACAAATTCTAGCGTGAACTTCTTGTAAGGCCAGGACGGCCTCGTTTGAATCTAAACATCTAGATAGGACATTGTGATACCCACGACGATATAGGGTGTTGGCTACAAGAGTGTAGCGGGAAGCTCTATGAATAAGGTTTTGGTGTTGGTTATTGGTGAGATGGGGAGATATGATACCATTTTTTAGATATGCATGGATGTCATGGTACCATGGGGATTGAGGACCAACCAAGACACACACCATGTCTGCATCGACATTCTCATAAGCTGGCAAGTGTAGCTGTTCGACTAGAAATTCATATTGTGTTGCGTCACGTGGTATTTCCAATAAGGATCCGATGGTTGCCATTGCATCTGCTGCTTTGTTCTGAAGCCTTGGGATCTGATTGAATTGTAGATGTAGGAAATGCTCTTTCAGTTTATCCACCAGTTGCTTATAGGGTAGCAATTTGTCATCCTTTATCTGATATTCATCTAGGACTTGTTTGATAATCAGTTGTGAATCTCCAAATACTTGTAATTCTGTGATGTTCCATTGGATAGCTATTTTGAGACCTAAGATGAGTGCCTCATATTCTGCAATATTGTTGGTACAGGGGAATCCCAACTTGAATGATTTTGGAATATAGTCACCTTGAGGTGTGACGAATAGGATTCCTGCCCCAGAGCTATGGGATGTGTTGGAACCATCAAAGTATAGTTTCCACATGGGCTGCTCTTCAATCATGCATAAATGTTCATCGGGGAATTCCATGATTAGTGGATAGGCATCCACCAGTGGTGCTTCTGCTAGTTGATCGGCAATGACTTGCCCTTTGATTGCTTTGTGATCTACATACTGAATGTCAAATTCACTGAGTAACATGACCCATTTTGCCATACGGCCTCTGAGGGTTGTCCTTGATAACAGATACTTAAGAGGGTCCACCTTTGATATGAGCTTGATTGTGTGGCTAAGCATGTAATGTCTAAGTTTTTGAGTGGCAAAGACCACTGCTAAGCATGCTTTCTCCATGGGTGAATAGTTAAGCTCATAGCCCACAAGAGTGCGACTGATGTAGTAGATAGCTCGTTCTCTCTTTTCATCATCATGCTATGCTAGGAGTACCCCTAGTGCTATAGCTGTTGTTGAGATGTAAAGGATGAGTGGGCATCCTGGAACTGGTGGTACTAGGATTGGAGCGTTAGCTAGATACTCCTTGAGCTTATCAAAGCTTCTTTGACATATGGGATCCCACTTGAAGTTAGTGTCTTTGCATAAGAGATGTGAGAAGGGTTGGCACTTGTCTGCTAGTTGCAAGATGAACCGACGAACTGATTGAAGCTTGCCCTGTAGGCTTCTGAGCTGTTTGAGATTTCTTGGTGGAGGCATCTCTGTTATTGCTTTTAGCTTTTTAGGATCGATCTCTATGCCTCGTCTAGAGACGATGAAGCCTAGAAGCTTGCCAAATGTTACGCCAAAGACACATTTCTTAGGATTAAGCTTTAAGCCATAATGATTCAGACGATCAAATACACGCTCTAGGATGTTGAGGTGCTCATCTCTTGTTTTGGATTTTGCAAGGATATCATCCACATAGTCCTCAAGGATCTTGTGGATCATGTCATGAAAAATGGCTGTCATTGCTCGCTGATATGTTGCTCCTGCATTCTTTAGCCCAAATGGCATCATGTTGTAGCAGAAGGTACCCCATGGGGTTGTGAATGCTATTTTATGTTGATCTGCTTCTACTATATGAATCTGATTGTAGCCTGAAAATCCAACCATGAGTGATAGCATTTCATGGCCCGCTGTGAGGTCTACAAGCATGTCTATGTTTGGCAATGGGAAGTCATCCTTAGGACATGCCTTGTTCAAGTCCCTGAAATCAGTATAGATTCTGATGTCGCCAGAAGGCTTTGTGACTGGCACCATGTTAGAGATCCACTCTGAATAATCTATTGCTCTGATGATCTTAGCTTGGAGGAGCTTCTCAAGCTCTGCTTTGACGAGCAATGCTACCTTTGGATGCATTTTCCTTAGCTTCTGCTTTACTGGCTTGACGTTTGGATCTACTGATAGATGATGAACAACAAGGTTTGGATCAAGCCCAGGCATGTGGGCGTATGACCATGCAAAGTTGATGATGGATTCCTTGAGGAAGGCACTGAGAGCGATTTCTTCTCCTTCTGTTAGGTTGACTGCAATGTAGGTGATCCTTGGACATTCTTCTATTCCCAAGTTGATTGGCTTGGTCTACTCTATGATGATCGGTGACTGCTTTGGTCTATAATCTTGGATAGGGGGAAGAGGCAAGGCTTCATCTTCTAGCGCCTGAATTGCCAGGTTTTCACTAGAAGATACGCCCTTTATTTTTACTATTTTGGAATCAGAATGTGCCCGAGAAGGGTTTTCACATAAAGACTCATGATGTTCTTTTGCTATTTCATTTTTGCGACTAAAGCTTGCCTCTTCCCCAAAATATCCTTTTGGGTGAAGTGTATAAATAGATGTCGATGTTGGATCGTGGTTGCTTGCTGGACCTGATGCCCCCATAAATTCTAGGAGTTCTTGTGCACTTTGGAACTCATCGATGTGTGCGATGCTTGGTTGGTCCCAATCTATGAGGTCGGGGTTTGTGAGGGGAAGATCTATGAGGTTAATGGAGAGTTGTTGGAGAACAGAAGTCCCCAGGAGGGTGTCATCGGCAAAGATATCATCGTAGGATCGGATGTCTTTCTCTTCAGTGATGTCTTCGATTTCCATGAGGTCATCCTAGCTATTCGAAAAGTTCACATTGGTCATGTTAGTGCTCGCAGTTGTGGTATTGGGCTCTTGTTCAAGTAGGCGAGGGGTATTAAAGCCAAGTCCTTGCTGTTCTGGATTTTGGGATGGTATGATAGGAAACAAATTTTCGTCCTCTTATGGTCCTAGACCACCACCTTGATAGTTATAGTGTTCTGTGACATTTTTGTAGGGGATTGGGTATTTCTCTTTGAAGTACTCAAGAAGTTGGGTGTCACGTGATGGGGGATCTTTGTATAACCATTTGTTAATATCTGGATCCATTTCTTTGCTGTTGATGGTACCATGAGACTCAAAAGTCATGTTTCCGATTTGCTTGAGCTTATAATGTTCTTCAACAGGCTTGTTTTGACAACTTGGGCGCCCTTGAGTATGTGGATCACGTGGAAGAGCTCCTACAGAAAATGCATCACTGAGGCTGTATTCGCCACAACCCTGGTTGTTGATCTTGACAGATGATAAGGTGGAAGAGAGGATGGTCTCTGGATCACGATGGGATCGGGATGAGCTAGCAATAGAAGTACCAATATCAGTTCCAGGACAATGAGTAGAATGAGGGAAAGATGCTTCCATCGCAAGGCAGTATGCAAAGGGGTTAGGGTCAGCGTGGATGGTAACCTCAGTGCCTTGATGTGGAAACTTGATGCACTGATGGTAAGTAGATAGTACGGCCTTAATGGAATGGATCCATGGATGACCGAGGAGGATATTGAATGGTAGGTCAAGATCAACAATGTGGCAGAGAGTATCTTGCGTTGCTGGGCCTAGCTGGATAGGCAAAGTTATAGTACCTTCAGAGGTACGCTCTAAGTTATCATATGCTTTGATAGTGATTTTCTCATGTTGTATGTCGGCCTCCGTGAACCCGATCTTCTTGATAAATTTTAATGTGCACAAGTTGAGGGCTGAGCCATTATCCACTAGAACTCATTTGACGATGAAATCTCTGACCATGACAGCAATGCAGAGAGGGAGAGTGTGGTCAAGAGCGACATCTGGTATATCAAATTCTTTGAAGGACAAGGCACATGCTTCTGATAGGTGTCCCACAAGAGTTTCAAACTGAGTTGTGTTAATGTTCGTGGGGACATGACCTTCTTTTAGAGCTTTGTCTAGGATCTCTTGATGGATGGGTGATGTGCGGAGCAAATCCAAGATAGATATTTGGGCTGGCATGCTCCCAAGATGCTCTATGATATTGTATTGTGCTCTTGGTGCATTATGTTGTGTTGCGCGTGCATTTGATGCTGGCCTGGTGTTAGACTGTGCTGTGGATGTAGTAGACGTTGGCCTTGGATGAGCAGCTGATCTCGGAGGAGCACCGGCAATAGTTATCCTACCATTGCGGGTAGTTGCAGCACATTGTCGATCTGGCCCTCTAAGGTGGATGGTATTGATGGTGGGCTCATCTTGGATGGGCTCAACTTGAGTTATGCATCCGACATACTTGTCATAGTTGATGTAGGCCGCTGTGTGATCTTCTTGCTTGCCTTTGCCACGATTTTGGGGCTGATTGGCACTGGCTTGATTCTTCCCGGCATCGTGTTGAGGGAACACATTTTGATATATTTTCAAACTGGCGTTGGGTGAAGCTTGAGCTGGTGCATCGACCTGGATCTCCTTGCGATCAATGAGATCCTGGATGTAGTTCTTAAGCCGCATGCACTTCAATGTTGTGTGCCCCTTCACACGATGGTAATCACAGTATTCATTTTCTTTATACCAATCAGACTTTGGTGCGTTGTCATCCTTCTATGGGATGGGCGGATATGTGATCATATTTGCCTTGGCTAGCCAATAAAAGATCTGATCCAGAGGCTCACCCAAAGGTGTGAAAGTCCTCTTTGGATTGTTCTGATTGTTGAGTTTTTTCTGCCTTGGGGCAATGTTAACTGCGTTAACTGGATTGCCCTGACGTGCTGGCTATTGCTGTTGGTATTGCTGCTGATACTGTTGCACAGGTGGTTGATGAGCTTGAGGAGGCTCCTGATAGATAGGTGCTTGATATGCGGGAGCTGGTGGTTGCTGATAGATGGGTGCTTATGGCGGTTGGTATGTTTGAGCTGGTGTAGGACTAGCCACAATGAATTGTACATTTTTAGTGTCAGTGGCTCCATCTGTAACAACATTCTTGTTATGATTTCAGTAACGGGATTTATCATTGTTGGGTTTGTTCTTGGAATCATCCTTGAAGTGACGAATAGTGCCTTCGTCTAGGAGAGCTTTCTCGATGCCTATGCCCTTGCTCTTGATGTCTTGGTATGTCTGGAGACAGTTCATTCGCTGTGATGGGATAGCTTTGGATGCAGGTTATCAATGAAGATCTTTGTTAGATGCTTCTCTGGCGGTTGATATGATAACCTGGTTGTAAAATTCTGCCATCTTTGCAAGTATTCTGCAAGGCTTTCTCCATCTTTTTGCTTTGAGTTGCATAGGTCAAGCAAGGACAACTCATTCTCCACATTATGGGCATAGTGTGTGATGAACTTCTCAGAGAGTTCAGCAAAGGTTTTTATTGTCCCATGTGGTATTTTGTAAAACCACTCAACAGCAGGTCCTCCCAAGCTTTTGGGAAACAGGTGCAGGAGATAGTTATCACTGTAAGCCACTTCTTGGCACGCCATGTAGAACTCTTTGATATGGTTTACTGGATCTCCTTTCCCCTGATACTTGTCGAACTTGGGCATCTCAAAATGCTTGGGGAAAGGGATAGTTGCTATGGACCGATCGAAGGGATATGAGCACACCTCTTCGAACTTGTACGTCTTATTCTCTGTTCTACTTTGTAGCTCCTTTAGAGCATTTTTCATTGCTTCCCACTCAGTATTGAGTGGTGAGGGAACTGGGACTTCTGCTTGTGATGGAAGCTGTGGAACTGGATATGGTGCTTGCTGTGGATAAATGGGTTGGAACTGATTTTGGGGAAATGGTTGCTGGGGATATTGCTGATGTGGCATAGGGGGATATTGTGGTAAATAATATGGAACCTCTTGATGTCGCTGGGCTGCTTGCTGTTGTTGAACTGGCAGTTGTTGTGAGACTGCTTACTGATATTGGACATTTGGAACTTGCTGTTGTAACTGATGGGTGGGAACTTGTTATTGCTAGAGGATGATAGGGATTTGTTGCTGGGGCTGATAGCAAGGGACTTGCTGTTGTTGAGGAATGATGGGTGTTTGCTAAAAGGGGACATGTGGTTTCTATGGGGAAGGATGTTGGAATGATGCTGCTTGCAGGTATGATGGTGGTAGTTGCTGAGGTTGGCTTTGGGTTTGGCTGATATAAGCTGGGTGCATGCCTGCGTTACTTAGAGGTGGAACAGACGTGGGGAAGCTAGAAGCAAAAGGTGATGGGGTAAGATAGCTGGGGAAAGTTGGCTGTTGAGGTGGTGGAACTTGCTGGAAGGTATTTGGGATTTGGGACGAATAGCTTGAAGCTGGCGGTGTTTGGGGTAGTTGCTGCTGTGCTGCTTGGGCGAAGGCAGTTTGTTGACTTGCAGCCATAGATGTAGGGGATTGAGATGGGATCCCCCATGCCTTCATTTCTTCTTATGTAAGGCCCCACTAAGAGCTTGTGTTAGGGTGCACTACAGCGGATGATGGAATGGTAGGAGCAACGGGAGCTTGGGACATGAATGATGGTTGAGAGAAAGGAGCTTGTTGAGGTTGTGGTTGAGCGGATGCTTGTGAGGAGGAAAATGAAGGAAACACCCAAGAGAAAGATGAGGTTGGAATGGGGAGCGATTGCGCTAACCCCAAAGAAGAAGGTATGGGTGCTTGGGGGGTGAAGGGTGACGGTGCTCCTTTGATGGTGAAAGGCATTGCTTGACTTGCGGATGGCGGCGGTGTAAAAGCTTGTGTGAGAGGTGGAAGCTGACTTTGGGTTTGGATTTGGGCTTGGGCAGCCATAGCAGATGATGAAGCAAAAGGGGTAGGAGATGGAGCGGATGGTGCTGCAGCTTGTGTTGTGGGACTGGCGAGGCTTCCTTGCAAGAAAAGGGGAATGGTGGAAAGCTCTTGGGGTGTTTGCATGATAGAATCGGGAAATGATTGGACAAACGGAGAATACACTTGTGCTGGAACTTGGATAGTTTTGATGGGGATGTGTGGATAGAGAGATGGTGGGATGGAGGTACTTTCTGGCAAATAGTGAACAAACGTGCTTTGCTGATGTTATGGTACAAGGGCATTGGTTGCTGGTGGGCTTTCTGGAGGATTTACAAATGCTTGGTTTGCCAAGGAGGATGAAGGGATGTTTGGATCTTCACATGGGTTATTGGCTTGGATCTGGAGATTGTAGGTCATCATGGCATTGGTGAAAAGGTTGGGATCGGATGAGGTTGTTGGTGGATAAGGATTCATGCTTCTTCTTTTCCGAGATCTGGTCTCAACAGGCATGGAGATGCAAGTGCTAAATGTATGCAAGATGTTTGGCTAAAAGATGTTGATGGATGAAAAGTTGTTGAACTTCTAAAGATGATGACTTTCTAGGATGCAATGCAAGGATGGATCAAGATGGCGATGATGGAAGCTGGATGGAACGGATATGGATCAAGATGGTGGAGGAAAGATAGGTTGCTGGTGGAAAGTTGGTGAAAGATTACTGAGTGGTCAACAAATGAGCTACTATTTTTCCCAAATGGAGGATCAGAGATATGATGGGGTCAACCTAGGATAGACTGATGATCTTTGGCCAACAAGTTTCTTATCAATACACTCCAATCTCTTGCTCGACATGATGGCTATGCAAGGACAAGGTTTGATTTCTTTATGACAACACGTTGTGTCAAAAAAGAGGATGATGGTCTCTGATCTTGGATATGGGATAGAAACAACTCAAAAAGGTAGAACACTAAGTGTTGGTGGGTCTCTGGGTTTGGAACAAAGGATGATGGATCTGCTGGAAAGATATGGAAAGCTGACGGGGGGGATGCTGGTGGAAAAGGTATTGAAGGGTGAAGGGACAATGCTCTATCTAAAGGGATAATGCAGATGACAAGGATTGATTCTAGAATGCTGGTAGGAAGATAAATGCACTTTATGATGTTTTGAAATGCAACTAAGGTTTTGATGCTGATGCAAAGGGTGAAACTAGGATGAAACTAAGATGCAAGGCTGTTTGAGACAAGATTTTAAGATCTGAAGATGGAACAAGACATGAACAAGGATTTGGCTAATCTTCTGGCTCAAGGTTGACAAAGTGATGGTTAACTTGGAAATGGAAGGCAAACTGTTTGATGTGAGTGTTATGGGCAATGTTCTCAAGTCTGGTTTGGGACTTCTCCTCTGCTTGGGTTGCTTGGATAATGGATTGATAGGTCTTGGTGTTCTTCTTGATAACTTTTCACTCTTGATAGGCTTGGGATTTGGGCAACTTTGCTTTAGGATGTTTGTTCTTGCTGGGCATCACTTGGAAAAGAGGCTTCTGATTTTGAGAGAAAGGTTTCCAATGGCAAAGGTTAAAGTCAAAGCAATCTCCACAAGGGACAAAGCAACCCTGCGAGATACAAACAAAGACAACTGACTCTGACAAAGCTTTGAAAGTGTATGTTTCAACAAGTGTTTTCACGGAGTCTTTGACTGTCAAGCACTTCAAACAGATCTACCTAAGGAAGGTGAGTATCAAAATTGCTTGCCCACAACTTGGTATCCCCCAGAAGGGAATACAAATGGTGAGTAATTTTGAGGTGACCCGGTAAACCCCTTGGAATCAGTCCTTGCACAAGGATTTTGATACTTTCGGATGTAGATAGGGTAGCATCTATTTTATCAGGTTTTTAATAGTTCCGTGGTGTCTCCACACCCAGTTTTGCTAATCATCCGTGACTCACTTAAGAGCCTTACCAATAATGCTGGGGGAGAGGAATGTTTACCATCCCCAGACACATGTTTGGCACGAACGCCCGGTGATTAGGAGATATAAGTGATTCTTTTGGACTTCACTTATTTGTATACCGGCCGGAGGAGATACCGGTTTGAGGTTGTTCTCCAAGGAGGAAGCGCTTCTCCTTGGACAGGCCTCACTAAAAGTAGAACAAGTGAACTTGTCCAAGTTCAAATGTTCCATGTTGCTTACTCTAACAAGGATTATGCAAGAATTGAAAAACTCCTACATGCACATCAAGCAGATTTTGTTCATTTTCCCAAATTTGATTAAGTGATTTTTGAACTTTGAAATGAAGACACTCGTGATTAGATTTTGATTTGTTCCTTTCCTCAAAATGTAAATGAATTGAACGTTTGCAAGTTCTTTCCTTTTGTGCATTCAAGATTTGATTAGCGAGTTGATTTAAGAACTTTGAGAAAGCTTTGTTTTATCCCTTAGATCACTCAAGATTGAATTTGTTTGCTTGCTTTGAAATCTGAAACAGATGAGGGAATAGAGTTGTTTGTTCCTTTAGTGCATTCGAGATTTGGTTTGATTTTCAAATTGACAATGACACTTAGGACCTAAGTTCATTTCTTTAATGTCATTCAAAATTTTGTTTTGACCTTTGCTGTAATAAAAGAAGTGAAAAACTAGTCCCAAGCAAAAACAAAAAGCGACACTGTCCAGCTTATAAGCGACGCTGGAAAGTGCAGAGGCGACACTTCATTTTTACAGGCAACATTCTGTACCTTAAAAGGGGACAGATAAAAATCCAGAGGCATGATTTCTTTCGTTACAGGCGTGATTTCTTTACATGCAGGCGACAGAAGAAGAATTGTGGGACGTAACAGAAGTTGTCGATTACAGAAAAATCTCAGTTATGTAGGTGTGAAAACAGAGCTCATAGGCGTTATTTCTTTCCTCAAAGGTGTGATTTAATTGCATGAAGGCGTGACTGGATTCTTTTTAGACGATATTTCTTTTGATGAAGGTGACATTTCTTTGTTTGAAGGTGACATTTAATTGCTGTAGGCGTCATTTCTTTTCATGAAGGTGACATTTCTTTTATTTCCTGCAAAATACAAGCATATAAAGTGTAATTTCATCAAAATGATTGTGGTTAGTGTCCCACCGGGTGTGCTAGAATGTAGACTAGGATTTGAGCATGCACCTAAACCTATTTTGAAGGCCAAAGACAAACAAACGTCATAGCATATAGTCAAATCAAATTTAATGGTAAACAAACTAAAATCAAAGCCACCTTAGTTTAAGCCTAAAACGGATGCGCCCATGCACCGTTTGATATGCTTGGATATAAATGGATGTGGATGTGCAAACTCAAGAACTTGGAGCATGCAGGATAAATGATGATTTGAGGATCAAGAAGACCCAAAATGACACAAAATAGGTATGAGGAACCTATTTTGCCTCAAAGGCCTCAAGAACACACAAATATGCAAAGCTAAAAGATGAACTAAGATTGATTAAACAAGAAATGAATCTATGTTAATCCCATTAAGCTAATTTAGATGTGATTTAAGCTTGAAAATGATCTAAAATGATGAGTTTATGCTTATGCTAGAATGAAAATGACATTATAACTTTACTATTGAGTTTGAGAGTTGAAAGATGATTTGCCTTAGGAAGTGAGGGTATTTATAGGATTTCTAAAGGCTTGGGGTAGGAGGAATGAATGGCCAGGATTGAAATCCTTAAGAGAGGCCAAGATTCACTCAAAGGGAAGCACATGGATTGTGCTAGTTCTCAGCCAATCAGGAGGTGACACATGTCACAAGGTGAGTGGATGAAGGGAAGGGCAAAGAGGAGTCAACAAAGGGGGCTCCAAGCTCATAACTCTCCAAATAAATGCTTGTAAGAGCAATGAATGGGCTTTAAGAGGCTTTGAAGACTTTGGGGAAGCAATAAATGCTTTGTGGTTGAGATATTTGGAAGGAAAGATTTTGCTTTGGTTTAGGAAAGTCTTAAGCTTGGTTAGGATTGCACAAAGGTTTAAGGGTAGGATTAGGATTAGAAAAAGGATTAGGATGGGTGAAGAGGGTGGATTTGAGAAGATTCTAGAAGAGTCTAGATTTCTCCTTAGTTTCATGGAATAAAAGGTTATTCATTCCAAAAGCTTAAGTTTTAGGAATATTTATTAAAATATTTTCAATAAATATGAAAATTAAATATTTAACCTTAATTAAATATTTAACCTTGGGATTAGGGTTAAAAAAGATGGGATTAGCCTTTTAATCGAAATTAAGAAGGGATTAGAAGATTTTGGAAGAGGTTAGTGGTCTTAAGGAAATTGGCCAAGTTTGGGATAAAAAATAAATTAAAAATAAATTAATTTATTTTTGAAGTTTTTTGTTCAATTTATTAATTAAATAATTAATAAATTAGGGATAATGTCCAAATGACATTTTTAGGCTAGATTCCTTAAATAAAGATTTTTAATTAAGAGAGAGGGATTTAATGCCATAAAAATAAATAAATTAATTAAATAATTAATTAATTAGTAAATGATGATGTCATCAAGGATTTTCAGAAAATAAAAATAATTTATTTTCTGAAGGATTTTTCGGTGTCTACAGAAAGTGGTCTACTTCTACAAAAAATTTCATGGCTGTAACACTTTTCCTTTGGTCCTTGCAATTATTTTTGTGTCTCTACCTGCAACCCTTGCAAAAAATTCAAAAAATCTAGCCGTTAGTGCAAATAAGCCCTAAGTCTACCTTGGCCCTGTTCTATTTTAAAGTTACTTTTTCGAGCCACTTAAAAACTTTTAAGTGCATGTACTTAATATTATTGGTCGGTCCCTATTTAAATTTTTCCTAAATTTTTACCGTGGTGGCCTTTAATATTTCCTAAGTCTAAGTGACCGGTGAATTAAATATTTCCTATGCTTCGGCCTTAATACTTACTGGGCCTAGTCTCCTGACAACATCTTGATCCAATGGTTGTCATATTTTCATGAAGGTTGTGTCAGAAGTTTGTGCTTTTGCGATGGTCGTTGATTCCCTTTCATAATGAAGCCTTTCTTTGCAAGTGGGTCCACTACCACCTAAGCACAAGTGGCACTTCCCTATTGGTTGAATGAATCAATGAAGTGGCAGGGTTGTCAGAATAAATGAAAAGGTGGTTTGTCTATTTGCCAAATTTTGTGATGTGGCGGTCTCTCATTTGTTAGAGTATCCTATACAACACAGTGGGGTTGGGCTTTATGTCATCAGTAGTAGATTCCAAATCTATGGTGGGTGCAAGACCTCATAGAATCTTTTGAGCCCTTGAGATCATGCGACATCCATCCAATCCTCCAGGTGTTCATGTCAGAGATAGCGGTGGGTCCTAACTACTACGTGTGCATGATTTGGTGGCTTTTGATTGGTCGACATGGATGATACTATAGGGTAGGACTGCTGTCAGTGTTAGACCAATATCCCGTCAGAAAAAAAATTCTATGAAATTGGCCTTTTCCTTGCAATGTTGTGAGAAGTTGTCCCGCCCTGCCTGCAAGCTTGTTTTGGTGTGCACTCTTAGCCCTGTATTCTTCAATATGTAATGAAGCTCCAGTTCAAATCGCATGAGCTAATTCATAAAAACTAGGGAGATATTCGGGTTTCAAAGGTCTACTAGAGATTGTTCTTTCATGTCGGAGGGTGTTAAAAATTGTCTAAGTATAAAAACCTTATTGTTTGCGACCTTTTGCATCTGCGCACTTATCTCCAATGTCAACCATTTTCTTATGTGCACTACTGCGACCTTTCACATCTACACACTTGACTCTGAGTATTAAGCTTTTCCTATGTGCATTGTTGTGAATGTGTGGGGCCTAGTTTTTTATTTCCCTGTTAGTCGCTATGTTGGAGAAAGAAGAAAGTCTATTTAGCGATTGTTAGAATTGCCTTTGTCGCTAAATCTTGTAATGGTGGGACCCAGTTTCTTAAGGCTAAAGGGGTTAAGATTTGGTTAGAATTGGTGGTTGTCACATTTTCACATGGAAAAGATGCATGATGTTTATCCTTCATGCCTTTGCAATAGCTGTTAGATTTTTCTTGTGTTGGCATGCAGTGGGTCCAGGCAAATCCACATGACAGGTGTACTGATTCTGTATCTTCTAAGTGGTCCACGGGTGATGATGTGGATATGTTGTCAGAAGGTCTGAGAAAATGAGAAAATTTGGATGTCCACTTGCTAGATTTTATGACATGGGCACCTCTGATTGGTCAGCATGGTGGTTGTTAGCAGGGCCGAGGCATAATGCTAATGGTTTGTTGCATGGTCTCATAGCCTTTTTCAAGGCTATTCGATCATGTGACTAACCGCTAGACCTAGCGACAAAGTTGAGAACTAAATGGTGGGTCTGTGTGTCAGGTCTTACTAATGTGCTTGATTTCTATTGGCTCTTGAGGCGGTGATGTGGACTTGGATTTTTCATGGGCTTGTGGACCGTTGCATCAAATTTTGAGAACCGTCCAATCTACAGGGAAAAGGAAAAGATCTATAGTTGTGTTTTAAAATTTTCAACATGACTATTGTAGTTTGAATTTGAATTTATGAGAGGGTTTGTAGTGATTGAAAGTACCAAAATTTATGGTTTCTTTGGTTGATTTCAATTGGTTGGTGGCACCAGTTGTTGTGGACTATTCCAGGGGTCTTTGTGGCAGTTGTTGCGGACTATTCCGGGGGTCTCTGTGGTTGATTACATGATGTTTTTTGTACCAGGCGAAGTTGGATTTTATGCTCGAGGTGTATTTGTAGGTGGGTGATAGGACTGATTGGCATGACAAATTCTTAGTCCTTGGTACATTTTTAGAGGATTGGCATAAATGAAGATCACTTTAGGATCTGTTCTAACCTGGTTGCCTAAGTTTCCTCCCCTGCATTAATTTTCTTGACTATTTTGATTGGTTGGGTAGTTGAAACCCTAACCCTAGTTGCTCAAAGTTTGATGCATCCTCTTTGAGGATTCCAAGGTGACTAGGGGGTATAAGTAGTTAGTTTTTTGACTGAGTAGGGGTTCCAAGATTTCTTTTTGGTCCTAGTTTGTTGATCTATTTATATTTGAAGAAGGAGAAATTAGATTTTGGGTCTGCTTCCTATCTTAGTGTTTCTTTGATTGCATATTCATTCTGAATATGTTAATGAGAATGCTATTGGGTTCCAATATTATATTTGTGTATGTCTTCTTATTTTGATTCTGAGCTCATATATGTTAGTATCACAAAGTGTATTAGCATATGGTAAACAAAGAGTATTGTGAAGTCATCTCTGAGTTCCTAACAAAGTGAGGATTAAAGTCTTTTGGGTGAGTTCAGTGAGTTCACAGCCAGATAAGAGTATGATGTCCTTGTGTTTGAGGGAGAGGGGTAATAGGCAAAGCACTTATCCTGAGCCGAGGAGTGTTTGACTTGAGATCTCTAGCTAATATATACAATTGGATAACTCTTTGCCCTAGGTTAAGGAACTGGTCCATTCTCTGGAAGCTTTTCATGGTCTTCAACCACACACACACAAATTTAAATGATAATACATTCAGTCAATTAGTAAAAAAACATAGTTGTATATTGTTTTGAGACTCCTTTGGAGAAGTGAGTCAAGAGTACACCCGCCTAAGCATTAAGGCTCAAAGTGTAGGAGGATCTCATTGTTGATCCTTGTTAATTGGCCCTCTTTCTTGTAGACATTGGAGTGGTGATAGAGTCAAGGTTATATTAAAGTTATCGATCAAAGTATAAATCTGTAAGTGAAGATCAAAGGGAACAACCAATGAAATGGTGACTCTACTAGGGAGAGTCTAGAAAAAGAAATTGGTGTTGGACTTTTGTGTTTTCTTGTGGTTTTCAGTGTCTTCTTATGAGTTTTAAGGTTTTCGCATTTAGGTCAGTGGCAACTCAAAGGGTTAAGAACTAGTGTTATATGTTAAAGATGGACAAAAGAAGAAATACCAGGTCCTTTGTTAAGAAAAATACAAAGATTACTTTGGAACAGTTACCTAGAGCTAACAAGAAGAGTTGGATCAGGAGGAATGAAGAGTCTACAAGTACTCCTATGAGAGAGCAAAGAAACACCAGAGGTAGAGCACCAATTGCATCCTCTAATGAGGAAGGTTCAGAGGACATAGGTTCTAGATTCAGTAGTGCCTGCTCTGAAGACAAGTTTTATGATACCCCAGAGGTAGTATTTCAAGACAAGGGTTCATTACCTGCAAGTCAGGATGAACACCCTAGAGAAAGAGGTCATGGGCCAAATTTAGATCCTGATGAGGACATACCCAGAAAGTAGCCCATGGAACCAAGGTGAGTACATTTCCCATATCAGCATCATACTAATGTGGAAGTTTCATGAAGCTCTGAAGACAACATGATAGGTCCACATGACCTAAATGCACTTGGGTTGTAGTTGGCAAAGAAGGATACCATATATAAAAGATTACAAGAGGACAGAGAGGCTGAAAAGGTAAATGCTCTATTGGAGAGGCAGTTTCTTTTAAGGAAAATTAATTAAATGAAGGAGAGAAACAAGATGCTTACTTATATTCCTAAGGCTTTGCAACATGATGTTTTGGGTGATGTTGAAGATCTGACGAGTTAGCAAGAATGCTTGTTGCAGGACCATGAGTTTGATGAAGAGGGCCCAATGATCAAACAAGTGCAAAGTTATGCTCCTTTTCCCAAGGGTAAGGATGGCCATAAGATCACTAGGCCTATTTTTATTATTAATGAGAAAGTAAAGCAGAAGATGGTGGGTGACCAAGCAAGAAAACTAGTGACAATACAAAAAATCTCACCACCTGATTCAAGTAAGGAAATAGAGATAGAGAGAAAAAGAAAGGAAGATGAAGCTCTACCTCAAGAATTGGAAAGAGTTGAGATTGATGCTGCTATTGTGGAAAAGAGAAGAAAGATCCAGTTCTTGAAAGCTTCATCAGCTAATGTTCATGGCCATGTTTTTGTTGAATTAGGTATGCCATCTATGAACACTACTGTTCCACCTAGCAATGCTACTACTGGCAATCTCATTCCTAATGTATGTACCACATCATTTATTGATACTAATAGATAGTCAAATCTACAAATGGGAGTGAATGTCGATAAAAATAATAACTCTAGTGGGAACACTAGTTCAGGATTTCAAAGAAAACATATTCAATTAGAAGGCTATAGGAAAATTAATTTTGATGGGATACCAGGCTACCCAAATACTTTTCCAAAGGAATTAAATGATAAGCTACCTAAGTTGGCTAGTAATAATGCTAATAGTTGTGAGGAGCATCTTAGGTTATTTGTGGATATGCTTACTGATTATGAGGTAGAGCATGAGTATTGATACTTGGGATTCCTTTGAGAGATGTTTTAAAGAGAAGTATGGTGATAGGCCTAATGCTAGTTTCATATTGAATGAATTTAATATAATAACAAAAAATTAGAATGAGTCTGCAGCTGAATTCAACATGAGATTTCAGAAAGGTATGCATAAGTTGTTCCAAGTTATGTGGTTAGATGACAATGTCTATCTAACTACATACTTCAATGCATTTGATGGAAAGATGGGTCATTTTCTGAGGGATAAGGAGCCAAGAACTCTCAGAGATGCTTTCAGGATTGCTATCAATATTGAGAATAATATGAAAATATCAGGTAAATTAGGTGGTAAGAGAGATGATCCAAAGTTGTTTTGGGACAAGAGATACAAAAGACAAAATGAGAAGGTTGTTGGAACTAAGAAACAAGAAGAAGATAAATTGGATAAGGTGCTTAATGCATTGAAGCATTTGAAGGCACCTGAAAATAGGAACAATAGTGCTCTTACCAATGAAATGCCTCACTTCAACAACAATTTCTATAAGCAAAATAGATTGCAGAATTATCCCTACAACAACCAATGGAACGATGGCAAGCCTATTGTCCTTGTTGCTAGAGGAAACATTTAAAGAGGTATCTTTGATCCTTTGCAAAAATCTTCTATAAATGTTATAGAAGATAGACTTTGGTGTGTTTCATGCCAATCCCCTCATTCTATAGATTATTGTGTGGTTGCACAATCCACGGCTGCAAATCAAGATTGTGGAGATGAGGAGATAAATCAAGAAGAGAATCATGATGATATTGGATACAACATGGCTAGTTAATATCTAGGATATGAAGATGATTTTTATTTTGATGTAGAAGTAGATGTAAATGTGAATAGACACAATCAGGCCCTCTTTCATCAAGAGTTATTTTCTGATGACGAAGACATTGATGAAAAGACATGTAACATGAACTCTTCTTCTGAACTAGTAAATTTAAGAAGACCTTGTAGAGAAGAAATGGATAGGATTACTGCAGAAATGATTTCCCAAGTGCAAACTAGAGGCATGGTGGCAAGTGATATAAATGGAAAAGCTACAGGAATGTTCATGAAGAATACCAACCCTAGCGAGCCTAATGAGAAGAAATCAAAGTGTGATCACATCCAATGAAATTCAAGAATGTGAAAGGTAAGAATTTTGAGCCTAAAGGAGTTGAAATGGAAAAAAATTCTAGTGAGATTGATAAGCCAGTCAACACAATGGCTAAGAATGAAAAAATGAGGGTGGTCAATACACCTAATGTATCAGATAAACAAAGAGATACTAAGGAAGTACAAATTAAGGTTCCTCCCATTGCCCCTATTAATATGTTATATGTATTGTCCCAAATTACAGTTAAGGTTCCATTGTCAGAATTGTTGAGGATCCCTGAACACAAAGATAGAGCTATTGCATGGATGGATAATGTTCATAATAATGATGTTGCATGCAATGAATCTTAGGATAAAATTTTGAAAGGAGTTGCTACTCAGGGAACGATATCTCAAATTCCTCCTATATATTTGGACAGTTCTGTCAATGCTAGCCTTGAAAACATTGATGCATTCTTTTTAGTGTTCTTGTGAATGGAATGAAACTAAGAAATTGTATGATTGATAGTGGTGCCTCTAATATTGTTATGCCTTTTAAAATCATGGAGAAGTTGGGCCTTAAAGTTGATACAATTCAAGGCAGGTGTTGTGCAATGGATCATAGAGAGGTACTAGTTATTGGCACTATAAATGCAATGCCCTATAGGCTGGCAGCATATCCAATGAAAGAGTTAACAATGAGTGTCTTGGTGGTGGACATCCCTCCTCATTATGGGATGCTATTATCTAGAAGATGGAGTGCTGCCATGGGTGGAGGTTTACATTGTGATCTGTCTAATGCAACTTTCAAGATTGATGACCACTTTATCAAGATTGAGAGAGAGCCAAGAGTATGCCACATGACTGAAAGGAACATTGACTATGAGACTACATGTTTTGTGGATACTGACATAAATTCTTTTAGTATAGAGACCCCTGTATTTGAGAAGGAGCCTATTTAATCACCTATGTCTGTTGAGGTGAATGCAAAGTCTGTGAAGGGTGATTTGTGGGTAATGTACTTTGATGGTGCTAGCTGCAAAGATGGAGTAGGGGCAGGTATTTTACTTATTTCTCCTGATGGAAATACCTACAAGTTTTCTTTCACATTTAATTTATTTTGTACCAACAATATAGCAGAATATGAGGCATTATTCTTAGGACTGAGGTGGGCGCAAAAGCATGGAATTAAATGTATAAGTGTCTTTGGCAATGAGGTTATTCATGTCAAAACTAACAAGGTTCCTAAAGGACTTGTTGTTTCGAAAACTATCTTTGACAATGAGGATGGAGTTCAAAAGAATACCAAAAGTGAGGATCATGCTGATCTAGATGAGATAAATCTTGGAACACAAGAGGCACCTAAGAAGGTATACATTGGTAGAGACTTTTCTCATATAATAAGAAAGTCTTTGATTGAATTATTGAGAAAATTCAGGCATGTTTTTGCATGGTCATATGATGACCTAAAGGTTTATAGAGAAGATTTGTTTCAGCATGTTATTCCTTTGAAGGAGGATGCTAAACATTTTAGGCAAAAACAAAGGCCTATTAATCCTGCTTTGGCACCCAACATGCAAGAAGAATTGATGAAGCTGAGAGATGCTGGAATTATCAAGCCTATAAGGCACTCTTCTTGGGTTTCAAACCTTGTTCCTGTGAGAAAGAAAAATGGTGACATAAGGCTTTGTGTAGACTTGAAAAATTTGAACATCAACTCATTAAAGGATAACTATTGTTTTCCCAATATGGAGGCTATGCTGCAAAGAGTAACTAGATTAGAATTGATGTCTATGATGGATGGTTTCTCTGGTTACAATCAGGTGATTGTTAATGAGTCAGAACAATTCAAGACAACTTTCACTATAGCTTTGGGGACATATGTTTATGTGAGAATGCCCTTTGGTCTTACAAATGCTAGTGCTACTTTTCAGAGGGCAATGGATGTCACCTTTGAAAATTTCATTAATGATTTCCTTGTTCTTTATCAAGATGACCTGACTGCCTATTCTGAGAAGGAAGATGATCATTGTATTCATCTAGAAAAAAAATTTGTAAGCGCTTTGGAATATGGAATTTCATTAAACCCAAGGAAATGTGCATTTGGTGTCACTGAAGCTAAGTTGAGAGAGTAGCAGCTATTGATAAAATCCAAAAACCAAAGAATGTTAAAGGGATTCAGTCCTTCTTTGGTCAGGTCAATTTCTTAAGGAGGTTTGTGACAAATTTTGTAGAGGTTACTAGACCTATATCTAAGATGTTCAAGAGGGGAGCTGTTGTTGATTTGGATGTTGAACTTAATGAGGCTTTCAAGAATATTAAGCAGGCTATCAAAGATGCACCAGTGCTTAATGCACCTGGTTATAGTATCCCAATGCATATCTTCTCTTTTGCATTTTTTCACACTATTGTTGTAGTTTTGTTACAAAAGAATAAGGATGGTTTTGAGTAGCCTATTGGATTCTTCAGTAAATCATTACAGGCTGCTGAGTTGAAATATGACATAAATGAGAAACAAGCTTATGCCCTTGTGAAGGCAGTCAAAGCTTTTAGGTGTTACTTGATTGGTTGCTTTTGTGCCAAGTGCAGTAGTCAAAGATATCTTTTCACAACAAGAGGTGTCTGGGAGCAGATGCAGATGGATCAATAGGATCCAAGAATTCAACATTGATGTCCATATTACTAAGTTGGTTAGATGATAGGGATTGGCTAAACTGATGGCCCAATCCAATCTTGATGCTAATCTAGTAAATCATTCTGAAATTGATTATACATGTCATATGGATGATTGTGTTTGGTATCAAGATATCATCTATTATTTAAGAAATGTGAAGTGTCGAGATGAGATGGATGACAATAAGAAGAGGACACTGAAATTATAGGCCATCAAGTATGTAATTGTGAAATGTAAATTGTATAGACAGAATTTGGATTGCATACTATTGAAATGTGTAGATTAAAATTAGGCTAATAATTTTTTGAAGGAAATGCATGAGGGAGTTTGTGGTGGGCACTACTTGGGTAAGACTACTGCTCAAAAGATATTGAGGGTAGGATTTTGGTGGCCCACAATCTTCAAGGATGCAGAGCAATTGGTAAGGAGGTGTGATGCTTGTCAAAAGTTCTCTGGCAGGCTTAAATTTTCAGGAAATGTTCCATTAAGGGTAGTAGAAGTGTAGGCTTCTTTACAGTGATGGGGAATGGATTGCATGACAAAACCACCAACCTTAATTACATATACAAATTAATTTCAAGATAGAACCACCAACCTTCTCCTAAGAAATGGAAAAATGGAAAGTTGAAGAAGAACTTCCCTTGAATCCTAGCTTTCTTTCCTTCCCAAAATCAACTAGCCAAAATCTCCCTCTAATCCTCTTCTCACTTCGCAATTCTAGCATGCCCAAGATGATCAAGCATCCTTTCCTAAGTCTCTCTCCCCTCAAAGACATTCAAATCTTCCTCTCTCATTCCCTGTCCCCATCACAAATTAGGTTTCTAGATCCAAGACAAAATAACACTTGCCCTTGCTATAGAAATGGGATGAAATTCAACACATGGTAAAGTGAGGCAACCTAGAGAACATTAACATTTTCATTTATACCAAAGATGGCCCATTTAGAGAGACAAAATGGTGGCCTAGGGAAGTGAAAAAATAGAAGAAAAGGGCCCCCTAACCCATGTACTAGACACGGGGCACTAAAACCCAACTTAAACTACACCCTGGGACTCCATAGAAGCCCTCAAAACCCTAGTTAAACTTGCATCCGAAAATGGAGTGATGATAGCACAAATATTGGTTCCTTAATCCACCTACCTAGCCTAGAAATACTAAAGACCAACTAAGGAGAAGGTGGGGTCCATATTCCACTCAAGCATGCCATATGATCACAATGGTGTCAAGTGACACCTCACATAAGTTCACATCACATAACACACTTGGCATGCTTAGTAGACAAATTACATTTATATTTTCACAAAATATAAATTAAATTAAATGCATGTACAAACATTATCGACCAAATACATACATGTTTCACAGTTACAAATAAAATCATGTTACAATGAGGTCATTCTCTTCTTAGAGCCAACCTTGGTTTCATACTGATTGCACTTAGATCCATTCTTATTTCCTTGAATTTACAACCATGGCCATATTCCTGCACGCTCAATTTCAAATGCCAATACCACATAAATCCAATGCATATATAATCATATCGAACATGAAGTAGATACAATAATAGCATCCATACTCAATACATAGAGAGCTGCATGTCATGAATCATAAACATATTCCTAAGTTAACCATCGAACCATTTTATTATCAACATTTTATATTCTATAAGATAACATTACAAATAAAAAATTGAACCATTGCATATGTCATGAAACCATTACAAGCATATAAAGAGTAAGAATAACCTCATCAACATATATAATAACCATCTCATAAGGTCTAATGATAGGAAAACAAAATCCAAAATACGTCTAGAGTCTCTAAACAAAGTATCAACAAGGTAATCCAAATGTCTAAATAATAATTGAGCTAGGATGGGTCAGGGTGGGACCTCACATAAGTCAAGAAATCACTCGAATCAAATTTGAATACAATCAAGTTAGCATATATCTCATGAACACATCAGGAAGAATGCATCTCTAATCACCACACTAGTTTCTTGTGCTGGAGTAGTCACTGTCACAAGTCTTGATTTGGTAGGATCCATTTCAAATCCTAGTCTCTAGACTCAACTCAATAATCCACGAGCCGCTACCAAATTTATTGTGAAGTTATCTTTAAATTGTGTTGGAAAAGTCACTATCACAAGTCTTGATTCTGTAGGATCCATTCCAAATCCAAGTCTGTAGACTCGACTCAATAATCCATGAGCCGCTACCGAATCTATTGCAAAGTTATCCTTTGAATGATCCATAACCAAATCACAAGCACGAACTAGATCTGCAAGAACACCATTCTGAATCTATACCAACTCAATCGACAAATATATATATATATATATATATATATATATATATATATATATATATATATATATATATATATATATATATATATATATATATATATATATATATATATATATATATATATATATATATATATATATATATATATATATATATATATATATATATATATATATATATATATATATTAAAAAATATGATTATCACTGTAACTATGACATCTTCCAAACAATGATGGTTGTCTATCACAAACATCCAACATCCATCTATCCCACTAATAGCATCGCTATCAGAAAATAACTATAAATGATGGATATTTGTTGCAAATGTCCAACACATGTCTGTCACATGTATAGCATAGTCATCATTACAAACCAAAAATGATGGATATGTGTCATAAATTTATGACGGATATCTATTTCATTAAAAGCATTTCCATCAGCAAACATGTTACAAATGACAGCTACCTTTAAGAAGATTCTGACGGGTTGCTGTTATTTTTTATTTCTTACAACGTATAGGCATCACAATTGCGACGACTACAAATAGGTCCAATGATAGGTTCACTAAGTTGGCACCCTCTTTTTGTGATGACTATGGTTGTCGTAATTATGACACCTAAAAAAACTATCGGTCTTTCTGACTATAAAAATATGATGCTAGGTGGTGTCGGTTAATCAATAGTTTACTGTCTAAATTCAGACATTTGACCATTGAAAAAAGGTCTCAAATGTACTAGTGTTATGTGCATTACCTTCAGAGGATTTAGCATATTTAAAATTGGAAATGTGTGTCCCTTTAGGATTTAGCAACTTATGTGTGTTACCTTCCAACGATTTAGCGTATTTAAAATTGAAAATGTGTGTCCCTTCAAGATTTAGCAACTTATGTGTGTTACCTTCTGAGATTTAGCATGGTGAAAAATAAAAGGTTAGAACAAAAAATGCATAATATAGAACGAGGGAGGCCATATATATGCCCCCCTCAAAAGATGGAAAGAAACATACTATTTTGATATGTTAAGGAAAGAAAAGAACAAGGATAAAACCTTCTTAAACATCAAGACAATATCCACAGATAACACCTAGTTCAAGCCAAGAAGGTCATAGCTCCTATGAGGCCATGGAATGAACAAATGGTAAGAGATATCATGCAAGAAGTGAAAAAGTAACCCTTGTGAGGGATATCACACTATTTAGTTTCCAAAGTGAGAGATTTATCAACCATGGAAACTCAATGTCAAATAATGAAAATACCTTATGATCAAGGACATAGATCCTCAATGCAAACTAAAATTTTCATGTAGGATTGGATATCACATAATAGATAAATACTACTTAACCAAGGAAAGAGGTGAATCTTAGAATGACATAAAAGAAGGAGATGACATCCTTAATGCCCCCCAAGTGTAGGAACAAGGATGGAAGGGGACCTATTATACTACTCACAACACTATACAAGACAACGAACCCCCAAGGATTAGGCTAACATTGTTTACATAATGTGGAGCTCCATAGTAGGAACATAAATGTTATTTAGAGATAACAGGATTAAAATACAACTCATTGCCACATGATATATAAATAACCTTACTATCAATGAGCTACCTAATCTTATAATGTAAAGCTTGACATTCATTAGTAGAGTGATCATGAAATCTATGATATAAACAAAAATAAAGAATCTTCAAGTGGGGATTACATTTCTTTTTGCATTTAGGTCTAGTAATCATCTTAGCACGAAGGAGCTTAGGAAAAAGAACTTCTTGGTCAAATTCCTTCATAGTTTCATCATGTTTTGAAGTGTTATTTGAGATTTTATTAACATTGATTTGTTGTTGAGGATTAAATAACAATCCATAAAAATGCTCATGCCCCCCATTCTGTAAGGACATTTGAATTCCTTGTTTATTCTTACCACATCCTTGACCATCGAATCCTTGTTTGACAAGGAAATGATAACTAGGACCATAACAAGAAGCCATATCAAAAGGAGCCAATGGAACTTCAATAGTCACTATGTTATCACTAGTAGGTTTGATATATTCATTGTGGGTAGAAGTAGCAACAAATTTATTATGAAGGGCATTACAAGTAGAAGAAAAAGCTCATTCTTCAAACTCTCTTTGTTGCTTCATAAAATCAAGATCAGAAACCTTACATTCTCCCATGAAGGTAGGAT
This sequence comes from Chamaecyparis obtusa, assembly GCA_027943335.1. NCBI lineage: Eukaryota > Viridiplantae > Streptophyta > Pinopsida > Cupressales > Cupressaceae > Chamaecyparis > Chamaecyparis obtusa. Next base: position 101,737 of record BSBK01008970.1, on the reverse strand, counting down.
TAAAATCCAAGCTTCCCGAATCGTCGCCAGGAAGAGCATTAGAGGAAGAAGGATTATCATTAGGAGTAGGAGTAGTGTGGGTTTGAATATTCAAACAAGGATTTGGTGCATCATCCACATGAAGTGTATACATCATGTTGTTATGAATAAATTTGACTTAACTATGAAGGGTGGAAGGAACAACATGCATCTCATGCAACCAAGGTCTACCCAAAAGAAGTGCATAATTAAAAGGTCCAAGCATAACATGAAAAGGAATATTGATGATGACCAGACCTACTTTGATAGGTAAGGTAATGATGCCTCAAGTGTTCTTAGAAATGTTATCAAAGCCATGTATAGGAAGATTATCAGGTTGAATAGTTGAAATATTGACTTTAATTTCTTTGAGCATGTCCATGATACAAACATTAAGCCTAGATCCATTATCAATAAATGTCCTATGAATGATACTTTTATTGATAGTAATAACCATAAGAGAATCATATTGATTTTGAACTTCTTTAGAAGGTAAATCTTTTTGAGTAAATACAATGTTAGGAGCATCCAGGGTAGCATTCATTCATTGTAAGAAGTTATTGATGTTCTCTTGATTAGGGGGTGGAGTGGCAAGAGTTGATAGAGACTTTTGTAATGATTCATAGTAGGTAGGTGAAGTTTGAAGAATCTCCCATAAAGAAATACTAGCAGGAGTATTTTACAATTGGTTTATCAAATCATACTCCTTGCTAGGAAGATGGGGTGGAGGAGGAAGAATGGGTTGATAAAGTGATAAAGAAGTAGAAACCACCGGATTAGGTTTAGGTTTTTCCTTGTATGACATGTGTGAGCTATAGAATCTTGGTCACTAAAAGACTCTAAAGACTCCATAGGTTTACCTTTAATAGTAATGGGAGGACAACCTTTGATAGTCAACAGAGGGTTTTAGAAAAACCATATTACTTGTCTCAATACTACAAATAGATTCACAAGAAGGAAGCAAAGAAGACATCCTAGGAGGAGATGAGGTAGGATCTTGATTCTCCATAAGATCATCAATAATAGGGAGAGCATTAAGGGAATTCATACCATTCTCCTCTAATGCCTCGTCACTAGAAGGAATCCCAAATGGAGGTAAATCATCTATAATGTCATCTTCTTTCATTAAAGAGTTGCCATCATGTATTAAAAAATCACCCTCTTGTCTCAAAACTTCTTCAAGAAGAGAGGATAAATCAATATCTTTATCCAAGGGTTCATCCCAAGAAGTAGATTCATCTACAATGGTTTTAAGAGGAAGAGAGTAATCAATATGCACAATGGTTTCACGTCGGGTTTAGCAAAATGTATGATATAAAATATGTATGGGGTCTAGAATAATAGGAGTTTGCCCATAAAAGAGACCCTGAAATTGATATTTTACACATACATGAAATTATATTGATATGGAAAGTAAATGTAGAAGACTAATGTTGAAATGAAGAAATAAAGGTACTTACCTCCAAAAAGAATCAGCTGAAAAACCTGTCAAATAGTCTCATAAATTATTGATTTTCACTATTGTGAACTAAAACTACAAGACCTACAAAACCCAAAAATATTTTTATTTTTTGAGCAAGGTCGACCTTGACCTAAAACAACTTGGACAAAAATTCCGTTCATAGATCCTGAAAGTTCAGTGAAAAGGGTATCTAGATTTGCACTGTAATTCATCATCCCGCACCTATACCTACAATAAAAATAGTTTTGTTTGTTGGGTGAAGGGGTTTTCCTTAGTCAAATCCCAATTTAGGAATTAACTTTGAAATTGCAAAGATAAACAAAGTAAATGGAACAATTCACCTTGCTTATGTTGAAAACCCTTATGGAGGATTTGAATCCTTGAATCCACAAGTATGGATTCTGCAAATGAATGTAGAATTGAATATAGGATGTCTCAAATCAATTGTCTTTAGATCTTCAATACTAATCTTGAATGGATATTGTAATAGGAAGAGGCTTGAATGGATGGATGGAGAAATCTTCAACAAGACGACTCCATAGAGATTGAATCCTTCAATGGCTAATAATAGATCTCCTTGATGAGTTGGATCTTGAATGCATGAAGGTTTGAATGCTTGATCTTCTTTCTTGAGAGCTTGACAGATTATGAGATAAGATGGAGAAAATGAGAGAGGAAGGCCTCCTTTTATAGTGATTTAGGGCACAAACTTGTAGAGAGGCTACATAAAAAATAATAATTAAGGGCCCATCGCACAAAACTCTAGAGAGGTACACATGGAGAGGAAATTAAATTAAAGCCTTGACACAAAAATCTAGGAGGGGACCACCCTTAATATAGAAATAAAAATAATTATTTAAGAGCCTTGTCATAAAATTCAAGGCAAGGCTAACTCTAAAGTTAATTTGAGCATTAGGCACAAAACTCGAGAAAGACTAATATCAAATAATAAATTAGGAATCTTATACAAATCTCAAGAAAGGTCTACCTCAAATATTAGTTTGAGAATTCAAAACTTAACCTAAGAAATAGTGGCCCCAAAGAAGGAAAAGATAAAATTTTGATGAAACCCTTGAATCGGAACCTAAACCTAAGGATCCTAGACCCTAGGGTCAAAGTTGAGGTCAACTTTGACCTAGGTCAAGGTTGAGGTCAACTTTGACCTAGTTTAGAGTTGAGGTATACCTTCACCTAAGAGGTCAACCTTGACCCTGAGATCAAGAATCTTAGGTTTGCAATTCAAGATGCCAGAATTCTGTCAAGAAGAAGTGGAAAATGTGGCAGAACAAGGGAAAAAGCCATATCTAAATCAAGGACTCATTCAAGGTGTTCAACATGATCCCAAACCACTTGTGCAGAGGGCTAAACTAGTCCTAAATTGAAGTGCTTCCATTTTTTGATGGTACACTATTGTTGCCAGGTGTGCAGATAATCAAGGGTTAATAAATGGAATATTTAAAGAGAGAACTAGGTGTGTTTCCATGGAACAAAAATTTAATTTTTTTGAGGATATAGTAAGAAATGAGTTCAAATTATAGGAGGAGGAGATAGAGAAAGAAAAATGGCTAGTCTACAAGAAAACATTATACTTTGTCCAAATTTTTGACAAGAGTTGTGACCCTTTGAAGGCTTTCTAGCCTTGGGCTAAGAAAATGGAGGACATAATGGAGCATTTTGTAGGGGTTACGCAAGCCCTTAATGAGAAAAAGGACGTTGTGATCCAGTCTAATCCAGTGAAGGCAAAGAGGATTTTAAGTCAGCTAGCTTATGTGAAGCTTGTGTTAATATGATTTAGAACAATAGAGAAGGGGGGGTGAATCAATTCTTCTTAGATATAGATATATAAAAAACAACTTTAAAATTCTTTAACAAATCAGATCCAATAACCAATAGCTACTCAGTCATTATTGATTGCATAATAGAAATAGATAATAGTGCAGTCCACTTATCCAATGGTATCTAATTTGTAAAACACATAAATGTTCAAACCAAAACATTCACAAAAGTATTAACACCAGGATTTATAGTGGAAACCCAATTTAAGAAAAAATACTTTGTAACATGTTACTATTATGTTCACTCTTCTAAAGTGAGCTCAGTGAAAAGCCAACCCTACCAAAGGTTACAAGCACACCATCAGGTGTGACCCGGCTAAAGGATTTAAACCACTCTATTAAAAGTGTGCCTTGTTATAGGATTTACATACACTCCATTAGAATGAAACCTTGTTCAAAGGATTTATACAAATGACTATTAGGTCAACCTCTATTAAAAGGATTTTGACTGATATAATGGTTCGCAAGTAGAAATAGTATTGACCTAAAAAATATACCACTCACTTTGCAAATATCAGATCCAATTCCATACACATGCTGGCTTACTGACTGTGAACCTTTACCATCACCATCACTGATCTACTCGAAACTCTCTTCAAGAAATCACAACACTTCTCCTTCAGCCTTCTCTACTTGTACAGTCAATAACATCAACAACACTTCTAGTATCCTCTCTTTTGTTAACCTCATGCTTAGGTTTCCTTAATACTTCCTCAATTAGGTCAATACATCTTTTGCCACTTAATCTCCTTCGTAGATCATAGGGTTAGGTCAAATTCATCAAGTCCTTCCAACTTTATGTTCTTTGGCTATCCTTCTAGAAATATCTCAAATCTCTTAATAGATTTACAATAAAATGTTTTATAGTGCATTAAATACTTTTGTACAATCAATAAATAAAGTCAACACATTTTACATAATCCAAGAGTTCAACGATGTCGGATAGAAATCTGAATTCTTCCTCAAATGTAAAATACTGATGCTCATTCAATATAGTATTCAACTCCTTGGTCTTCATTAGAAAGCTCGGTCTCCTCAAAAATTGTTTCCTCGGCTAATACTATCTTCCTCAACAATTAACTGATGTTTGGTCAACACTAAATTTACTCGGCATATACTAGCTTGGTTAACACTAACATCAATTGACTTAAACTAGATTTCTTCACTTTTTCTCAGTTAAGCCTACTAGTTTAGTCTTCATTCATACTTAGATAAACAATACATTATCTTATCATTGTGCCACATAATCAAGTACTCATTGAAATATCAAGATATCTCAACCTTTCCGTAGGTTCTATTATTACTAACCTTGCCTTTCCCCTTTGCAAAAATCAAATAGATATAGTACTTTCTTAAATAGAAATAGTCTTACCAATTAAGGTTTGACATCAATGACAATACAACAATTGCTTCAATTGTAGTTTCCATCAAACCTCCTCTTTGGCATTGATGGCAACACCACGTGAATATCACATGAATTACCAACCAATCCAAAACTTATCTGTCCATCAAAAATATTTGTAATATCCTTAGATTCATTATGATACAGAATCAATTAGCCATGCTTGTATGACCGTCCACTAAATCTCTCCCTCTTACTTGATCTTCCATGAAAATTTAATTTTGTGTATTCATCTGGGATCATCTCCCTCTTTGACAAAAATTCCAAAGTAGCAACTAAAATAGACATCCCACAAATGTAGATATCATCTTTTCCATTTAGTAACAGTATTTCTCCCTCTTTCATCTTTTCTTATGACTGATTCTTGGCTTTACTATACTTTTCACAACTCTAGGTTGCTCCTAAAGTGTGACCTATCTCTACATCAACTTGTTAGATACTATTTGCAACACATTTAATGTAGTGCTCCTAGCTTGACTAGGCAACCTCAGTTAGGGGAAGGACCCCTAATTGACCTCTCAGATATTCATGAGCTTTTTTTAATAAAGCTTTAGTGAATATATCTGCTAGTTTTTCCTTTGTGTTCACATATTCCATTCGGACCTCTTTATCTTGTACTAGTTCTCTCAAGTAATGATACTTGATTGAAATGTGTTTGGTCTTTGTGTGCATCACTGGATTCTTAGAGATGTTGATAGCACTTGTGTTGTCATAGAAAATGACAACTGATTCAGTGATCTCTTCTCTCATGCCTACCAACAATTTCTTTATCCATACCAAGTTTGAACAGTTCACAACTGCAGCCACATACTTGGCTTTAGCAGTAGATTTGGAAATTCAATTTTGGTTCTTTCTTGTCTAGGAAATTAATCTCGGTCCAAGAAAGAAAGCTCCACCTCTAGTACTCTTTTTGTCATCCACATTTCCCTTTTTGATCTGCACTTGGTTAGGAGTATAAACAACTGTACTTACAACTTCTTTCCAGTACTTTTGTGCAACATTCTTTTCAATCATTAATGTCCTTCCACAATCCAAGATAGACCTATTCCTTCTCTCTTCTATACCATTCTATGGAGGAGTTCTAGTTGTAGACATCTATCTTTTGATCCCTCTATCATTGCAAAATAGATTAAATTCATTGAATATAAATTATCCACCTCGGTCAGATCTCAGACACTTCAGGGTCCTACCTATCTTCTTTTCAACCTTAGCCAAATATGACTTAAAAATTTCAAAAGCATCAGATTTTTCCTTTAAGAACATTACATGCATCATTTTGGTATAATCATCAACAAATAGGATAAAATATCTAGTACCATAATAGCTTTATACACCCATCGGTGCACAAAGGTCAGTATGAACCAAATCTAAGGTATTCTCAGAAGTAAAAGTCTTTCTCTTGAAACTAGACTTTGTCATCTTACCCAACTGACATTATTTTCACATTACATTCTCAGGTTTCTTCAATCTAGGTATACCTCTCACTTTCTTTTTCTTACTAATTTCTACCAGATTATCAAATTTAACATTACATAGCCTCTTATGCCATAACCAAATATCATCAAGTTGTGTAATCATACATGTTTCTTTAGATCACTTCCAATCAGTTCACCAGAGCAATCAGTTCACCACTTGTTTGTTCTCCACTTCCAATCAGTTCACCAGAGAAATCAAATATTTTTGCCTTCCTATGATGAAATTCCACTTGGTAGCTAGTGCTATTAAGCTATGCAACACTTAGCAAATTATAGTTAAGACCCTCAGCCCAATAAGCATTTCACAAGTGATCTTATTAGTTAGCTTAATCAATCCTTTTCCTCTAATAGGACATGGTGCATCATTACCAAATTTCACACTCCTACCTTTATAATGATCTAAGGTATCAAACTTACTCTTCTCACCAGTCATGTGATGTGAACAACCACTGTCAATAATACATTTATCATTTTTGTTCAAATAAGATATCAATGTAGTTTTCTCATCCTCATCAAATTCATCTTTCATTGCAACATAGACAACCTTAATTTCAAAATCATCACTATCAGTGTCAGTCTCTTCTTTGGCAATATAGCAGGATTTCCTACCTTTTCCTTTGTAGTCCTTGTATCTTCGATAACCTCTATCTTCCCTTTTGTCTTTATTCTTGTCATCTCTTTCTTCATTAGTGTCATCCTTGTCAGGACATCTAGTAGCTATATGACCAACTTTATTACATGAAAAACATATAATAAGGAGTTTACCTTTGTACTTCCCTTTTCCCCTTTTCAGTATTCTAGCCATAAGAGATTCTAGATCCTCAAGTTCTTCATCAAATGTGTCACTGTCACTTTCACTTTCACTTTCACTGATGCATCTTTCTTTTTCCTTCTTTGACTTACTCAAAAGAGTTTGTGACTTAAAAGTAGATTCAACATTACCAATAGTGAGATTATCATAGTTAGAAAGTTCAAAAGCAGTAAGCTTACCAGCCAAACTTTCCAAAGTAAGAGCATTGTTAGGGTTACATCTAGATTCCTAAATTGCTAAAATTTTGATGGCATAAATAGGATGTAGAGTTCTCAATACTTTTCCAATTACAGTTTCATCATCAATAGTTCCATTTGCTCCTCTAATAGCATTTACAACTTCTTTTATTCTACAACAATATTGTGCAATATTCTCACCTTCTTGCATTCTCATTTCATCAAATTTACCTCTTAGGCTCTTGGCTTTTTCTCTCAATACATTTATGTCACTACCATAGATGTTTGTGAGGGTGTCCCACATTTTCTTTGCATTACTACAGTCTTTGATGTCTTCAAATTCTATATAACTTAGGGAAAATGCAATCCCCAATATTTATTTGCTGTGCTCTTGTTTAGCTTTCATTTCCTTAGCAGTTAGAGGTGCAACAAGTGTGACATAATCATGCTCAATATAAAATTTTCTAGAATTACCAATATCAGCTAGATGCAACTTCATCAAGCTTTTCCATGCAGGGAAGTTCTCCTTATTCAGCTTCGGTGCCTCCTTCTTATACATCCTGATCATTTTCTTCAAGTACCTTCAAACTTGTTCTCTATCAGTACCAATAGCTCTAATACCAATTGTTAATATGATTTAGAACAATAGAGAGGGGGGGTGAATCAGTTTTTCTCAGGTCCAAATGTATAAAACAAACTTTAAAAATCTTCAACAAATCAAATCCAATAAACAATAGCTACTTGGTCATTATTGATTGCATAACAAAAACATTTAACAGTGCAGTCCACTTATCCAATAGTATCTAACTTTTAAAACACATAAATGTTCAAACCAAAACATTCACAGAAGTATTAACAACATGATTTATAGTGGAAACCCAATTTGGGAAAAACCACTTTGTAACATGTTACTATTATGTTCACTCTTTTGAAGTGAGATCAGTGAAAAGACAACCTTGTCAAAGGTTACAAACATACTATCAGGTGTGACCTGGTTAAAGGATTTAAACCACTTTGTTAAATATGCGCCTTGTTATAGGACTTACATACACTCCATTAGAATGAAACCTTGTTCAAAGAATTTATACAAATGACTGTTAGGTCAATCTCTATTAAAATTAGTTCGACTGATACAATGGTTAGAAAGTAGCAATAGTATTGATTTGAAAAAGATATAACTCACTTTACAAATATCAAATCTAATTCTATACACATATTCTAGCTTACTGACTGTGAACCTTTACCATCACCATCACTGATCTACTCGGAACTCTCTTTAAGCAATCACAACACTTCTCCTTCAGTGTTCTCTTCTTGTATAGTCAATAACATCAATAACACTTCCAGCAACCTCTTTTTTGTTAACCTCATGCTTAGGTTTCTTTAATACTTCCTCAATTAGGTCAATACATCTTTTTCCGCTTAATCTCCTTCATAGATCTTAGGGTTAGTTCAGATTCATCAAATCCTTCCAACTTTATGCTCTTTGGCTATACTTCTAGAAATATTTCAAATCTCTTAATAGATTTATAGTAAAACATTTTACAGTGCATTAAATGCTTTCGCACAATCAATAAATAAAGTCAACAAGTTTTACATAATCCAAGAATTCAATGATGTTGGCTAGAAATCTGAATTCTTCCTCAAATCTAAAATACTGACACTTGGTCAATATAGTGTTCAACTCCTCGGTCTTCATTAGAAAGCTCAGTCTCCTCAAAAAAATTTTCCTCGATGAATATTGTCTTCCACAACAATTAACTAATGTTCGGTCAACACTGAATTTACTCAGCATATACTAGCTTGATCAACACTAACATCACTAAGCTTAAACTAGATTTCTTCACTTTTTCTCAGTTAAGCCTACCAATTTAGTCTTCATTTATAGTTAGATAAACAATACATTATCTTATCATTATGCCACATAATCAAGTACTCATTGAAATATCAAGATAACTCAACCTTTCCTTTCCCCTTCGCAACAATCAAATAGATATAGTTCTTTCTTAAATAGCAACAGTCTTACTAGTTAAGGTTTGACATCAATGAAAATACAACAATTGCTTCAATTGCAATTTCCAATAGCTTGATCCACAAGGAATATATATCATACATCAAAGGTCAAGTTACAATGTGGTGTTTCCTATGCAACAAAAAGGTAAAGATGTGCCATCTACTTCTAGAGAGAAGAGACCTATGGGGGATATACCAGATGTGTAGCCTTATCCTAAGAGAAAAAGATAAGAAGAAGGTGCCCAACCTGAAGGAGATGTATATTCACCATCTCAATCCCCACTACAATTGAATGAGCAAGGAGTTGTTGAGAAACTAATGCAGATGAGTAGTGCTAGATAGATTTTTGTAACAAATGATGAGATTCAAGAGGGGATGTTAGAGGCTCCCAAAAGGGTATAAATGGACCTCATTGTGTCTGAATTGTCAAGTAAGTAATTAGACCCAATTATAAAACATGAGAGTGAGAGTTTCTTATCATATGACATTTTTATCAAGGCTAGGGCATTTTTCCAATTCTTGTGGAGAATGCATATTAATCAATACAAAGAGTTGTGTGAGAATAAGAAAGAAGAGTTCCCTGATAGGGATATAAATGAAATAGATACTAAAATAAAGGGGGACTTAATGAAGAAATTTGAAAGGATATCCCCAGAAGAAGGCATGGCTTTGGTGCAGATTGCAGTAAGTGTTGATTCTCCCCAAGTGAGATATTGTTGATGCAGCAGCCTTTGATTTTGTCAAGAAGCAAACCACTACTGTGCATTCTATAAAAGAATATGTTGAACATGCTACTAAGGGAGTTGTTTTCAATGATGATCATGTTTCCCTTATAATGTGATCCCTTAAGTGGGAGGAAAATAGAAAAAGAAATGAAGCATACCCCACTAACTACTCTAGAAATATATTGGTAAAGAGAGTAGGGGATACCTCAATAGTTGAAGCCTCCAATGTAGTATTGGAAACTACAAATTTTAATGTTTAGGTTGTAGAAATGGAGGCACAAGAAAAATAGGAACACAGAATAAAGTTTGAGGTCATCCTCAAGGCTTATAATGATCTGAAGGTAGTGGTGATTGAAAAGGATAAACTAATTGTACAAATGATAGGGCCACTTGATCACAGGTCTTCTCAGATGTTTCTTGCAAACTAGCCTTCAGTTCCCTCTTCTTCAAGTCCCATAATTGAGTTCCCTCCATCCCCATTCCCTAAGCCTAATATTGAGGCACGATTTAACTAGGAAAAACAAAGTTTGGATAAGGAAAGAGAAAGGTTAAAAGAAATAAGAGAAAGTATAAATGAAGAAAGATGATATCACTACATGGGGATCAAGGCTATTACTGGTCAGAAATATGAAGTAAAGATTGGGGAGACAATGTTACATTTTTCTCAGGGCCTTGAGCCAAAAATTCTTTATTTCCATGGAAAGAGATTGGATACCATTCTAAATTCTTTGTTAAAAGAAAAGGCTACATTAAAGCCAATTTTGGATAAATGGATAGATAGGCATGGAAGCCTAAAATTATTTTATTTTTTGTCCAGGGGTTAAGATAATTCAAACCCAAAAATAAAACCTTTGCATAAATTTGTGAAGGGTTTGGTGGAGTTTCAAATTAGAAGGGACAACATAGAAAGAAAATCCAATTTTTTGAAGAAGGAATTTACTGAACTGTCAATTGTGAGTTGGTTCCTGGTACCTTTATCAAGAATAGAAAATTAAAGGAATTTTCAAAATGGATGAGTGAGTTAGATGATGAGTTATCACTTAGGATGAATTTAATTCTAACACTAAGGATGAATTTTATTCTAACTCTTGAGAGTTCAGTTTTGTTTGTCCAAACAATAGAAGTTTTTAAAAAGGCCAGGTCTCGGTTTGAGTACCAAAAAAGAGAGACTGAACAGATGAAAGAGGAATGGTAGGAGTTATCTGGAAAGAAGGCCAAGATTATTGGTTATACTTTTCCAAGTGAAGAAACATTCAATACTTGGAGGTACTAGTACATCCCCCATGTTGATAAGGATAGTGATCCACCAATTTCTAAAAAAAAGAAAAGGCTTACAGTTTGAAGTTTTGGTTGGTGAGAGTCAGGATGCATTAAGTGCAAAAGGGATTCTTGAAGGTGAAGAAGATAAAATAAATTGAATATCTCAAGGAGACAATAAAGACTCAAAGAAGTTGATTTTTCTAAATATCTGTAAAGGTCACCCAAATCAGATTTTGTTCATTTATTGTAAACCCTGCATGGTAGTTGTAAACCCTTTGGGGTAGTTTTTTTTTTACCTAAATGATTGGATGCTTGTTGCAATCCTTGTTTATAAAAGGATTTCTCATGATCATTTATGAAGGGGCTGAGAGTTAGGTGTCGATAGAGCATAGTTTGTAAAAACCCAAGTTTCAGTTAGGATTGTAACCTTTTGTATCAATTTTATCAATAGAAGATAAAAAGTTGTAGGTCTTTTTCCATTATTGAAGAGTCTTGTAAGTATATAAATTGTATACAAAGACATGGTTCATCATACTTAATACAAAAATATGGCTCTTATCTCTCCTTTGTGTCAAATCTTATGAGTTTTAGATTTTCCAATTCACTACATAACTGTTTATGTATATGTTTTCATTCCTGAATTTTGATCAAAGATTAGATTCAACTTTAAACTGTATAATTGAATATACTTGATCAAAATATCAATGCAATAAATGCAACAGCATTACACAATATTTTGTTGTTGAGGAAACCCTGCTAGAGGTAAAACCTTAGTCGGAATTAGCACCCACAAATGATGTACTAAAAGTATAGTATCCATGCTAAAAGATTTACTGCTATTAGGAGCTTATTAATGTATATAGTACATGGTCCCTGTTAAAGGAAAAGCCCTATTAGGATTCAAGAGAAAAATGGTAGGATCACTACCTAGGCACACTGCCTAAAGAAGGTCAAATCCACCTTTAGGACTCGCTGTCCGAAATACAATTGTATAGAAGATATACAATCTAATGAAATGTCTTCTAAAAAATTACTTTGCTTGATCAGTTCCAATAAATCTCCTCAATCGCAAGATCTTCTCTACATCCAACGGACTTCAAATATATAAGCTCACATCTTGCACATCTTTTATTCTGCAAAAACAACTCTTCTTTATACCCTATTACAGTAATCAATTAGATCAGCCAATTAAGACTTCCCTAATGAACAAATAATTAAATAGACCCTTGGGAAGATACATATGGTACCTTACACAAGTATACAATAGTTTCAATGCATCAAATACACTCTTGGATTCAAAATCCATGCATGCCATCTTCACAACATGTTACACATCTCCAGTCGACTCCAAATAGGTCTTTGAAAAATCACATGCTTTAGTTGATGTCACCATGAACACAACTGCATAATTTCAAAAACTTTATCCAATATGTCTTTTATCACACCTTAATCTCATAGGTCACAAATCATGCTCGCATAAGAGTTATCTCAAAAATAAAAAGACTAACTCTTTCATTGTCCACTATCACAGTTCAATAACCAGTCTTCACTAAAATAACTATAACTCACTCTATCTGCAATATTAACCCATGCAAAATTAGACATAAGCTCACAGCTCATCCACGTACATATTCCTATTTTTGCAAGCTCTAAAACAACCATACAACATTCAGACACTTCTGTCACTCATCCATACATCACTATTAACCAATCTATCCTCCTTCATTTGAAACATATGTTGACAATAATGAAAAACAATGAGAGCCAACATATATGAGTATGTGTAGGATCATGGTATGCCAAAATTTGGCGATATGAAAAATGAACTTTTCACTTGTCCAAAACCATACTAAAAAGTTTGTTGACTTTTTAGTAGGCATTGGTGTTAGTACTCTTGGCCAAACCAAAATCCAAAGCACATGCCTAATTAGATATCCAATGTTATATTTGATATCTGATCTTCACTAGTAATTTCTATTTTTAGCTCATGACCGTGTTCAACATTTTCATTGTGAAAATGTTGAACACGGCTCAAAGGGTTTTGCATATCCAAAATAATCTCATATCTGATTTTCTCAAGATAAATAGGTAAGTTAAATTTTTAAGTTTTTATTGTTTTTATTATTTTTTAAAATTGAAATTTGTAAATTTTTTTTTATAAAAACTAGAGTTTAAATGAGATTCTTTGTTGTTTTTTAAATTGATTATAATTATCTATTTGGGTTTTAATTGTAATCAGACATGGACTCAAACCAATTAGAAAACCCTCCCAATGATCTGATAAATAATCCAAAATCACCTCTGAACAATCCCTCACTTTCAGAAGACCAACCAATCTCAAACCCTTGACATTTAGAGGATCTAATAGGAGACAATCTAAATAAGCTTAGAGGATATCAAAACACATATGCCAATATCCCCACATTACGACCCATGTTTTCCATGTTGAACTCCATTATAGAAAACATGGAGAAACTTACAGAGCAACATAATGTTGCACTTCTTTGGCATGATTCCATGCATGCCCAGTTTGACAATGGGCTTGACTATGATCAAGTTAAGAACCTAAAAATAACAAAACATAACATATGTAATCTTTTTGCGGATTCCAAAACTAGTTTTTAAGAGAATTCTAAAAAACCCAAGTTTTCAATTAAATGGTGCACAAATGATGTAATACATAACAACTTTTGGGACCGTTGGTGGATGGTTTTTGATAGACCACCTCGCAACAATTTGGATGTCCCATTCTATTTCATAAAAAGGTAAATTATTGGAGCATAAGACCAAACTAGGGTGTAGGCTTAGGCAGTCCTCGAGATAGGCCATGGGCACACTGGGTGAGATCCCACACATATGTCCCCCCTCTCAAGATTTCACCACCTCCTACAAATGCATCATCCTAATATTATTGTTGAGGCTAGCTCACATACTATTCAAGCCATTCACACCTTGAGTGATCTACTAGTTACATAGAGCACATAATTATTTCCTCCTCATGCGAATGATTTTCGCCCTTCCACATCCTCCACAAGCTCACATGTTTGTGTGCCCCACACTTGCATTATGTGTAAGAATATGTGTTTAGGTCCCGTTTATGATAGTGATGCATATAACTATGACTGTGAGGTGGATGATACTACACAACACACTACAGGCACTGAAGCACCTCATGAAGATGTGCATCAAGGACATAAAAAGCCATAGGCTCCTACTATTATGGTAAGGGTAAACAGTTCACTTGTTACATTGTATTAAATTTTAAACATTCATGTTTTTAGTAGAATTTTCTTATCATTGTTTCCCACTTATATGTTTTTATGTGTTCCATTTATGTTCAGTTGATGATAGAGGAGGAGATGGCACAGGTGGAGGGGTCTACACTTTCAGTCATTTCATTTGGCCTTAACACTTATATGGTACATATGTTTTAATGTACTCATTGGTTTCCTTTTATTATAATAGTATATACATGTGTTTTCTAATTTTTACAATCATCTCATTACATATCGATGCAAGTGTCACCATTTATTATTGTTGACTATGATTTTTAATTTTAATTTTTTATTTGTAGAAACCATATAAATTAAGTAATCTAAGTTGGAGTTTGAATTTTGTGTTTGATTGCAGGATCCATCAGAGCCAAAGAGTACTTCAAAGAGGCTGCATTTTGATGACCCACCAATAGAATAGGATTTTCTAGAAACATTTGTACTTGAAAATATTATTTTGAGATGCCATATGACACATTTTGAGATGGTGTATGCCACATTGTGTCTAGATATGTTGATTTTGTAAATATGTATAGAATTATTCTTCATTTTGATATATTTGAAACTTGATATTTGATCTAATTTGTTAATTATGTGTTCATTTGTTTATTGTTAGTATCTAAATATGATTGTGTGTATGTACTGATGTGTAGGATTTATGCCTTAAGTATATTCATGTATATTCAAGTACATTCTTCATAACCTAAATTCATGTGTATGGGCTACATGCATGACTTAAGTGAATTCATGTGTATGGTTTATAATCTATGTGCTGCATGTATGCTTCATGACTTAAGAAAATCTATGTGTACACTTTATGTGCTACATGTGTTCACATGTGTAATTCATCATTTAAGTGAATTCAAAATTTATGTGCTACATTGTATTCATGTGTATCTGACGCTCTCAACCAAGAAAATCCTTCAAAGTTCACTTCACAAATTTGATGATCACCTTGTCAAATCAACACTTCTGCAATGTATCATGTTAGAACTCTATTATACATGCTAAAGAAACATCATTCCATGAGAATCAGTAAGAACATTCATGGAATGATGTTTCTACAATAAGATATTGTCAAATTGTTATTGAGAAAACAATGACCTACCATTCTAGGTACCAAACACTCCTTTCCAGGGTTTGTAGGACAAGGCTTGTCCAAAAAGTCTCTTGCAAATCTCTCTAGATCCCCCCAATGGATCTAACACATCCCTATGGACCCCAATAGCATATATACTTGAAACAATGATTGGTGCTACTTAATGCACCTTCAATCAATATTTACCACCATTTGTGGTCTTTCCACCACCATATATCCTACATATCCCTGCAATAAAACACCATTATACAAGACACTAGTTAATTCCTTGCCTTCAAATGCCAATGAAATGATACAACACAGACATGGAAGTGATAAAAAAAAATATAGATAATCAATTTACTCCATTTCAAATCATAGACACGTTCCACAATACATTCAAATGACCATCCTTGGTCTCTTTACATTTTCCAATGACTCTTTACGGTCATGCCCCCATCTCCCTTTGAGCAAAAACATCTATTCATTGTAGGCACAAACCAATGCTTACATCAGATCTGGTTGGGTATTTTTACCTTAGGAATGGTCCCACTTTGCCTCTTAACATACCAAAACACTCGCCAACATACATAATGGTGCTTAGTGCACCTTGGGGACACTTTAGTCTAGCATGTTCGCAGACATTATAGTGACTTTGTGTTCAAATGAGGTTGTCACTAGCATTTACCTAGCTAATGAGAGCTAATGGAACAGACCATTTGGTGCCAGGATGAACAGTTTGGAAGAAACCTGGTGGTACAACTTTCAGCTAACCCTAACTACAAGTTTTGGCATTAAGCGAGATTGGTGTGCCAAATTCAAATTAATTTTAATCTCCTATAAAGGAGAGAGTTTATTGTAGGCCTCAATAAAAATTCCTATAACATCTCACAATTCACTTATGCCTCTTATGGGGTTTGAGATATGAGCCTCAAAATATCACTACTCAATTGTGCTTAGTGCACCTTGGGGACACTTTGGTCCAGCATGGTCACAAATGTTCTCATGACTCCATGGTCAAAATAAGGTTGTCAATAGAATTTAACCACCCAACTAGAGCTAATGGCATAGACCATTTGGTGCCAGGATGAATGCTTTGGAAGAAACCTAGTGGTGCAACTTTCAACTAATTCTCACTACAAGTTTTGGCATCAAGCGAGATTGGTGTGCCAAATTTTAAAAAATTAGAATCTCCTAGAAAGGAGAGAGGTTATTTTAGCTCTTAGAATTATGGTCATGTAGTATCTCATCGTTTACCGATACCTCTCATAGGGTCTGAGATAAGATCCTTGAAAGATCATTGCCCAATCGTGCTTAGTGCACCTTGGTGACATTTTGGCCTGGCATGGTCAAAAAGGTTCTAGTGTCATTTTCATTGAATAGGGGTTGTCACTAGAATTTATCCACCCAAATAAAGCTAATGGGGTAGACCATTCAGTTCCAAGACAAACAGTTGGAAGAAACCCAATGGTGAAACCTTCAACTAACCCTCACTACAAGTTTTTGGATCAAACGAGATTGGCATGCCAAATTCAAACCAATTTGAATCTTCCAAAAAGGAGAGAGGTTATTGTAGGCCTTAAAAAAATGTTCTTTTTCCATCTCATGGATTATCGATACCTTTCACAGGGTCCAAGATACAAGCCTCGAGAGATCGGTGCCCAATCATGCTTAGTGCACCTTGGGAACACTTTGGTTTGACATGGTCACAAAAGTTCTAGTGACTCTATGGTCAAAATGGGGTAGTCACTAGCTTTTATCCACCCAACCAAAGCTAATGTCACAAACCATTCAGTGCCAGGATGAATGGTTTCAAAGAAACCGAGTGGTGCAACTTTGAACTGACCCTCACTACAGGTTTTGGCATCAAGCGAGATTGGTGCATCAAATTCAAAAATATTAAAATATCCTAGATAGGAGAGAGGTTATTGTAGGCCTCAAAAACATGGTCCTTTATCATCTCATGTTTCTTTGATACCTCTCACGAGGTTTGAGATAGGAGCCTCAAAAGATCATTTCTCAATCATGCTTAGTGCACCATACACTCTTTATCCACAAGAACTACCACACTTTTTTCTCTTGGTAAGTAAAGAGGAATTTCATCTAGTTTTGGGAACTCCTACAATGTCAAACCACATGACACAAAATTAAGTTATTTCAACAAAACACATTACTTAAATTCACAAGGTTTTCACAATTTATAATGGTGAAAATGTTGATTATAGATTCAGATTAGGTAGATTTTTGTTGCTAATATTTTGGATCAAATTTTGTGATCTATCATTTATTTTTAATTAGGTAGATTTTTATTGCTAATATTATGAATCTATCATTTCTTTTCTCTTTATAGTGTTTAATCCCAACAATAAAATTTTATCTGATTTGATCCAAAAGTTAACATTTTGACCACATGCATTCATATTTTCCATTGACTTGATACATTCCTTTTAAAGATTACAACTCACACAAAATTCATATGTTTATATTATAGAACACAACTTATATTAGACCATAAGATATCCTTCAGTAAAATGTAATTGAAAAACTATTTTCTATCATGCTAACTTGGTAAACCTTTCCACTTAGATACTCCTCTTGATTAAAACACGAGAAAGTAGAGAATATGATCTTACCAACATATACAGCTTGCCTCTATCCTGGGACTACATTTCCATTGACCAAAATTGTTTTTTTGATTTAAAAGTAAGGGAAGGATTCACTAGAGTAGAGGATTCATAATGTTCAAGGTTCTTGCCAGAATGGCATGCAACAAAAATTAATAATTATTTGTTTGTTTAACTTTTAACATTCCTTCTTGTATAGATACAATTAAAATGTCTTGTCTAAGAATTTTAGTAAATACAGGTATACGTACAATTTTGATTTTTCTCCATTGCATCGATGGTATTGTTATTTTTCTCATAAGAAACCAAAGTGATCAACAACTTGCTGCCCATTGGTTGAGTTAAGGTGCCTAATTTGTTAGAAGGGCATCTTGTATCAACATTTGTATTTATAAAATGACAAGTAGTATGATTTTTCACACACCTTGTTCCTTTACATATCTTAACCTTGAAACATGACTTTGATATGTACTTGAACACTAGAAAATATCCCATCTCCACCCCATGATGATTCACAAACTTTTCCCAACCCTCTTGAAATTCCAGTTTATTCAAGGAACGCCATAACTGTACATCATACTCTTGCCCACCTGGGCCTTACAACTACAATCACATGATATTCTCTGTAGAAAAATGTGCTTCTCAAACTGAGGGACCCATAGAGTAAACTTTTTCTTTTCAATGAAAGTAAAAATAATCGGATATCCAAAACTATTGGATATCCAAAATTATCGGATATCTGATATTATCAAATATTTGAAATCTCCTGCTCAATTTTTTTTGAAATCTCTCTCTCTCTCTCTCTCTCTCTCTCTCTCTCTCTCTCTCTCTCTCTCTCTCTCTCTCTCTCTCTCTCTCTCTCTCTCTCTATCTATCTATCTATCTATCTCCCTTAAGTATTATTGAGCATATACTATAATTTTTTTAATAAATATTTAATACTAATATTATACTATTATACAATAGACAAATAAATTATAATAATATAATACAATACTAATATAAAAATATATAATACTAATGCTATTATGATTTAATATTAATATACAAAATAAATATAATATATAACTCAAAATTGGGAAAAGCATTCAAATTTTAATGTTGGAATTAGACGGGAGATATCGGATATGAGATTTTATTGGATATGTGATATTGTTTTGGATATCCAATTAGGCTTGGTATTTTCCTCAGGTTTTCATTTTGCAATGCCAAATGTGAACGGTCAACCTAAAAGATGCGTTTACCATATTTACTTTGATCTCTAGACTTCGACCATGTAGTTGATGACCATTTTTTAACCCAAAATTGATGAAACAAAAAGGGTTTCTTATAGACATTATCAGCTTTCCATCAATATAATTGTTGTTAAATTTTAAGTTCAGTAAGTAATTATTACTTATTTTTTAATTTTTTTATAATCTTTAAAGTCCTAATTGATAAACTGATTGAAAAACAACTATAACTTTCAAACAGTTTAACCTTTTTAAAATCTGAAACATGCATCACATTTTATGCTTCACCTACTATAAGAAAAAAAAGTTTTCAATTTTGTAAAGTTTAGAATTAGTTAAGGTGGTTAGACACAAGAGTTTTTATTTTGAATAGGTTGTAGTAGAAAATTTATGATTAATTATTTATTTGGGAAAAAATTACACAAAAATATGTGTCACATACGAGCATGGATCTATTAGGAATAATAGTCTACTGATACAACTAAGAGGTGGGGTGAATCAGTTGTATGACAGATTATTACACTTTAAACTTTGAATAGAAGCAATATCAACTTAAATGAATATAATGAATGCCAACACAATAACACTATATTTTTTGTCGACAAAACCTTGTGAAAGCTAAAACCCCAGTTGTAAATAACACCCACTAATGATGTATTGAGAGTAGAGTATCCTTGTTAGAATATCTAGCCATGTTAGGTGTTGACTAAAGCATTATAGTACATAGTCATTGTTAGAGGACAGACTATGTAAGGAGTCAAGAAAAGAGGTAGGCTCACTGCCTAGGCTCGCTACCTAAAGAAGGTTATGTCCACCTTTAGAACTCATTGTTCATAACACAAGTGTATTTAAGAAATACACAATCTTTGAACTTTTTGATAGAAACTATCTTTTCCTGATCAGTTCCAATGAAGTACATAAGTTATCCTCTACTCTACATCTAACAGACACAAGCTCACAACCTTCACAATCTTCTTTTATATCACATGCATTCTACCATATCTTTTCAAAAGGCAAGATCTTACATATATACCCTATAACAAAATAAATGATCAAGTCATCCATTTTAGGCTTTTCTAATATAAAAATAATTACATAAATCCTTGCTAAGATACACACGGTATTTGGAAAAATTATACAATAATTAAATTCAATAATTAAGGACCAACATCTCTAATTCATGCTCGCCATCCCTGATACACACCATAACTCTGAAGTCGGCTTCCAAATAAGTCATCTCTAGAACACATGACACAACTGATGTCATCCTTCTTTCCATACCTTGCTAAGATTAGAAAACATTCTTTAATACACTATATGTCATCCCTTAAGCTTGCATACACTAAATCCTCAGTGCCTGTAAGATATACCAAAAACTCAGAGACTTCATCAATTTCCACTGTCATAGTCCAATAACTAGTCTTCAGTAAATCTTTTGTAACTTAATCAATATGAAATATTATATCATGTGATCTTAGATATAAGATCACAACACCTTTCCATATAAACAACTGAATTTGCACATTCTGAAACATTCATACTATTTTTGTACACTATAATAACCAGCCTGTTCTCCTAGAAACATATGTTGACATCAGTGACAAAACATGAATGATAACAATAGTAATTCTAGTATCACTCAATGTAGTGATTAAAAATATTAAATGTATTTAACAATCTCCCTAATGCATTAGCAATATCCAACAATCTCCCCCTTTGGCATTGATGACAATATATGGGAAAATCCATCAACCCAAAAGTATTCTCTTGGTATCTTTGCCACATAGTCTCTTTCCCCCTTTGAAAAAATTGCAAAAGAGTGCCATAAGTCATCAATTGTCTTCAACAACTATCTTTAATGGATCACTCCCCCTAACGAGTAGATCCATACATCAAGTCCAGAATATGATAAGGCTTTAAAAAATCTCTAGACTAATGCATCCTTGCATCATTTAATTCTCTCTAGGAGGGGCTTGCACCCCAAGCATACCTCTAAGATACTCAAAGGAATCTTTTGGCAATGGTTTAGTAAAGATGTTTGCTATTTGTTCCTTTGTGCTAATGTATTCTAACCTTATTTCTTTATCTACAACCTTGTCTCTCAAGAAGTGATACTTAATTGAAATATCCTTAGTTTTAGAGTGCATCAGAGGATTCTTTCACATGTTTACTGTATTGGTGTTATCACAATGGATAACCACTAGTTCAACAAAAGTTATTCCAATATCTTTCAGCATTTGTTTCATCCAGACAATTTGAGTGCAGTTAATAGAAGTAGAAACATACTCATATTTAGTAGTAGATTGAGCTATACAATATTTCTTTTGACTTAGCCATGAAACCAACATTTTCCCAAGGAAAAATGCACCTCTACTAGTAGTCTTCTTGTCATCAATGTTCCCTATCCAATCCGCATTAGTATAAGCATGTAGTTCAAAGTCATCATCTCTATCATACCATAAGCCATATTCCATTGTTCCTTTCAGATATCTAAATATCCTTTTCACAGTAGCCACATGTGTCTCTTTAGGTTCTACCTGATATCTAGCCACAATTCCAACAACATTAGCAATATCTAGTTTGGTGTGAGTCAGATATTGTAATACACCAACCATTGATATGTACTTGGTCTAAAAAATACTCTTTGTCTCATCATTATTTGTCAGTTTATGACTAGTCACCATGGGTGTACCAACTAGTTTGCAGTCTTCCATTCCAAACTTTTTCTACATTTCTTTAAGATACTTAGTTTGAGAAATAAAAATCTCATTCTTTATCTGATTTATTTGTAGTCCAAGAAAGAATTTCAATTCTCTTATCAAGGACATCTCAAATTAATTTTCTATTTCTTTAGAAAATTTCTTACACATTTCATCATTGCCTCCAAAGATAATATCATCAACAAAAGCTTCTTGTATCATAATTCCATCTTCACTAGTTCTTAAATACAAGTTGTTGTCAACATTACCTTTTATGAATCCAACGTGAAGTAAGTATTTGTCTAACCTTGCATACTAGACCCTTGGTGCTTTCTTTAGTCCATACAATGCCTTCTTCAACTTGCATACCATGTCTTCATCTTCGGATAGAGAAAATCCATCAGGTTATTCTATATAAACTTCTTCTTCTTCAAGATCCCCATTTAGAAATGCAAATTTTGCATCCATCTAATATAACTTGAAGTACTTATGTTCAACATAAGCCAATAATAATCTCACAGCTTCTATCCTAGCAACAAGAGAAAATGTTTCTCCAAAATCTATGCCTTCTTATTGTGAATAACCTTCACATACCAATCTTGTTTTGTTTCTTACAACAATTCCCTCTTCATTCATTTTGTTTTTGAAAACCCACTTAGTTCCTATCACATTTTTGTCCTTAGGTCTAAGAACCATTTCCCAAGTGTTATTTTTCTTTATTTGATCTAACTCTTCCTTCATAGCTTTGATCCAAACCTCATCTTTGCAAGCTTCATCAGTAGTCTTTGGCTCAACTTGAGAAACCAAACAAATTTCTTCCCTAGTCTTTGATCTAGTCATTACTCCTTGACTTGTATTACCAATAATTTGTTTTTCAAGATGATTTTTCTTGACATACCTTGGAGTCTTAGGAATCTCAGTAGCCTTATTTGTATCATCATCATAAGTCTCCTTTTCACATTCAGTCTCAACAAGTTCTTCTTCTTCTAGAGTAATAATCTCTTTGATCTCTTTATTTTGATTACAATCATACATTCTTTCTTGTATCTAAAACTTTTCATCTTTTTCACATTGTTATTTTCAATCATCTTCCTTAATCTTAGGCTAAATAATTTTTAAGCCTTTCTTTTAGTACAATAACCAAGGAAAATTCCTTCACCACTTCTATCATCAAATTTCCCTATTTCATCATCTCTTTTGATGTAACATTTACTACCAAATATTCTAAAATGTTTTACAATAGGAGAATGATTAAACCATAATTCATAAGGATTCATACTTGTACCTTCTCTTATTTGAATTCTATTTAAGGTGTACACCGTTGTCCCAACAACTTCTCTCCAATGTGCATGCGATATATTTCCTTCAAGCAACATTGTCCTAGTAGCATCTAGTATTGTTTTGTTCCTTCAATCTGCTATCCCATTTTATCGTGGACTCCTAGGAGAAGATGTTTTTCTTTGTATTCCATGCTCTTCACAATATGAATTGAATAGATCTAAAGTAAATTCTCCACCTCTGTCTGATCTCATACATTTTATCTTTAAGTCTGATTCATTCTCTACTTTTTCTTTACATATCTTGAATATATCAAATGTTTCTAATTTCCCCTTTAAGTAAGTGATCCACATCATTCTAAAAAATTCATCAACAAAAATTATAAAGTACCTTTCACCATAGTAAGATCTTGTCCTTGTAGGTCCACATAGGTTTGTATGTACCAGATAAAACTTTCCTTTTGTTATATATAATTTACTTTTATAGTTGCTTCTAGTTTTTTTCCCATAACACATTCTCTACACATAGTGTTAGATGGTTTTACAATCTTCAATAGGTCTCTCATTGCATTAGTCAATATTTCCTTCACAATATTATCAAAATTGACATGACAAAATATTTTGTGTCATAATCGATTGCCATCTACCTTCACAATAAAACAAGAAGCTTTGGATGTATTTAACTCAAATACATTACCTCTAGATTTAGTACCAGATGCAATCAAGTTTCTTGTCTTAATTTTGATAAAACATTTCTCATCAATGAACTTTAATTGATATCCCTTATCCATCAGTTGCCCAACACTCAACAAGCTATGCTTAAGTCCATCAACAAGTAGTACATTGTCAGTATTAGTCTTTCCATCCAAAGAAATAGATCCTACTCCTATAATAGGTTTAGGAATATTGCTTTGAATCTTAAAACACCACCATCATACTTCATTATTTTAAAAAATATTTTTTTTTGTCTCTAGTCATATGATGTGAGCAACCACTATCTATAACCCATTCAGATTTCTTATCAACTTGTGATACTAAATATTTCTCTTCATGTACTCAGTTTTCATCTTTAATATTAATAAATCAAATCTCTTCATAATCACAACCATTATCATTAGAGATACTTTTACTAGCATAACATTCCTTTTCTTTTGAATACTTAGACTTGAAAAACTTAGGTTTATGCTTAGGAACTCTTGTAGGACATCTAGATGCAAGTGACCTATCTTATTGCATGAAAAACATTTCAAAAGTAACTTTCCTTCAAGTTTACCCTTGCTTCTCTTTTCTCTTCTAGCGATCGGTGCAACAAGTTCATCTAGCTTTCTTTCTTCTTCTTGTATCTATTCCCATTCATCAGCATATTCACCAAGCTCTTCTTTGATGTTCTCACAGTCGGTGCTTAGAATTGCAGATATTATCTTTCTATGTGTAGGTTCCTTAAATGTTATTTCAAATTTAGGTGCAGAATGTCCCATTTCTATAGCTTCAAAGGTAGTTAGCTTTGCAATCAACATTTCTCTACTAAATTTTGGAGTCAATGGTATGATTTCTTCTATAGCCCAAATGTTGGTCTTGTAAATAGGTGTCAATGATCTATGGATCTTCACGATGACTTATTCCTCTTCATAAGTGCCTCTAGAATTTCTAATTCCAATCACAACCTAACTCTTTGCACATAAGCCCTAATATTTTCATCATCCTTCATTTGTAGCTTCTCAATCCTTGTTTTCCAATTCTATAACTTCTCTTGCTTGGTAAACTTGTCTCCTTCATATAGTACTTCTAATCTTGTCCAAATCTTGTGTATAGAATCTAGATCTTTTGCCTTAGTAAATTCTCCTTCAGAGAGTGCCCTGATCAGTGCTTCCCTTTCAACCATGTTATATCAAAATATCTTCTTTTCTTCATCAATAGAATTATCCAATTCATCCTCAGAGTTCATGGTTTTTTCTTTCTTTTTGATCATCCAGTAGTTGATGCCCAAACATAGAAAATGAGTTCATATCTTGTTCTTCCAATTGTCAAAGTTCTTAGGATCAAATTTTGGACTATCCTTCCTATAGAATTCCATCTCCAAGATCACCTCAAGTTGTTAAGCTTTCTCTCTAAGGACCAATAGCTATGATACCAATTTTTAGGAATAAGAGTCCACCGATACAATGAGGCGGGGGGGGGTAAATCATTTATATGGAAGATTATTATACTTTAAACTTTTAATAGAAACAATATCATATTAAATGAATAAAATGACTGCCAACATAATAACACAATTTTTTTTTGTCGAGGAAACCTTGTTAAAGGTACAACTTGGGTGGGAATTAACACACACTAAGGATGTACTGAGAGTATAGTATCCTTGTTAGAAGATCTAGCCTTGTTAGGAGCTTACTAAAGTATTACAATACATAGTCCTTATTAGAGGAATGACCCTATTAGGAGTCAAGAAAATAGGTAGGCTCACTACTTGAAGAAGGTTATGTCCACCTTCATAACTCACTGTTCGTAACACAAGTGTATGTAAGAAATACACAATCTTTGAACTGTCTGATAGAAACTGTCTTTGTCTAATCAATTCCAATGAAGTACATAAGTTATCCTCTACTCTACATCTAATAGACATAATCTCAAAGCCTTCACAATCTTCTTTTATATCACATACATTCTTCCATATCTTTTCAAAAGAAAAGATCTTACCCATATACTCTATTACAAAATAAATGATCAGGTCAGCTATTTTAGGCTTTTGCAATATATAAATAGTTACATAACTCCTTGCTAAGATAAAAATGATATCTAAAACAAGTATAAAACAATTACAATTTAATAATTAAGGACCAATATCCGTAATTCATGCTTTCCATCCATGATACACGCTACAACTCTGAAGTTAGCTTCTAAATAGGTCATCTCCATAACACACTCCACAAATGATGTCATCCTACTTTTCGTACCTTGCTAAGATACATGAACATTGTTAAATACACTATCTATCATCTCTTAATCTTGAATATAGTGAATCCTCATCACCTGTAAGATATACCAAAAACTCAGACTTATTCTGTCAATTTCCACTGTCATGGTTCAATAACTAGTCTTCACTAAATCTTCTGTAACTTAATCAATATGCAATCTTATATTATGTGATCTTAGATATAAGATCACAACACCTTCCTATATACACAACTAACTTCACACATTCTAAAACATTTGTATCATTTTTGTACATTGTAATAACCAGCCTATTCTCCTAGAAACGTATGTTGATATCAGTGACAAAACCTGAATGACAACAACAATAATTCGAATATCACTCAACGCAATGATTAAACATATTAAATGTATTCAAAAATATCCCCAATGCATTAGCAATATCCAATAAATTCTACTACTTATATCTATAATCTTGTGAGAATATATCATCATTTGATTGTGATTAAGGTGGTCAAACATACATGTACTTTTTATCTTTTTCTTGAAATTTTTGTACTACTACATTGAAATCTAAAATTTTGAACAATTAAATTAATTTTTTTTTATACAATGGCTATTTATTTAGAAACTACATTCAATTTTCTATAGATTATATTCTTACAACTTTCTCACATAAGGTTGATAAGATATTCAACTTTTTACATCAAGTTGACTAACCTTGATTTTCTAATTTTTCATTGCCACTGAAAGCCATAGCTTGATATACCATGATCCTGCACATACCCATATCACATAACCAATTCCAACATGTATAGTGTAAGCTAATCTTGAGAGGTGTCACCCTCAGTAATATCCCTTTTACAAATGCCACCCTCACTTAGTGGTTTTAATTGTTACCCTAGCATGCATAGGAAATGTTGCACCCACTTTGGACTCCTCACCCATACATTAGCCAACCATAAGATGCTTCCACCAAATTAGATAAATGAACATAATAAAATTCTTGACAACCAAAAATAAGAGAGAACTTTGTTCCTCACCATCTCCCTCTTACAAGTCTGGTTTCCATTGCACCAAACGATCTACTTGTTAATTGTCAATATAATCACTAGACTTACTTGAGGGGAGCACTAACAATTTTTCCAACAATCTCCCCCTTAGTGTTACCCAAGGGGATTAGAACTTGTGACCATGATCTGATAGCACTTGTTACAAGTGTGGTTGTTGTTACACCAAAAGATTCACCTATTAATATCGGATAAAACCATTAAAATTATACAATCTGCAAGAGATGGTTTTAGTCATTTTTTATGAATCCCAAGGGAGAGCATTGGTGCCATTTTGCATTGACCATTTTGGCTTCCTTGTGTAGATAGAGGTGTCCCATTTTATGGTTCTTTAGGGAGAACTGAGAAGAATTTTTAAAATAAATCAGATGACTAAAAATGGAAGCAAGAATATATAATAATACATATGGTCATTAATATTATTAAAAGTATGATGATCATTAATAATAATATTATTATAATGGTTAATATTGACTATATTATTGACATTAGTATTGTTAGTATGAATGTATTAAAAGAACAAGGATTATAGCATTAATGTCATGGTTTAACATTAATTCGATCAACAATAACAATATCATTATGATAGTTATTATTAATACCATGGTCAATATTAATATTGACATTCTTGTATAATAATTTTCTTAGGAATATTAAATATATTGTAATTGTAATCTAGTTAACCCAAAAGTAAGTCAACAAAAACATTATGGTCTGGCTCTTTAAAATGAAAGGTTCAAGTGGAAATTTGTTGATTGGAATACCTTTACCAAGTACCAACCTCTATTAGAAAAAATGCCTCTTGGGGATAAAATGATTAAAGTATTTATTAAATTATTTGTCACCTAATTGTACATGCACAACATCAAATTAAACAATAACATATATCTTCCACTTTTCCTATTCTACCCACATAACATTATTAATGATTGTACAAGGGGCAATATGGATATCTTGTAGGATTACTTCTAAAAACGTAATGCATGAGATGACTTGTAGGATTACTTCTAAAAATGTTGTATTCTCATGATGATTTCTACTAAACATTCTTTAGGGGTGTCACAACACACACGAGCAAAGATTTTAAGAACAAGAAGTAGAATGTTCATTCTATAGGAATTTCCTTCAATATTAAAAATAAATTCAAGGATATTAATAATATTGATACAAATTAAAAATCCGAGATTGGCAATTGATGAGATACAAATTCCCAATTCATTCATTTATTACAAGAAGATTTATAATAGACAATACATAGAAATTTGTCTATTAGAGTGCAAATATAAAAAGGGACTGAATTCATATATTTTTGAAATATTGCATCCATACGAAAATCTAGAATAGCTTATTATTATGGGACATAATGATTTATTTCATTGTACCATGTCATAACTAGAGTACAATATTTAAAGTGTTCACAACAATCCCTATTCTTTGATAGGTATATCAAAGTGAAAATTGAGAACTTTTAAGAGAAAAAAAATAGCATATAGCATATAGTAGGCACACAATATAATTTATAAAAAAATAAAAGATATTGGGAACACACAAGCCTATTATTTACTTATTCAATAATATATAAATAAAAAATATATAGAAATTTGAAAAGCAATTAAGGTTTTTATATGAAGTTTTTTTTGTGTGTGTATAATTATAGAAATGGGTGATTTTATAGTAAGAACATTTTATTATGAGGGAGACGATTATTTTTTCTATAAATAAGATCATGAGATGCAAGCGTCAAAGTTCGTACCTATTGTCTAATGCTTTTAGGGGTAAGATATGGTGAAATAAGAATGCATTTAAGGAAGAGTGGACAAATTATGTCACACTAATCATTTAGGAATAAGAAGACATAAAAAAAATGTAAACTGAATATTTGAACATTATATTGAACAAAGTTCATAATCTTCCCAATTATTTGTAAATTATGTAAGCATTTGTGAGAGAATGATAAATACTATGAATTGAAAAGGATCACTTTTGTGTGATGAAGGGTTTTAAATTTTCTAAGCTAGGGTTTAATATGAAGTTAGCAGATTGCAGTAAAAGCTTAAAATTGCAAACATATAGATTTCCAATGATACATGTGGCATAGAATAAACAAACATATTTGCATATAGGCACAGATTTTGTCTATAGTAGTCACACAATCTAATAATTTAGAAATAGGTATAATATTGAAGAATGTGAATTGTAATGAACCTCTATTAACCTTTACATATAAATTTATTTATTATTTGTTTAATAATTAATTTTAACCAAGTGTGTACTCGAGCATGTCTTCGTGCTTGACTTGAGAATATTCATGCTAAAACATGCCATATTCATCTTCATACCATTATTCATGTTTAGACTATTGAAAAGTGATAGCTTTGAATCAACTATGTGTCCATTTACATGGATCCCAACATGGCTAAAAATAAAAAACCTTGAATCAAAGATAATAAATAATTTTACAATATAAATTTTTTATCTTTTCAATATTAATTTGTTTTAATAGGTGGATGTTTTAAATTTTTTATATAGTGGAGATGATAAAAAGTAATAAATAACCAGGTATGGTTAAAATTTTTGAATGTAAAAACAATTATAAATAATATAATATTGTATTTGTAATAATAATAATAATATTTTTTTAAAGGTGATGTCTAATAAACTTTACTTCAAGTTTTACTTTGTCCCTTGGAGGTAATATTGCCTATTGATGTTCCTTCAAAACTATCCAAAAAATAATCAACATTGTTTCATTCATCCAAATTTTAATGTTCGTAATTATTTTGGAATGGTTGTGTTCTAAGGCCTAAGATTATACCCATCTTTAAAGATGTAGATAATGTATGTTAATTTACTTTGGTTAGAATTATTTTTTCAATCCAAAATTTCTAAGCCAAATTTTGACAAGTTAGCATGTGTTTAATTCATCTTCGTACACTTGTCCCATTTTGGGGCAGGTTTTTGAGATTTTGCCTTAAAATTGTCAACTGCATTGCCTTTAATCTTGTAAAGTCTCAGTGCATAATTCTACATTTCTTTGAGGAATTTTTTCAAACAATCCATGTGCTCTGATTGTGCATCCAATTTTCCACACATCTACAAACATGCAACTGCAAACATGCTTGAAGTTTTTGTTTGACACCTCTTTGCTACAGAAAACCAAAAACAAGTTTTTTATTCATGTACATATTTAACAAAATCATAGTCTTATTTTGATGTAGGAAAGTTACGTACTCCATATCATGATTTAGATGGGTAGCAATCCAATAACTTATCCTTCTATGATATTTGAATGAACTTGCTCATCCAAAATTCTAACAGTTGCTAATCCAGATATTTAGGACCATCTCATAAAAGTATGAGTGGTTTGTGGAGAAAATTCATATAATTTCATACAGAAATGTTGCTTCCTTACTGAAGAAAGCTTTCAATAACATTTCAAACATAGAAACTCAAGATCTGATGTTGAAATCTCATATAGTTTTTCTCAAAAGGATTTTGATGTAGACATCTCACATAGTCTTAAGACAACATATTCTAATGTAGGAATCTTAAAAAATATCAAGTAGAAAGCTTATGATATGTCTTCTATAGGATCAGGAATCAATAAAGAAAAGGTTACAGATGCAACTACATTAGAACTATAGAAAGTGTGTAGAAGTTACTAAACAAGACATAACCTTATTGAATGTGTTGTTGTGGTTGAGGAGTTGTGGTCTATTCAAAATTCTATCCTCTAGATTTGTTTATTTTTTTAATTATTTCAAGGATGGATTTCTTTGTTTGTATGCGTAAAATATTTTTTCCGCTCTACTCATTTTGGATATCATTACTGTGATTTAAAATATGTAAGAATAACAAGATATAGAATATGCAAACTAAAAAAATGACACTCTTCTCTGCTCGCCTTTGCTTTAGCATAGTCGCTTCTCTGGATGACAATTGCAATTCTTTGCTAAAACCAAGTATACCTTGTTGGAAATTTGGCTGAGTTGGTTACATAGATGTTATCATTATGGAAACATATGATCTACATGAATATCACACAAGTCAAAAAGCTAGTATATCAGAGCGCAATGCAAAATTGTCTAAGTATGAGACTGTGTGTTTTTACCAATGAAACTGAAGATAGTTTTGACTAGCGATGTTGATTGGAGTAAGTTCAATGCTTACACACTTGAACATAGACTCTATGGTGACTATTGAAGACTCACCTCAGAGTGTGAGTTAGTACGGTATGTACAGAAGAAGTTATGACAGTTTTACTAAAGACAGTGTCAAGCCGACATGACAGAATATGAAGCTAGAATTGATAAAGAGTTAAGTGATTATTTTGTTTATCAAAAAATGACTTAACAATATAATGGGATGAAATCCTAGATGTTAACCCTTGGGTAAAGATATTTTTTAATATGATAGCTGACTGGAAGAGTTATTAGCCTTAATAATTTGTATAAATGTAGTTGTAAAATGTAAGAAAGATATGCGAGATATGATGTGTATGTAATAGCGATAGTGAAAGAGCAGTGGAGAGATATTGATGCAAGAAGTATAAGGTTATGTACCTTGACCTCTTTTTGTAATTAGTAAATATTTTATATTACTTATTTGGGCAGTGGGCTCATTTGGTAATCACATTTTTTACAGCCAACTCCTAACAGGGTTGAGGCTTCTAACAAGGCCTATAGTCCCTTAATCAGGACTGAGAAACTATATGCATGTAATAGACTCCTAACAGGGTCAACATCTTTAACATGATACTTTTGATTAGTGGATCTTTGTGGGTACCATCCCCATTGGTGTTTTCCCTTGGCTAGGTTTTCCTTGAGAACAAATAATGTGTTATGAGTTCTTTTGTTTTATTACTATGCATGTTGTTTAGCTTTCTATTCTATGCAAGCATTAAGATTATCTGTTATATCCATAATTGGGAAAAAGTAAAAGTTTGTAGAATACTGATTCACCCCCCCCCCCCGCCTCTCATTATTCCCTATTTCTAACAATTGGTATCAGAGCCTAGTAACTCAAAAAAGAATCATTCAAGGAAAGCCTAGCAGCTTGAGTAAGATCTCTATGGATATGGATCGACTACAGAAGAATCTTAAAGAAGCTCTTGAAAAGATTGATACGCTTACTAATGAAAGAGACACTCTGAAAGGAAAATATGATGATGCAAAGAACCTCATTGAGAAAAAGAAAGTTGGAAGATCTAAAATCTGAAAAGGAATCCAAAGTTCATATTGAAGATTGTGATGACAACTTAGAAAAAGAAAATGAAATCCTTAAACATCAACTAAAGATAGAAAATCTAAAGCTAAGTCTGAAAGATGGAAATGGAAAGAATGAAGCAAATTTGAAATCTAAGAATGAAAATCTAAAGATTGAAAATGAAGGACTAAAATCTAAACTTGAGAAAGTCAATTTGTAGTAACCTAAACTTGAGAAATACAATACAATTGTGAAAGGTGAATTGACTCAATCTAAAAAATAACTTGAAAGACTATATTCAACTAGTGGGAAGATTGATGAACAAATATCTTATCAAAAACCATTCTATAATAAAATTGGTCTTGGATTCAACACTTTTAAAGAAAATGAAGAAAGCAAGGAACTAGATCTGAAAATTTTTGAAAGCGTAGATGAGAAGAAGTCTAATGAGATTAACAAATCTAAAGATACACCTAAGCAAGAGGAACCACCTAAGCAACAGGAATCACCTAAAGGTATGCAAAGAGAATTCAAAGGTAGATGTTTTGATTGTAATACTATTGGTCATATGAAGAGAGATTGCACAAGTATGAAATTTAAACCTCTTAATGGTTATTATTATAATTGTCATGGTTTTGGACATAGAGCTATTGAATGTAGAAAACCTAAATTTGTTGAGAATAACAATAGTAGTAGAATGTTTAGGAATACTAACCATGCAGATAAGAAACCTATTGAAGATATGAATAGAAGAAATGGAGTGATATGTTATAGATGCAACAAGGTTGGACACATTACTAGAAATTTAGATCACAAATCAATCCACCTGGACCAAGATATGGAGACAATGGAATAGTTTGTTAGATATGCAACAAGATTGGACATACAACAAGATTTTGTAGAATGAACAATGGATTTTTTCATCCTAATCCTAACCCTAGAAGTCATGCAAGAAGAAATGAAGATGCAAATAGAAAACAAAAAGGATGCTGTAGTAATTCATATGAAGTGAAGTTTGTTAAAAGCATAGATCAAGGAGACATTTTTAGCACTGAAGGTAATCAGAAAGGTGAAGTATTGAATGGTAAGAATGAATCTTTACCTGACCTATCTCAAAGTACTTAATTCATGAAAATTGCAGTATAATAGGAACTTAGATTAATGTAGAAGTTGATATATGATGAATTGAGTCTTGTGCAGTTAATGCAAGGTATTATATGATGTTCTAATGTTATGGTTAAGAGCGCAAAGAAAAACATTATGTTTTATGAGATCGCAAGAAGTGTTAAGTTTTGCAGGTTAATAGAATTAACTTATTGGAAAGAAGCGACAAAAGAATTGAATGCAATGTTAGATCTAAGTGATATTGAAATAATAAAAGGTCATGATCGGTATTACTTGATCATCAAAGAAAATACAAGTGTTAAGGAGATCGAGGACTAGTGATTGGAAGTATTTTGCAAGGATTTGGTGAAGAATTTTTGTGTTGAATCTACGCAAGCCCTAAATCTCATAATTGAGGTATTTTACTTGGAAAATCTTTAATTGGTTAAGGAATTAGAGGTAATCATGGATGTTTCTTTGATTCACAATGTCAGAGATAAGAATAGACCTAAGATGAAAAGGGAACCAATAGAACCCTTGGAAGATGATCCTAGGTTAGCTTTATCATCCGTACTAGATGAAGTTTTACATCTAGAGAATGTTTTGAAGTTATCTTGGATGCAAACTAGAGACTATCAGTGATAGTGATTTCAAAAAGGAATATCAAAAGATCTATAATCAGGATATGTCATTGAGAGTAGGGTTTGAGAATTTGAAAAATAATGAGATCATTAAGTATGCATTACAGTATGAATTTGATAATGAAGACTCTACCAAGATAATCCTAAGCAGAATTCACAATGGAAAGTTTTTGTTAGAAGATAGAGTGATAGATATCACAGCTGACCTAATTCTTGAGGTAACTGGACTATCTATAACTGGAGCCATTCCTTTGAATGAGAAAAACATGAGGAAAATAGTCATAGGAAACACAAATTCATCCTACAATGGCAGAGGAATAGTAATTAGCAAGATATAGCTAGATGATGTCAGATACTTGTGTAAGATCCTAACAACTAACTTTTGTGCTAACCCAAGAGAGGATGACATGGTAGCTGGAATGATACATGTGGCTTATTTGATGTGTGTTGATAAAGTACAAGTTGATATGTGTGAGATTTTGAGAATTTGGAGAAGATAAAGAAGACTAAGTATTCACAGTTTAGATTCTCATCTTTAATCACTTATATATTTTTTCATTTATTGAGAAGATTTCCTTACACCATTGGAAATGACTAGAATGATGGCCAAACTACAATGGAAAGGATTAACAAAGTTTATATGAGGCATGTTATTGATAAAGTAAATGAGAGTGCAGTGTTGGTAATTAAAACATTTCAGAATTTGGTGACAAGCAAATCAAGGATCCCAAAGTCTCTTGTGGAGAAGTATAAAAATGAGATATGTTTCATGGTTGATACTGACTTTATTTACATTGAAGTAGTAGAACCTAGAGTAGAGTTCATAGACCGTCTTGGCTATGAAATATCTGAGACTGAGATAGAAGAGTATTGGAGTAGGTTACTTAAGTGCAAAATGGATATTCATAGTAACAGGTTTGGAACTTTTGAGGAGAACTTCAACTCTGCAAAGACCATCCTTGAAGAGAAACAGTCAAAGAAAAGAGTTGAGAATACAATTAAGAAAATTCTAAAAGACATAGGAATGACTAAGCATGAGTTCTTGGTAGCCAAGAAAATAGTAGCAACAATTAGAGGAATTGAACAAAAGGAAGTTTTTTCTATGCCTCCTTTATCATCAATTACAATACAACAAGGAGAAATACCAGTTAAGGTCAAAGTGGAAGAAATAGAGAAAGAACAAGAAACAAGAAAACCCACTAGATCAACCTACTCTACACCTAGAAAAAGAGTAAAATAGATTTCTACTAGACTGGGTAAGAGGCATAAGACATTGGTGCCACTAGTTCCAAGGAAAATTACAAAAATCAAAGATGATGAAGATACTCTTGTTAATGAGAAATCTTGGAAGCCTAGAATTGAAAAGGTTAATGAACAGATCATTCAAGATGGAGACTTTACACGTTAATATGATTTAGAGCAATAGAGAGGGGGGGTGAATCAATTATTCTTAGGTCCTGATGTATAAAACAACTTCAAATTTTTTTCTTTAAATTAGATCTAACAACCAAAATGAACTCGATCATCACTGATTCAATAATACAAACATATAACACTGCAATCCACTACCCAAATGTACCTAACTTGTAAAACACAAAAATGTTCAAACCAAAACATTCGCACGAGTATTGACACTAGGATTTATAGTGGAAACCCAATATGGGAAAAACCAATTTGTAACATGCTACTATTTGTAGACTAGGATTTGAGCGTGCACCTAAACCTATTTTGAAGGCCAAAGACAAACAAACGTCATAGCATATTATCAAATCAAATTTAATGGTAAACAAACTAAAATCAAAGCCACCTCAGTTTAAGCCTAAAACGGATGCGCCCATGCACCATTTGATATGCTTGGATATAAATGGATGTGGGTGTGCAAACTCAAGCACTTGGAGCATGCAAATAGGATGATTTGAGGATCAAGAAGACCCAAAATGACACAAAATAGGTATGAGGAACCTATTTTACCTCAAAGGCCTCAAGAACACACAAATATGCAAAGCTAAAAGATGAACTAAGATTGATTAAACAAGAAATGAATCTATGTTAATCCAATTAAGCTAATTTAAATATGATTTAAGCTTGAAAATGATCTAAAATGATGAGTTTATGCTTATGCTAGAATGAAAATGGCATTATAACTTTGCTATTGAGTTTGAGAGTTGAAAGATGATTTGCCTTAGGAAGTGAGGGTATTTATAGGAAAAGGGAAGGGCTTGGTTAAAAAGGATGAGTTAGAGTTAGGGCTAAGGTTAGGGTTGAGTCAAGGACAAGTGTCCTGACAAGTGTCAAGGGAGGATTGAGTTGAAAGTTTGAGGGCATGTGCATAATTTGGTAAATGTGCCCAAGGCCAAGAGGTGGCAAGGAAGGGATAAGAAGGTCTTAAATGCATAATGAATGCATGTAAGAAAGATAAGGAAGGCTTAAATGCATCCTTAAATGCATTTACAAGAGGTGGCCAAGAGGTGGCCATCTTTGTTGACTAAGGAGGATGACTAAGAGGAGGTTAGCATAAGTTTTGGTAAACCTTTTGCTAATGGAATGTGACAAGATTAGAAAGGGGATTAGGATTAGGATTAGGGGATTTTAGGATTAGGATGGGTGAAGAGGTTGGGTTGAGAAGTTTCTAGAAGAGTCTAGAATTCTCCTAGGTTTTATGGAATAAAAGTTTATTCATTCCAAAAGCTTAAGTTTGGGAAAATTTTTTGAAATATTTTCAATAAATATGAAAATTAAATATTTAATCTTAATTAAATATTTTGAGTTGAGATTAGGGTTAGAAAAGATGGGATTAGCCTTTTAATCGAAATTAAGAAGGGATTAGAAGATTTTGGAAGAGGTTAGTGGTCTTAAGAAAATTGGCCAAGTTTTGGTCAAAAAATAAATTAATTATTTTTTTGGGGGATTTTTGGTCAATTTATTAATTAAAATAATTAATAAATAGGGGATTAATGTTTAAATAAGATTTAAACATTTTTGGGAGGGATTTCTTAATTAAATATTTTTAATTAAGAAAAAGGGATTTAATGACATAAAAATAAATTAATTAATTAAATAATTAATTAATTAATAAATGATGATGTCATCAGAGATTTTTTCAGAAAATAAAAATACTTTATTTTCTAAAGGATTTTTAGGTGTCTACATTTTGCCCCTCTTTGATGCGATGCCACAAGTGGCATGGCTTCAAAGACAAGAAAATAAGATGCCCCAGGCTAAAATTTAGAGGAATAAGGGATTGTGCCCCCTCGAGAAAATAATGCAAGGAGTAAACATTGTGGAATTTTCTCGAAAGGAAACAGAGAAGGAACGACTGAGGAAGCAGGGGAGATAAATTACCAAGCTTCCAAGACCAAAGATGGGTGAATGCAAGATGAGATGGAAATGCAAGATGCAAGATGCAGCTATATGTAAAGATGCAAGATTAATCTATATGATGAATGCAAGGGACCAGATAGCTCCAAGTGCAAATGGGAGTGCACAACCTAGATTTAATATAGCTATGTTAGAGACCTGCCAAAGATACTGGGATCACGAGGCCTGTCAACAATGTCGCAGAGGACTGACGAGGACTGACGCTAAACAAACACACAGGGTTGCCCCAACATCACACATGAAGCACAGAGGCGACATGGCGGATCCGATGCTGAAGGAACCACAAACACACAACTGACTCATAGGTAGAAGCGAAAGATCAAAAGACCTTGCCCCAGATTATCCGCACACACAGCACACCGTGATATAAAGAATCGTGGTGACCCTGGTGGGATAAAGAGAAGCCAAAAAGATTAACAAGACCCAAAGGACAAAAAATCCAAGATCAAAATGATAACTCCAAAAAGACATCCTTTTCCAAGGAGAGAGATTAGGTTTGATTGATGGTGGGAAGATTGGTCGGACAGGAGGAATGATATATCCTCAAGGACCAGGATGGAAGATTAGGTCAGACAGGAGGAACGATATATCCTCAAGGACCCATGGGTTGGTGAGAGAATAAGTGTAGTTGTTCGCTGGCAAAAAGCTGAAGTTCAAGGAATAATCAGGATGAGCAAGGATAAGTCATCAATTGATGTTGCTGAAGCACAAGGCCTGAGTGGGACTACAAATTTTCTGAGGCTGGGGATGGGACAAGATATTTGATCAAATGCTGCTGCAGGATGGACAAAGGTTATGTACAACAAGGAGGAATGATATGCACAAGGGATATGTATAGAAGCTCAGGATTGGGGATAGGAAGATCACACTCGGCGGGACTCTCACTAGGACGGAGACAAGAAGGATAAATATAGGGAGGAAAGTGCTGTACAGGAAAGGGAAAGGGATATGGTACAAGATATGGTACAAAGCTTTGGAATAGGATATGGATTGTAGATGGGTTGGAGGAAGATGGAAGCCGAATGCTTGGAGGATAGGGGAGATGGAACTGCTGGGAGATCTGTTATGGATGGAGGAAGAGGACGGTAGCTGAAAGGACAACTGAATAGATAAATAGCCCAGTTTACTATGTTGGCGCTTGTTTACCAGGTTTTCACCAACATACTTGTCCAAGGCGCTTGAATTGCCAAGTTTTCACCGTTTGGACGATTATTTTCTCTTTCTCTTTTCTTTTTTGCTTTTTTGCTTTTTTTTTGCTTTTTTTGCTTTTTTGAATGTTTTTGGATTTTCTGATATATGCAGAATCAGGTTCAGGCATAGAACCTCTTCAGATGGATGATGTTGATAGGATCATTCAAGGGCTCACCTTCTGGTGTTGATAGCTGATAGGCTCCCAAGCCGAAGGATGCGGTGACAACATAGGGGCCCAACCAAGTAGGCTCAAACTTGCCTTTCTTTTCTCTATTTGCTAGGACCTTCTGATTTTCTTTAAGGACCATGTCACCAACCTGGAATTGTCTAGGATGGACCTTTTTGTTATAACTCCTTTTGAGTCGATTTTGGTATGCCACCAAGTGATTGTAAGCTTGCTGTCTCTTTTCATCTAGCAGATCTAGCTGTGTGAGCCGGGCCACACAATAGTCTTCATCAGTTGTATAGTTCTTCATGGAGACGCGCAAGGATGGGAGCTCAACCTCGATCGGTAGAACGGCTTCAGCACCATATACAAGAGAGTATGGGGTGGTGCCTGTGGGAGTGCGATAAGAAGTGCGGTAGGCCCAAAGGGCGGGATTGATTTGGAGGTGCCAGTCATGACCAGAATCATTGACAACCTTCTTGAGGATTTTCAAGATAGTTTTGTTAGTTGCCTCAGCTTGGCCATTTCCTTGAGGGAAATATGGACTGGAGAAACGGTGATGGATGTGGAGTCTGGCACATAGATCATCCACATGCTGGTTTTCAAAAGGTGTGCCATGGTCTGTGAAAATGGTAGATGGTATGCCGAAGCGGCAAATGATGTGGTAAAGGATGAACTTGGATATTTGGATGCCAGTGGTTAGGGTGAGCGGAATCGCTTCAACCCATTTGGTAAAGTACTCTGTGGCTGTTATGATATACTTGTGTCCATCCAAAGAGAGGGGGGTGATCAAGCCAACGAGGTCGAGGCCCCAACATGAAAAAGGCCATGGTGGTGCAATAGGTTGTAGATCCTGTGCTGGTGCATGTATCAAATTGGCATGTTGTTGACATGGGAGACATTTCTTGACAAATTCACATGCATCATGTTCCATTGTTGGCCAATAATATCCAACTCTAAGTAGCTACTTTTCTAGAACCATGCCACTCATGTGGGCACCGCAAATTCCAGCGTGAACTTCTTGTAAGGCCAGGATGGCCTCATTTGAATCTAAATATCTAGATAGGACATTGTGATACCCGCGATGATATAGGGTGTTGGCTACAAGAGTGTAGCAGGAAGCTCTATGAATAAGGTTTTGGTGTTGGTTATTGGTGAGATGGGGAGATATGATACCATTTTTTAGATATGCATGGATGTCGTGGTACCATGGGGATTGGGGACCAACCAAGACACACACCATGTTTGCATCGGTGTTCTCATAAGCTGGCAAGTGTAGCTGCTCGACTAGAAATTCATATTGTGTTGCGTCACGTGGGATTTCCAATAAGGATCCGATGGTTGCCATTGCATCTACTGCTTTGTTTTGAAGCCTTGGGATCTGATTGAATTGTAGATGTAGGAAATGCTCTTTCAGTTTATCCACCAGTTGCTTGTAGGGTAGCAATTTGTCATCCTTTGTCTGATACTCATCAAGGACTTGCTTGATAATGAGCTGTGAATCTCCAAAGACTTGTAGTTTTGTGATGTTCCATTGGATAGCTGTTTTGAGACCTAAGATGAGTGCCTCATATTCTGCAATGTTGTTGGTATAGGGGAATCCCAACTTGAATGATTTTGGAATATAGTCACCTTGAGGTGTGACAAATAGGATTCCTGCCCCAGAGCTATGGGATGTGTTGGAACCATCAAAGTATAGTTTCCACATGGGCTGCTCTTCAATCATGCACAGATGTTCATTAGGGAATTCCATGATTAGTGGATAGGCATCCACCAGTGGTGCTTCTGCTAGTTGATCGGCAATGACTTGCCCTTTGATTGCTTTGCGATCTACATACTGAATGTCAAATTCGCTGAGTAACATGACCCATTTTGCCATACGGCCTGTGAGGGTTGTCCTTGATAACAGATACTTAAGAGGGTCCACCTTTGATATGAGCTTGATTGTGTGGCTAAGCATGTAATGTCTAAGTTTTTGAGTGGCAAAGACCACTGCTAGGCATGCTTTCTCCATCGGTGAATAGTTAAGCTCATAGCCCACAAGAGTGTGACTAATGTAGTAGACAGCTCGTTCTCTATTTTCATCATCATGCTATGCTAGGAGTGCCCCTAGTGCTGTAGCTGTTGTTGAGATGTAAAGGATGAGTGGGCATCCTGGAACTGGTGGTACAAGGATCGGAGCATTAGCTAGATACTCTTTGAGCTTATCAAAGCTTCTTTGACATATGGGATCCCACTTGAAGTTGGTGTCTTTGCATAAGAGATGTGAGAAGGGTTGGCACTTGTCTGCTAGTTGAGAGATGAATCGCCGAACTGATTGAAGCTTGCCCTGTAGGCTTCTGAGCTGTTTGAGATTTCTTGGTGGAGGCATCTCCGTTATTGCTTTTACCTTTTTAGGATCGATCTCTATGCCTCATCTAGAGACGATGAAACCTAGAAGCTTGCCAGATGTAACACCAAAGACACATTTCTTAGGATTAAGCTTTAAGCCATAATGATTTAGATGATCAAATACACGCTTTAGGATGTTGAGGTGCTCGTCTCTTGTTTTGGATTTTGCAAGGATATCGTCCACATAGTCCTCAAGGATCTTGTGGATCATGTCATGGAAAATGGCTGTCATTACTCGCTGATATGTTGCTCCTGCATTCTTTAGCCCAAATGGCATCATGTTGTAGCAAAAGGTACCCCATGGGGTTGTGAATGCTATTTTATGTTGATCTGCTTCCGCTATATGAATTTGGTTGTAGCCTGAAAAGCCATCCATTAATGATAACATCTCATGACCCGCTGTGAGGTCTACAAGCATGTCTATGTTTGGCAATGGGAATTCATCCTTAGGGCATGCCTTGTTCAAGTCCCTGAAATCAGTACAGATTCTGATGTCGCCAGAAGGCTTTGTGACTAGCACCATGTTAGAGATCCACTCTGAATAATCTATTGCTCTGATGATCTTAGCTTGGAGGAGCTTCTCAAGCTCTGCTTTGAGGAGCAATGCTACCTTTGGATGCATTTTCCTTAGCTTCTGCTTCACTAGCTTGATGTTTGGATCTACTGATAGATGATGAACAACAAGGTTTGGATCAAGCCCAGGCATGTGGGTGTATGACCATGCAAAGTTGATGATGGATTCCTTGAGCAAGGCACTGAGAGCCATTTCTTCTCCTTTTGTTAGGTTGACTGCAATGTAGGTGATCCTTGGACATTCTTCTGTTCCCAAGTTGATTGGCTTGGTTTCCTCTATGATGATCGGTGACTGCTCTGGTCTATAATCTTGGATAGGGGGAAGAGGCAAGGCTTCATCTTCTAGCGCCTGAATTGCCAGGTTTTCACTAGAAGATACGCCCTTTATTTTTACTATTTTGGAATCAGAATGTGCCCCAAGGGGGTTTTCACATAAAGACTCATGATGTTCTCTTGCTATTTCATTTTTGTGACTAAAGCTTGCCTCTTCCCCAAAATATCCTTCTGGGTGAAGTTGATAGACAGAGGTTGATGTTGGATCCTGTTTGCTTGCTGGATCTGATGCCCCCATGAATTCTAAGAGTGCTTGTGCGCTTTGGAACTCATCGATGTGTGTGATGCTTGGTTGGTCCCAATCTATAAGGTCGGGGTTTGTGAGGGGAAGATCTATGAGGTTAATGGAGAGTTGTTGGAGAACAGAAGTCCCCAGGAGGGTATCGTCAGCAAAGATATCATCGTAGGATCGGATGTCTTTCTCTTCGGGGATGTCTTCAATTTTCACAAGGTCATCCTGGCTATTCGAAAAGTTCACGTTGGTCATGTTAGTGCCCGCAGTTGTGGTATTGGGCTCTTGTTCAAGCAGGCGAGGGGTATTAAAGCCAAGTCCTTGCTATTCTAGATTCTGGGATGGTATGATAGGAAACAAATTTCCGTCCTCTTGTGGTCCTAGACCACCACCTTGATAGTTATATTGTTCTGTGACATTCTTGTAGGGGATTGGATATTTCTCTTTGAAGTACTCAAGAAGTTGTGTGTCACGTGATGGGGGATCTTTGTATAACCATTTGTTAATATCTGGATCTATCTCTTTGCTGTTGATGGTACCATGAGACTCAAAAGTCATGTTTCCGATTTGCTTGAGCTTATAATGTTCCTCAACAGGCTTGTTTTGACAACTTGGGCGTCCTTGAGTATGTGGATCACATGGAAGAGCCCCTACAGCAAATGCATCACTGAGGCTGTATTCGCCACAACCCTGGTTGTTGATCTTGACGGATGATAAGGTGGAAGAGAGGATGGTCTCTGGATCGTGATGGGATCGGGATGAACTAGCAATAGAAGTACCAATATCGGTTCCAGGACAATGAGTAGAATGAGGGAAAGATGCTTCCATCGCACGGTAGTATGCGAAGGGGTTAGGATCAGCATGGATGGTAACCTTAGTGCCTTGATGTGGAAACTTGATGCACTGATGGTAAGTAGATGGTACAGCCCTAATGGAATGGATCCATGGGTGGCCGAGAAGAATATTAAATGGTAGGTCGAGATCAACAACGTGGCAGACAGTATCTTGCGTTGCTAGGCCTAGCTAGATAGGCAAGGTGATAGTACCTTCATAGGTACGCTCCAAGTTATCATATGCTTTGATGGTGATCATCTCATGTTGTATGTCGGCCTCCGTGAACCCGATCTTCTTGATGAATTTTAATGTGCACAAGTTGAGGGCTGAGCCATTATCTATTAAAACCCGTTTGATGGCAAAGTCTCTGACCATGACGACAATGCGGAGAGGGAGAGTATGGTCAGGAGCGACATCTGGTATATCAGATTCTTTAAAGG
This sequence comes from Chamaecyparis obtusa, assembly GCA_027943335.1. NCBI lineage: Eukaryota > Viridiplantae > Streptophyta > Pinopsida > Cupressales > Cupressaceae > Chamaecyparis > Chamaecyparis obtusa. The sequence continues at coordinate 57,889 of BSBK01008970.1, read as the reverse complement.
ATAAGGCACATGCTACTGATAGGTGTCCCACAAGAGTTTCAAACTGAGTTGTGTTAATGTCCGTGGGGACATGGCCTTCTTTTAGAGCTTTGTCCAGGATCTCCTGATGGATGGGTGATGTGCGGAGCAAATCCAAGATAGATATTTGGGCTGGCATGTTCCCAAGATGCTCTATGATATTGTATTGTGCACTTGGTGCATTATGCTGTGTTGCACATGCATTTGATGCTGGCCTGGTGTTAGACTGTGCTGTGGATGCAGTAGACATTGGCCTTGGAGGAGCAGCTGATCTCGGAGGAGCACCGACAACAGTTATCCTACCACTGCGGGTAGTTGCAGCACATTGTCGATCCGGCCCTCTGACGTGGATGGTATTGATGGTGGGCTCATCTTGGATGGGCTCAACTTGAGTTATGCATCCGACATACTTGTCATAGTTGATGTAGGTCGCTGTGTGATCTTCTTGCTTGCCTTTGCCACGATTTTGGGGCTGATTGGCGCTGGCTTGATTCTTCTCGGCATCGTGTTGAGGGAACACATTTTGATATATTTGCAAACTGGCGTTGGGTGAAGCTTGAGCTGGTGCATCGACTTGGATCTCCTTGCGATCAATGAGATCCTGGATGTAGTTCTTAAGCCGCATGCACTTCAATGTTGTGTGCCCCTTCACACGATGGTAATCACAGTATTCATTTTCTTTATACCAATCAGACTTTGGTGCGTTGTCATCCTTCTGTGGGATGGGCGGATATGTGATCATATTTGCTTTGGCTAGCCGATAAAAGATCTGATCCAGAGGCTCACCCAAAGGTGTGAAAGTCCTCTTTGGATTGTTCTGATTGTTGGGCTTGTTCTGCCTTGGGGCAACGTTAACTGTGTTAACAGGATTGCCTTGACGTGCTGGCTGTTGCTGTTGGTATTGCTGCTGATACTGTTGCATAGGTGGTTGATGAGCTTGAGGAGGCTGCTGATAAATAGGTGCTTGATATGCGGGAGCTGGTGGTTGCTGATAGATGGGCGCTTGTGGCGGTTGGTATGTTTGAGCTGGTGTAGGACTAGCCACAATGAATTGTACATTCTTAGTGTCAGTGGTTCCATCTGTAACAACATTCTTGTTACGATTCCAGTAACGGGATTTATCATTGTTGGGTTTGTTCTTGGAATCATCCTTGAAGTGACAAATAGTGCCTTCGTCTAGGAGAGCTTTCTCGATGCCTATGCCTTTTCTCTTGATGTCTTGGTATGTCTGGAGACAGTTCATTCGCATGTGATGGGATAGCTTTGGATGCAGGTTATCAATGAAGATCTTTGTTAGATGCTTCTCTGGCGGCTGATATGATAACCTGGTTGTAAGATTCTGCCATCTTTGCAAGTATTCTGCAAGGCTTTCTCCGTCTTTTTGCTTTGAGTTGCATAGGTCTAGCAAGGACAACTCATTCTCCACATTATGGGCATAGTGTGTGATGAACTTTTCAGAGAGTTCAGCAAAGGTTTTTATTGTCCCATGTGGTATTTTGTAAAACCACTCAACAGCAGTTCCTCCCAAGCTCTTGGGAAACAGGCGCAGGAGATAGTTATCACTGTAAGCCACTTCTTGGCATGCCATGTAGAACTCTTTGATATGATTTACTGGATCTCCTTTCCCCTGATACTTGTCGAACTTGGGCATCTCAAAATGCTTGCGGAAAGGGATAGTTGCTATGGAACGATCGAAGGGATATGAGCACACCTCTTCGAACTTGTATGTTTTATTCTCTGTTCTTCTTTGTAGCTCCTTTAGAGCATTTTTCATTGCTTCCCACTCAGCATTGAGTGGCGAGGGAACTGGGACTTCAGCTTGTGATGGAAGTTGTGGAACTGGATATGGCGCTTGCTGTGGATAAATGGGTTGGAACTGATTTTGGGGCAATGGTTGCTGGGGATATTGCTGGTGTGGCATAGGGGGATATTGTGGTAAATAATATGGAACCGCTTGATGTTGTTGGGCTGCTTGCTGTTGTTGAACTGGCGGTTGTTGTGGGACTGATTGCTGATATTGGACATTTGGAACTTGCTGTTGTAACTGATGGGTGGGAACTTGTTGTTGCTGGGGGATGATAGGGTTTTGTTGCTGAGGCTGATAGCAAGGGACTTGCTGTTGTTGAGGAATGATGATTGTTTGCTAAAAGGGGACATGTGGTTACTGTGGGGGAGGCTGTTGGAATGATGCTGCTTGCGGGTATGATGGTGGTAGTTGCTGAGGTTGGCTTTGGGTTTGGCTGATATAAGCTACGTGCATGCCTGCGTTACTTAGAGGTGGAACAGATGTGGGGAGGCTAGAAGCAAAGGGTGATGGGGTAAGATAGCTGGGGAAAGTTGGCTGTTGAGGTGGTGGAACTTGCTGAAAGGTATTTGGGATTTGGGATGAATAGCTTGAAGCCGGCGGTGGTTGGGGTAGTTGCTGCTGTGCTGCTTGGGCGAAGGTGGTTTGTTGACTTTCAACCATAGATGTAGGGGATTGAGATGGGATCCCCCATGCCTTCATTTCTTCTTGTGTAAGGCCCCACTAAGAGCTTGTGTTAGGGTGCACTGCAGCGGATGATGGAATGGTAGGAGCAACGGGAGCTTGGGACATGAATGATGTTTGAGAGAAAGGAGCTTGTTGAGGTTGTGGTTGAGCGGATGCTTGTGAGGAGGAAAATGAAGGAAACACCCAAGAGAAAGATGAGGTTGGAATGGAAAGTGATTGCGCTAACCCCAAAGAAGAAGGTACGGGTGCTTGGGGGGTGAAGGGTGACGGTGCTCCTTTGATGGTGAAAGGCGTTGCTTGACTTGCGGATGGCGGCGGTGTAAAAGCTTATGTGAGAGGTGGAAGCTGACTTTGGGTTTGGATTTGGGCTTGGGCAGCCATAGCAGATGATGAAGCAAAAGGGGTAGGAGATGGAGCGGATGGTGCTGCAGCTTGTGTTATGGGACTGGCGAGCCTTCCTTGCAAGAAAAGGGGAATGGTGGAAAGCTCTTGGGGTGTTTGCATGATAGGATCAGGGAATGATTGGTCAAACGGAGAATATGCTTGTGCTAGAACTTGGATTGTTTTGATGGGGATGCGTGGATAGAGAGATGGTGGGATGGAGGTACTTTCTGGCAGATAGTGGGCAAATGTGCTTTGCTGATGTTGCGGTAAAAGGGCATTGGTCGCTGGTGGGTTTTCTGGAGGATTTGCAAATGCTTGGATTGCCAACGGGGATGAAGGGATGTTTGGATCTTCACATGGGTTATTGGCTTGGATCTGGGGATTGTAGGTCATCATGGCATTGGTGAAAAGGTTGGGATCGGATGAGGTTGTTGGTGGATAAGGATTCATGCTTCTTCTTTTCCGAGATCTGGTCTCAACAGGCATGGAGATGCAAGTGCTAAATGTATGCAAGATGTTTGGCTAAAAGATGTTGATGGATGCAAAGTTGATGAACTTCTAAAGATGATGACTTCTAAGATGCAAATGCAAAGATAGGGATCAAGATGGCGATGATGGAAGCTGGATGGAACGGATATGGATCAAGACGGTGGAGGAAAGATAGATTGCTGGTGGAAAGCTGGTGAAAGATTACTGAGCGGTCAACAAATGAGCTGCTATTTTTCCCAAATGGAGGATCAGAGATATGATGGGGTCAACCTAAGATAGACTGATGATCTTCGGTCAACAAGTTTCTTATCAATGCACTCCAATCTCTTGCTCGAGATGATGGGTATGCAAGGACAAGGTTTGATTTCTTTATGACAACACGTTGTGTCAAAAAAGAGGATGATGGTCTCTGATCTTGGATATAAGATAGGAACAACTCAAAAGGTAGAACACTAAGTGTTGGTGGATCTCTAGATTTGGAACAAAAGATGATGGATCTGCTGGAAAGATATGGAAAGCTGATGGGGGGAATGCTGGTGGAAAAGGTTTTGAAGGGTGAAGGGACAATGCTCTAGAAGGATGATGCAAGTGCAAATGATAAGGATTGATTCTAAAATGCTGGTAGGAGGATGAATGCAAATGCAACTAAGGTTTTGATTAATGATGCAAAGATGAAAGCTAGAATGAAACTAAGATGCAAGGCTGTTTGAGACAAGATTTCAAGATCTGAAGATGGAACAAGACATGAACAAGGATTTGGCTAATCTTCTGGCTCAAGGTTGACAAAGTGATGGTTAACTCGGAAACGGAAGGTGAACTGTTTGATGCGGGCGTTATGGGAAATGTTCTCAAGTCTGGCTTGGGATTTTTCCTCTACTTGGGTTGCTTGGATAATGGATTGATAGGTCTTGGTGTTCTTCTTGGCAACTTTTCGCTCTTGATAGGCTTGGGATTTGGGAAACTTCGCTTTAGGATGTTTGCTCTTGCTGGGCATCACTTTGGAAAAGAGGCTTCTGATTTTGAGGTAAAGGTTTCCAATGGCAAAAGTTAAAGTCAAAGCAATCTCCGCAAGGGACAAAGCAACCCTGCGGGATACAAACAAAGACAACTGACTCTGACAAAGCTTTGAAAGTGTATGTTTCAACAAGTGTTTTCACAGATTCTTTGACTATCAAGCACTTCAAACAGATCTACCTAAGGAAGGTGAGTATCAAAATCACTTGTCCACAGCTTGGTATCTCCCAGAAGGGAATACAAATGGTGAGTAATCTTGAGGTGACCCGGTAAACCCCTTGGAATCGGTCCTTGCACAAGGATTTTGATACTTTCGGATGTAGATAGGGTAGCCTCTATTTTATCAGGTTTTTAATAGTTCCGTGGTGTCTCCATACCCAGTTTTGCTGATCATCCGTGACTCACTTAAGAGCCTTGCCAATAATGCTGGGGGAGAGGAATGTTTACCATCCCCAGACACGTGTTTGGCACGAACGCCCGGCGATTAGGAGATATAAGTGATTCTTTTGGACTTCACTTATTTGTATACTGGCCGGAGGGGATACCGGTTTGAGGTCATTCTCCGAGGAGGAAGCGCTTCTCCTTGGACAGGCCTCGCTAAAAGTAGAACAGGTGAACTTGTCCAAGTTCAAATGTTCCACGTTGCTTACTCTAACAAGGATTATGCAAGAATTGAAAAACTCCTACATGCACATCAAGCAGATTTTGTTCATTTTCCCAAATTTGATTAAGTGATGTTTGAACTTTGAAATGAAGACACTCGTGATTAGATTTTGATTTGTTCCTTTCTCCAAAAAATAAATCAAGCGTTTGCAAGTTTTTTGACTTGGGCATTCAAGATTGAGTGTGCGTGTTGATTAAGAACTTTTTTAAAAAGCTTTGTTTTGATCTTTAAGGCATTCAAAATTGTGTTTGGTTTTCAAATGGAAAATGATGCTTTAGGACCTAAGTTCTTCCTTTTAGCTTCATTCAAGATTTTGTTTTGACTCGTTTGAATGCAGATTTGATGTTCTTTTTATGCCCAAAAAGATATGATCATTCCTACTTTGCATGAATGCATTGTTAAAAATCCTTGATGTTGCAAGGATGCAAATGCCTTGATTAATTTTTTTGTTTTGTTTGTTAGAACAAATTTTGCAAATTTTAGTCCTTAATGCATTCAAGAATGATTTGGGGGTTCATTTTAAGCACTAAAATAAGGTGTGTATGATTTTGCTTCCTTATGGATTTTATTATTATTTTTGAAAAAAAAAAATAAAAAATGGCCATGACCTCCTTGCTAGAAGAAGAAGAAGAAGGAGACGGAATAGAAGAAGAATATAGACAAGAAGAGGAAGAAGAATATAGACAAGAAGAAGAAGAATGGATCTAAGTGCTACGTCCACCTATAAGCTTGAAAAATCTGAAAATGGTCTAAAACTCATCAAAATGTTTGCAAAGAACCCGTGAAGTGGGTCCCACCGGGCGTGCCAGAATGTAGACTAGGATTTGAGCGTCCACCTAAACCTATTTTGAAGGCCAAAGACAAACAAACGTCATAGCATATTATCAAATCAAGTTTAATGGTAAACAAACTAAAATCAAAGCCACCTCAGTTTAAGCCTAAAACGGATGCGCCCATGCACCGTTTGATATGCTTGGATATAAATGGATGTGGGTGTGCAAACTCAAGCACTTGGAGCATGCAAATAGGATGATTTGAGGATCAAGAAGACCCAAAATGACACAAAATAGGTATGAGGAACCTATTTTGCCTCAAAGGCCTCAAGAACACACAAATATGCAAAGCTAAAAAATGTCTAGAATTCTCCTAGGTTTTATGGAATAAAAGTTTATTCATTCCAAAAGCTTAAGTTTGGGAAAATTTTTTGAAATATTTTCAATAAATATGAAAATTAAATATTTAATCTTAATTAAATATTTTGAGTTGAGATTAGGGTTAGAAAAGATGGGATTAGCCTTTTAATCGAAATTAAGAAGGGATTAGAAGATTTTGGAAGAGGTTAGTGGTCTTAAGAAAATTGGCCAAGTTTTGGTCAAAAAATAAATTAATTATTTTTTTGGGGGATTTTTGGTCAATTTATTAATTAAAATAATTAATAAATAGGGGATTAATGTTTAAATAAGATTTAAACATTTTTGGGAGGGATTTCTTAATTAAATATTTTTAATTAAGAAAAAGGGATTTAATGACATAAAAATAAATTAATTAATTAAATAATTAATTAATTAATAAATGATGATGTCATCAGGGATTTTTTCAGAAAATAAAAATACTTTATTTTCTAAAGGATTTTTAGGTGTCTACACTATTATTTTCACTCTTCTGAAAAGAGCTTGGTTAAAAGCCAACCCTATCAAAGCTAACAATACACACTGTCAGGTGTGACCCGGTTAAAGGATTTCAATCACCATGTTAAAAGTGAGCCTTGTTATAGGACTTACATACATTCCATTAAAATGCAACCTTGTTCAAAGGATTTAAACATATGATTGTTAGGTCAACCTCTGTTAAAAGGATTTTGACTATTACAATGGTTAGAACGTAGCAATAGTATTGATTTCAAAAATATACAACTCACTTTGCAAATATCATATCCAATTTCATACACAAATGTTGGTTTACTGACTTTGAAAATTTTCCATTTCCATCTCTTATTTGCTTGAAACTTTTCTTCAATCAATCACCACACTTCTCCTTCAGCCTTTTATACTTATATAGTCAATAAAATCTACTGATCTTCTAGCATCCCCTTTTCACTCATGCACATGCATACCTAATGCTTAGGTTCCCTTAATACTTCCTCAATTAGGTTAACTCATCTTTCGCTGCTTAATCTCCTTCGTAGATCTTAGGGTTAGGTCAGATTCATTGAATCTACCCACTTTATGTTCTTCGACTCCTTTTCTAGAAACATCTCAAATCTCTTAAAGATTTACAATAAAACATTTTCTAATGCATTTAATGCTTTCAAACAATCAATAAATAAAGTCAACATGTTTTACAGAATCCAAGAATTCAACAATGTCAGCTCCAAATCTGAATTCTCTTCAAATATAAAACTGTTGATGCTCGATCAATACTGTGATCAACTACTCGGTCTTTATGTAGAAAGCTCGGTCATTACTAAAAAATGTTTCCTCAACTTATACAGTCTTCTTGACAATTAACTGTTGTTCGGTCGGCACTAGAATTTTGCTCAGCATCCACTAACTCAGTCGACACTAACATCACTCAACTTAAACATGATTTCTCCATTTTTCTCGGTCAAGCCCACCAGTTTAGTCTTAAATCTTACTAAGTTAAACAATGCATTATCTCATCATTGTACAACATAGTCAAGTACACTTTGTAGTATCTACAAGATAACTCAACGTTTCCCTAGGTGCTATTTTTACCATCCTTTCTACCCTTTCTTCACAAAAATACAATAGATGTAGTACTTTCCTAAGTAGCAATAGTCTTATTAGTTAAGGCCTGACATCAATGACAACATAATAATTGTTTCAATTGCAGTTTACAACAATCTCCCTCTTTGGCATTGATGGAAACACCATATGATATCACCTGAATAACACAAGGATTACCAACCAATCCAAAAACTTATCTGTCCATCAAAAAAAATAAAATTGTAATATTCTTAGCTTCATTCTGATTCAGAATCTATAAGCCTCACTTGTGTGATCGTCAATAATATCCAAATCTCCCTCTATCCTGATCCTTCATCTCAGTTCACCATCTCTCTTATTTTTTTGTGTCATGTGTTATTGTATCATCTCAGATCATCTCCTTCTTTGAAAAAAATTCCAAGGCAGCAACTAAAACATACATCCATTAGATGTAGATATTATCTGTGCAGCTCAATGTTTCTCCCTCTATCATCTTGCTTATGACTATTTCCTTTTCTTTGTTCTTCTTCACAACTCTAGGTCATTGCTAAAGTGTGACAATCTTCTGCATCAATCTGTCAAATATTCTACTGTAGTATATTTGATGTAGTGCTCCTAGCTTGACTAGGCAACCTTAGTTAGGGGAAGGACCCCTAATTGACTTCTCAAATACTCATGAGCTTCTTTAGGTAAAGCTTTAGTGAATATGTCTGCTAATTGTTCTTTTGTATTCACATATTCCATCTAGACTTCTTTATCTTGTACCAATTCTCTCAAGTAGTGATATTTGATTACTATGTGCTTGGTCTTAGTATGCATCACTGTATTTTTAGAAATGTTGATAGCACTTGTGTTGTCACGTAAAATAACAACAAGTTCAGTGATTTTTTCTTTCATGCCTACCAACAACTATTTTATCCATACCAAATTTGAACAGTTTACTGCAGCAGCAACATACTCGGCTCCAGCAGTAGATTGAGAAATACAATTTTGTTTCTTGCTCATCTAGAAGACTAATATCTATCCATGAAAGAAAACTCCACCACTAGTACTCTTTTCATCATCTACATTTCCTACCCAATCAACATTTGTATATACTCTTAGTTCAAATTTGTCATTCTTCTTGTAATATAACCCATAGTCAGCAGTTCCTTTCAAGTATCTCATAATTCTTTTCACAACCATCATGTGTGTTTCTTAGGATTGGCAGAGAATTTTTCCACAATCCCAACAGCTAGTGCAATATCTGGTCTACTATGTACAACATACTACAATTTTCCAATCATGGATCTGCACAAGGTCTGGTTCACTTCTGCAGCATCATCATTCTTAGATAGCTTTTCTCCAGTAACCATAGGAGTGCTCACTAGTCTAGTATCTTCCATCCCAAAAGTTTTTAGTATTTCATTAACATACTTAGACTGTGTAATAAAAATTCCTTTCTTCATCTGATATACTTGTAAACCAACAAAGAATTTGATATCACCAAACATGCTCATTTCAAATTTAATTTGCATTTCATTTGAAAATCTTTTACACAAAGCATCTTGTCTGCCAAAATTAATGCCATCGACAAAAAAAATTTCCATTAGGATACCTTTACCTTCTTCATCTTTCATGTATAGATTGCTTGTGTCATTTGTTCTTGAAAATCCAATCACTATCAAGTAGTTATGCAACCACTCATACCATGTTCTGGGAGCTTGTTTTAATCCATATAGTGCTTTGTTTAGTTTCCATACCATGTGTCTTCTATTTGGATTGATAAAACCTTCTATTTGTTCTATGTAAACTTCTTCTTCTAGTATACCATTTAAAAATGCAAACTTGAAATCCATTTGATATACCTTTAAATCGTTATAAGCAACATATGCAAGCAAAGTTCTTAATCCTTCCAATCTAGCTACAGGGGCAAATGTCTCCCCATAATCTATTCCTTCTTCTTGTGCGTAGCCTTTGCATACCATCCTAGATTTGTTCCTAGTTATTTCACCTTTTTCATTCAACTTATTGTGGAACACCCACTTTGTTCCTATAACATTTTTATTTTTAGGTCTCGGCACCAGAGTCCAAGTATCATTCTTCTCAATCTGCTCAATGTCTTCATTCATTGCTTGTATCCAGTCTTCATTTTCTAATGCCTCTCTAGTTGACTTAGGTTCAAATTCACATAGTAAACATGTTGGATCATTTGTCTTACTTCTGGTCTGAATTCCAATAAGTTTGTCTCCAATTATCTATTCAGGCTTGTGATGTCTTCTTACATATTTGTCCAAAATAGGTTTAGCTCTTCTCTCCTTTATTTCATCAGGTTCCCTAACAAGATTGTCAGATTCATCTTCTGAATGCTTGACAACCTCTTCCTAATACTCGACAGCATGTTTGACATGTTCTTGTTCTCTTTTGGCACTATTTTCCTAATGCTCGACAGCATCTTCCTGTCACTCAGCATTGCTTACCCAAGACTCAGCATCAGGTGAAATTCTATTACTTGCCTCTTCTAGTTCTTCAAAGTACACAAAAGATATACAACCTTCTAGTTCTCTTTTTCTTTTAGCTTCATTTATTTCTACATACTCATCAATTTTGACATTCACACTTTCCACAATTTTGTTAGTGTTAGAGTTCAAACACTTATAAGATTTACTTTTTGTGGAATACCCTAAGAATATGCCTTCATCACTTTTACCTTTATAATGATGTAAGGTCTCAAACTTACTCTTGTCACTAGTCATGTGATGTGAACAACCACTGTCAATAATCCATTTTTCATTCTTGTTCACATAGGAGATCAATGCAATTTTCTCATCATCATCAGATTCATCTTTCATTGCAACATAGACTTCCTCAATTTCAAAATCATCACTAACAGTGTCAGTTTCTTCTTTGGCAATGTAACAATATTTCTTACCTTTTCCTTTGTAGCCTTTGTACCTTTGGTAGCTTTTGTCATCTCTTTTGTCTTTGTATTTGTTGTTTCTTTCTTCATCTTTACCATTATTGTCAGGACATCTAGAAGCTATATGACCAACTTTATTTCATGAAAAACATATAATATGGATTTTACCTTTATATCTTCTTTTCCCCTTCTCAATCTTCTAGCCATAAGAGCTTCTAGATCTTCAAGTTCTTCATCAGAAGTGTCACTGTCACCTTCACTTTCACTTTCACTTTCACTTTCACTTATGCATCTTTCTTTTTCTTTCTTTGGCTTGTTTAGAACTAACTATGACTTAAAAGCAGATTCAACATTACCAATACTACCAACAATGAAGTTATCATAGTTAGAGAGTTCAAAAGTAGTTAGCTTGCCAACCAAACCTTCCAAAGTAAGCACATTAGCAGAGTTGCATCTAGATTCCTGAATAGATGAGATCTTAATAGCATATATAGGATGTAGAGTTCTTAGTACTTTTACAATTATAGTTTCATCATCAATAGTCCCATTTGCTCCTCTAATAGCATTCACAAATTCTTTTATTCTACTATAATATCGTGCAATGTTCTCACCTTCTTGCATTCTCATTTCATCAAACTTACCTCTGAGACTCTCAGCTTTAGCTTTTAGTACATATCAGTCACCACCATAGATCTTTGCAAGAGTGTCCCACATCTCCTTAGTAGTTGTGCAATCCTTAATGTCCTCAAATTCTAGATAGCTTAAGGCAGATGCAATTTCCAACATTGCCTGATTATGTTCTTTCTTAGCTCTCATTTCTTCGATAGTCAAAGGTGCGATAGGTGGGACATAGTCATTCTCAATGCAGTACTTTGTAGAATCACCAATACCAGCTAGATGCAACTTCATCAAGCTTTTCCATGCAGGGAAGTTTTATTTATTCAGCTTCGGTACCTACTTCTTATACATCCTGATCATTTGCTTCAAGTCCCTTTAAACTTGATTTCTATAAACACCAATAATAACCAATAGAGCTTTGATACCAATCGTTAATATGATTTAGAACAACAAAGAGGGGGGGTGAATCAGTTGTTCTCAAGTCTTGATGTATAAAATAACTTCAAAAAAATTTCTTTAAATCAGATCTAACAACCAAAACCAACTAGGTCATCATTGATTCAATAATAGAAACATATAACATTGCAATCCACTACCCAGCTGTACCTAACTTGTAAAACAAAAAAATGTTCAAACTAAAACATTCACACAAGTATTGTCACTAGGATTTATAGTGCAAACCCAATCTGGAAAAAACCACTATGTAACATGCTACTATTGTTTTCACTCTTCTGAAGTGAGCTCGGTTAAAAGCCAACCCTATCAAAGGTTACAATACACACTGTCATGTGTGACCCGGTTAAAGGATTTGAATCACCCTATTAAAAGTGAGACTTGTTATAGGACTTACATACATTCCATTAGAATGCAACCTTGTTCAAAGGATTTAAACATATGATTGTTAGGTCAACCTTTGTTAAAAGGATTTTGACTATTACAATGGTTAGAAATTAGCAACAATATTGATCTGAAAAACATACAACTCACTTTGCAAATATCAGATCCAATTTTGTACACAAATGCTAGTTTACTGACTTTGAAACTTTGCCATCTCCATCTCTTATCTGCTCAGAACTTTTCTTCAAGCAATCACCACACTTCTCCTTCAACCTTTTGTGCTTATACAGTCAATAAAATCTACTGATCTTCCAGTATCCCCTTTTCACCCATGCACATGCATACCTAATTATTAGGTTCCCATAATACTTCCTCAATTAGGTTAACTCATCTTTTTCCACTCAATCTCCTTCATTTATCTTAGGGTTAGGTCAGATTCATTGAATCTACCCACTTTATGTTCTTCAACTCCTTTTTTAGAAACATCTCAAATATCTTAAATATTTACAATAATATGTTTTCCAGTTCATTTAATGCTTTCAAACAATCAATAAATAAAGTCAACATGTTTTACATAATCCAAGAATTCAACAGTGTCAACTCCAAATCTGAATTCTCTTCAAATATAAAAATACTGATGTTCGGTCAATGTTGCTAGAAATAGGAGAGATAGATGTTGAGAGGGGAGGGGTGAATCAGTATCCACAAAAACTTTTACTTCAGATCCCTTCAATACTAATTATGCATACTGTAGTTACCGACCAATATGACTTGCATCTAATTGCATAAAATAATATCATAAATAACTAAGAAAGTAAACATTCATGAAACCATTAATGCAATTACATAACACAAGTATTTGGTAATGCAGAAACCCCTGTTAGAAGGTAAAAACTATGGTGGGGATGACACCCAACAATTCTTCACTATTGCAGATAGAAAAGTGTTTTCCTTTTAAGGCTACAATTGTGATCACTTCTGGTGATCTTACCCTATCAGGAGCAACAAAAGATCAGCTAGATCTACCTAGTGATAGGATTTAGCAACATAGTTAAGTGTGCACTCGGTTAAGAGAATTACAATAGGACTATTAAATCCACTCGATTAGGAGATTTTGATAACTCTATTACAGTTGTTAGAAAGCAATAGAAAAAATGTATCTGCTCTGATTTGACAACTAAATTTTCCTGATACAGATCATCTAAATACTATTTAGATATCATCTTGCATGTGTATATTTTTTGCTCTGTGATGCTCAGTTGCCTTACCAATTCTGAATACTTTCTCTGATTACAATTATGCTCGGTTCTGTCTATTTTTCTTGGTTCTATTTGATAACCTTTAGACTTGGAGTAGGAAAAAACTTCAAGTGCATACAACCATATTCAACAACCTAAAATGATATGAATACACTAAATTTATAGTTTTCTGGTTTTGCCGCTTAAGGAAAAATTAGGTTAAGAAAAATTGATAACCCTAACAACTATGATGTACAAAAATAGTTTAGATCAAATCTTTACATAGAGATTCTCATCACATTTAATGAGTATCTATACATTATATGCTTCCTTGATCATGCTTACACGTGTGTCAATCTGTTGTAACCGTTAGTCTTGAAAATTGTTCCTTCACTAATTCTTAGACCGTTTCTTCTTTCCCTTGGTAAATACTTGTCTAGTTTGCTCGGTGTTGTCTGGAGGACTCGGTGTATACTGACCGTCGATGTCTATGTGTATTGTGCTCAGTAGATTGTTTGATGCTTTGGTGATTACTGTAACTGACTATTCTGTGAAGCATTACCGACTTCCCTCTCTCCTTGTATTTACCGACCAGTGCAGTACAGACAACCGACTAATGATTTTGATACTAAGTGACAATAAATGCTCAATAGAGATAACAATCTCCCCCTTTGGCATTAGTATCAAAACTAAAATGTATATACATAAATCCTTATATCTCCCGATATATACATATACAAAATTGCTTAAGTACAATAAGTACTCCCCCTTACAATAATCTCGGTAGTGTGTAAAGTATACAGAGTTATATATCAAAATGAATATCTATTGGCATATACATTTACTTTCCCCCTTTTTTGAGATTAATACCAAAAATGTATTGTATACTTACAGCTTATCAAAAATGTTCTTATGGGTTTTCTTCAGGGATTATAAGAGGTTGTCCCACCCCTCCTTCAAGTTAGTAAGAGCAAGTTGCTCATAACTGACTTGTGCGCGCATATCCATAACATTATCCAACACAGAGAGTTCTGGTGTGGATACTAGTGTTTGTACCTTTTCGATATGCCGATAAAAAATCTTCAGGTGTAAAATGAGTTATTTCTACAACTCGGTAACCTAGTCTATTATTTTCTCTCCTTTGTGTTTGAGATCGGTAATCAACCACCTGATTTCATGTATCCTTAAAATATGCTTTGATAAGGTTTGTGGCTCGGTTGATGCTTCCTGTCTGCATGCTAAAATTTCTTTCTCTAAGTTTCCTATTTGTTTATTGATCTCAAAAGTGAACAAGTCAGCATGACACAATTTCAACAAGGTTTGATAAATATAACTTGTAATTATCTGAGAGTTAGATATTATCTTTGATAACTGTACCTTGTTTATTGCCACCTCTTGGCATAGCTTCTCAGCAAGTTTATCATGTACTCTTCTCTCGACTCTTTCTTCCATCCTTTTCTCCAAATCAATATCTGGCTTCTGGATTTGTTCTGTAAGTGTAGCCAATTGATCCATAATAGGTTTGTTCTCATCAACATCTACACCAGGAATGACCTATTGTAGAATGTCTCAAACGTCAGTGAGTATTTCATTGTTCTTTTTCATTTGTTTTAGCTTCTCTTGAGCTGCCTTTCTTTGACATAACTCCCCATATTTCCTCAGTTCTTCTGGGCTAAGGGTTCTTGGATCACATTGAGGGATTTTGATGATCTCATCAATAGTAACTAGCCCTTTACCTTTTTTCATCTTCTTGCCTCCGAGAGGTGAGCTCCTTAATACTAGAGTAGTATCTTCATCCTTCAGATTCTCCTTCCCTTTAGACATAGTTTCATCCTTCTTTTGTTCTTCGGTGCTCTTAGGTTGAGTGTTGGTAGTAGTGTCTAGAGGGTTCACCTCTGTGTTGTCATCGGTCTCCTTGTTTCCATCTGTATCCTTGGGTTATGTGCATTGTGCCTCTATTGTAGGCTGATTTGTATCTACAATTTGCTAAGTGTCTTGTGTTCCTTGTGTATCTTCAGCATCCTTATTTTCTTCTAGTTTCTTCTCCTCGGATGTGATCTTGGAAATAAGTTCAATAGCCTCAGCTAGAGTTGGTAGATTACCTGGCAGTGATGCTGTCTCATCATCCTTCAATGGTACTATAGTTGCATCTGTATCATCTTGATCATCAGGATCACCATCTTTAATGTCTTGAATAAAAACATCATCATCAGTTTTATTCTTCAAGTGGATCTCTACTGGATCTGGTGTATCCTGTGACACTTTAGTTTCTTCCTTCTCATCGGTGATATTGATTACCTTGGCAACTGATATACCCGTGTCTAGTACCTGCTTTCCCTTACCAGTATCCATGTAAATGCCTTTATCTTTTGAATTTTGTCTCTTCCTAGATAGTTTTAGAAAAGCTTCATGTTCAGCTCGCTCTTCTGCCTTCAGAATAGATGACCATAATGAATCACATTCAACATCCATGTCACCTACATTTTCATCCAATATTTGCAATGCTTGATTTTTGACTAAAAATCTTTGTTGGTGCTTTGTCAAATATTCTTTTTCTTCACCAGAACTCATAGTTGTAGCAATACTAATGACCTTTCTAATTTCCTTCTCTCATTTTCTAGTGCAGTAGCCCATTGCACATTGATTGTATCATCTAGTTCTTTCAGTAATTGACAGGAAAATTCCATTGGTACCTACTTGAATTTGATCATCATCTGAATGATAGCACGTTCAATCTTCATTTTATCTTCTGTTGACATTTTGTCATACTTACATAATGCTGGATCATTAAGATTCCCATTCTCTATTATTTCTTCTATCAATTCATCAAGAGTACTATCCTTATACTTTACAATCTCGAATTGATTCTGATCATCTTCAGTCTCTTCAATGCCGTTGGTAGTAGGGGCTCATTTTACCTTCTTTTTTGGTGCATCAGCTGCTACCCTAGTCTTTCTTTTCTCATACTTCCTTGTTGGTGTAGCTGCCCTTTTTTTTTGTTGTGTTTTCTCTGGTGGTGATGCAGCAGCTACAAAAGACCTTGTCTTCATTCCCTTTCTTACAGATACCTCTTCTATTTGTTTATCATCGGTAGAAGGAACCGATGTGTCATCAGATTCAGTTTCTTCAATTTCGTATGGTTTTTTTGATAACTTTAGTAGACCTTCGATTGTAGTGTCAACCTGTGTTTCATTAGAGTTGGGTGCTTTACCAAAATTTGCTTCTAAATCTTTTCTCATTTTCTTCCCTCAGTTTGACATCTTACCGATAACTATATCGGTATCTATTCTTGATTTAGCCTCTTTGTAGGTGCCAGACCTACTGGTAGTAATGTCAACTGGTAATGCTAGGAATGCATTTATAGATTTCACTATGAAATCATGACTTAATTCATATCCCATTGGAGCTAGCCACTTTATTCTGGGCTCTACAACCTTTATCATGCAATGATCTGTGCTCACAACAAAACAAATATCATTTTCAAATTTCTTTATCAATTCTCTTGGTATTCTACTCTGTTGATGCATTCGCTGCTGAAATTCTTTGAAGTAGGCTTCGAATTTTGAGTCCATCTTATCTCTGAGTGTCCCCATAAACTCATATATTTGCTGAGTGATTGGTTTGTCTTGCTCCCATACTACTTTACCGATACTAGGGATGAATTTCTATATGTAAAAGAATAAGCAAACAAGTAATGACCCAAACTTACAAGTGTTTGATTTCTTGGACCTTATCACCTTCATATTATCCATAAGCTGATGAAGTAGGATCTCAGCGAGATCAAATTGTTGATCTTTCTTTACAATTCTATACGCCATGTCCACAACATTCATCGGTACACTTTTCTACTGACTAGATTGAAATATCTTGTAACCTATCACATGTGCGGCAAACTTGACTGCAGGATCCTTAATGCTTCCAATCTTCAGTGCTCTACCATCCCATTGAGCTCTGGTATTCTTTTCAACATCTAGTCTCAATGAGCTGTGAAATGCTTTTGCCTTGTCAGAAGTAGGAAAACCAGTAACCCTACTTAACATTTTCTTCATGACCTTGGTCAGTTTGTCCAGCCAAAACTTCCCGTCGTGGAATCTGCTCAATACTATCCTTATCCATTCAATCATAAATGAATGTGGAAAATTTCGAATGCCCAATAGTCCAACATCTTCAATTTTCTTGAATTCTAGTTTCACTTTTCCCTCATGATCGCAAACATTCTAAAATGCGGCAACTGTCTCAAAATTCCCAGCTTCACCGATTTTGCAATGAATGTAAGCCCTAACATCCTCTGTCAACAAAACCCTATCTAGTATGCTGGAAAATGTGCCCATTGAATTCATTTTAGATGCAACCCTAGGGTGTGGCTGAAATTTACCCTCACCAAAGTGTGTCCTAATAACCAATTCTACTTCCTCCTCAACTTGATGTGATTTTTCAACAGTAGAAGTAGATGCCATCCAAATAAATTAGGGTTTCGGTGAACAACAAGTACACAGATGTTTAGATATCTAAAAACCTACTTGATTCATCAAAGAATGTCATCAGTTCCATGTGAAATTTCTTTGAATCTATCTAAAATCTTTAGCTCGAACTCTGGTTTCTCTGAAAATTTATTCTCCGATGCTCGCAATGTAAAAATGAACTTAATTTCTTGAGTATTTATAGACTTCTACAAATTTGTGCTCAAACATTTGTAATAAATACATGACCTCACTTTGAAGTGCGAAACAACTTTCAACTTGGTTAACACATGATATCGTTGGTTTGCATTGTTTCCTTGGTTAACCTTGCATAGTGATTACCGACTAGTAATCCATTCTCGGTCTTGATTTTATTGACTTTATAACATTGTTAGCTCATGAAATATAAACCATAATGCATCTTCATTCATGTTGATTTGGTATTAATACATCATATATGAGGAACTGTATGAAAAAATGATCTTTTAAAATATCAGTCCCATACATACCTTTGTCACCTTAAGTGGAGTTACCGATGTCACCCAATCCAATGGACGAGGTTTCACCGACAGTGTTACTTGATTCAACAGTCTTCATTGTTGACTTCTTCCACATAGTATTTCTCATTTTCATTATATCTGCAATGGTGTATCCACTCTCAAATACATGATCTTCATCTGGTGCTTGTTCTCTACAATCTTTGCTTACATGACTGACTTTGTGATAGTGCATACAGGCCATTGGGGTACTTGCCCAATATCTAGAATTTCTTATCTGATGTGCCTTGTAACAATTAGCAGCTATGTGTCCATACTGAACACATGCAATATAGTTAGTCCATGTATTATAATCCCACACATAAGAGTTACCTTGTCTTTTCAGTTGATATGGCTTCTTTTGTGTTTGCTACTTAGGAGTCCAAACTTGTTTCATCTTTGATTTGCATTCACTTGTAGTATGTCCAAGTTTGTTACAAGTATAACATATCTTACTAGTAGTAGTCTTTTCAATATTGTCCTTTTGTCTAGATCTGCATTCATGTGCTTGATGCCCATACTTTCCACAGTAATAACAGTAACCATTAAATCTTGTAGTAATAATAGGAGGTTTACCTTGAGCTATGCTTCTGCATACATTTGAAGTGTGTCCAGGTTTTCCACAATGATAACAAGTAATTATTTTGGATTTCTAACCTTGATTAGTGTTGACCTTTTCAGCTTGTTTTGAAGATTCACCTTCACTAGTATAACCTATACCAGCTCTACTACCAACTCTTCTTTGATTATCTAGGAAATCAGCAATCTTCTTGGAAATTTCTTCAGCCAATCTTTTCATCTCATTGTGTTGTTGTTGGTTTTTCAGGTCATTTCTCAATTTTTCATTTTCTTCTCTCAATCTTGTAACATCTAGATTCCTTGATAATTTACCATTGATTCGGTTTACTTCTTGATTTGTAATCAGTACCTAATTTCACACTTGAAAGTGATGATTGATAAGCCTTTGAATTTCACTTTCTTTAGCTTGTAGTTGTTCAGTCATCAATCTTTTGTCTTCAATGGCTAGGTTTCAATCTTGTTCAGCTTGTCTTACATTGTTCATTATCTCCACCATTCTTACCATTTGTGATTCTTGTCCAATCTGAAGTGCTTTCACCTGATCAGATAGTTGCTGATTTCTTTCAAATAAATCATTGATTGTACTCTCAGATCCATTAGAGATGCTTCCCAAGCTAGATCCAATATGATCAAATGCATCTTCAAAAGGTTCTTCATGATAACCGATTTCATTCTAAGAAATTGCAATATTCTTTATTTGTATCAGTAATTTCTTCAATTCAGCCTTGGCATTCTTGTATTGTTCTACAAACATCTGCATTTGTAGTTTCTGATTCTCAATAGATTTGTCAAGTTTGTACCTCTCCATGATTTAGATCTTCACCCTTCAGCGGTAAAATTGTTCAACAAGAGAACTGAGCTCTGATACCAATTGTTGGAAATAAGAGAGACAGATACTGAGAGGGGATAGGTGAATCAGTATCCACAAAAAACTCTTACTTTAGATCCCTTCAATATTGATTATGCATACTATAGTTACCGACCAATATGAATTGCATCTAATTGCATAAAATAATATCATAAATAACTAAGAAAGTAAACATTCATGAAACCATTAATGCAATCAAATAACACAAGTATTTTGGTAATGCAGAAACCCATGTTAGAAGGTAAAAACTGTAGTGGGGATGACACCCACAAATTCTTCACTACTGCAGATAGAAAAGTGTTTTCCTGTTAAGGCTACAATTGTGATCACTTCTGGTGATCTTACCCTATCAGGAGTAACAAAAGATCAGCTAGATCTACCTAGTGATAGGATTTAGCAACATAGTTAAGTGTGCACTCGGTTAAGAGATTTACAATAGGACTGTTAAATCCACTCGGTTAGGAGATTTTGATAACTCTATTATAGTTGTTAGAAAGCAATATAAATTGTATTTTATCTGATTTGACAACTAAATTTTCCTAATACAGATCATCTAAATACTATTTAGATATCACCTTGCAAGTGTAGATTTTCTGCTCTGTGATGCTTGGTTGGATTACCAATTCTGAATACTTTGTCTGATTACAATTCTACTCTCTGTCTGTTTTTCTCGGTTCTATCTGATAAAATTTAGAATTGAAGTAGGAAAAAACTTCAAGTGCATACAACCATATTCAACAACCTAAAATGATATGAACACACTGAATTTATAGTGTTCTAGTTTTGCCGCTTAAGCAAATATTAGGTTAAGCAAAATTGATAACCCTAACATCTACAATGTACAAAAATAGTTTAGATCAAATATTTACATAGAGATTCTCATCACATTTAATGAGTATCTATACATTATATGCTTCATTGATCATGCTTACATGTGTGTCAATCTATTGTAACCATTTGTCTTGAAAATTGTGCCTTCACTAATTCTTAGACCATTTCCTATTTCCTTCAGTAAATGCTTGTCTAGATTTCTTGGTGTTGTCTAGAGGACTCACTGCATAGTGACCATCGGTGTCAGTGTGTATTGTGCTCGGTAGACTGTTTGATGCTTCGGTGATTACTGTTAACTGACTATTCTGTGAAGCATTACCAACTTCCCTATCTCCTTATATTTATCGACCAGTGTAGTATAGACAACCGACTAATGATTTTGATACTAAGTGATAATAAATTCTCAATAGAGATAACAAATGTTGTGATAAACTACTATGTCTTCATGTAGAAATCTTGGTCATTACTAAAAAATGTTTCATCAGTTTATACAGTCTTCTTGGCAATTAACTATTTTTTGGTCGACACTAGAATTTTGCTCAGCATCCACTAACTCGATTGACACTAACATCACTCGGCTTAAACATGATTTCACCATTTTTCTTGATCAAGCCTACCAGTTTAGTCTTCAATCTTACTAAGATAAATAATACATTGTCTCATCATTGTACAACATAGTCAAGTACACTTTGTAGTATCAAGATAACTCAACCTTTCCCTAGGTACTATTGTTACCATCCCTTCTTCACAACAATACAATAGATATAGTACTTTCCTAAGTAGCAACAGTCTTACCAGTTAAGGTTTGACATCAATGACAACACAACAATTGTTTCAATTGCAGTTTCCAACATTACAAAGATGAACAAATATTATGATCTCTATGATTATGCAAAGAGATTGAATCTAGAAAATATAGTGGTGAAGCATATGATTTTATATGATAAGAAGTTTGATACAATTCAGGGTAAGATACCTGATGACTTATACAAGAAACTTGTAAATAGAAATAAGAGAGCATCAAAGGATGACATAACTATTAGATAAATTCTTGTAAGAAAATTTTGTGATGTGAGAGATGATGAACACTTCAAGCAGATCATGAAGGCTCTAAACACCCATTTGAGAACAAAAAGGAGAACCATTCAGATTATTGGAGGAAAATATGAAGAAGTCAATGCAAAAATAGAGCAAGCAATCATTAAGGTTATGACAGAGAATGCTGGAGAGCCATCAGTTGTAGTAGAATCTAAAGATCAAGCAGAAGAAGTAGAAAAAGAGGACATTCCCTCTCCACTAGCCATAAATATTGAGGACAAAGCTATGAATATTGAAGGAACTAAGATCACCTTGGATAGTGATGATAACTTATTCAAGAATCTTGAAAACATTGTTGACAATTCAGCTTTTGAAGAACTAATAGTGCTAAAGGAAAAGAGGAGATAGAAACAGAAATTGTAGAACCCAAAGTGACAGAGAACCAAGAACATGTTCCCACTCAAGAAGAAATTAGTCTTACACCAAAGACTAGAAAGAAAACTTGGATTGGATCTATGATTGAAGATTTTGGAAAGGAAGTAGATGATGATGATCAGATGGAATTGATCATATCTTTGAACAAGATCATTGGAAAGAACAAGAAAGTAAAGATTCTTGAAGGATACCTAAACGAGCTTAATGAGAAGATACAAGGTGTTATATCTACAAAAATTGTAGAAGCTAACCCTCTGGAAAGAGAAAAGAAAGTGATGAACAATTTTGATGATGAGTTTGCCGACTTATCTAAGATAGCAAAGGTAAAAGCTCAAGAAACTTATGAGGCCAAAATTCTTTTGAACATCAGTCAAAATATCAGGAATGATATCAATACCCTTGATATTTGCATTAAGGACATGAGAAAGAATTTAGAAAGAGGTAAATCTTTGTACATTTAGTGTACAAAATCAAAGACCTTGGTAGCAGAAGAAGATCAGAAGATAAAGTTGAAGGAAGAAGAAATTCAGAATGAGACAAACCTTCTTTCAAGTCCCAATGTGAAGGTATTTGATATTGAGAAGAAAATTCGCAAGATTTATGATGGAATCAAGGTTTTGCAAGATGACAAGGACAGGAAGATGAAGAGATTCACTCTTTTAAGAGAGCACATTTCTACAAATTTGATTATTGTTGAAGGGAAACTGGAAGAATGTCTTTTAGCCAAGACATATTTTTTAGAAATTTAGTTTTGAGAATCTCCAAGAATGCGAGATTGCATCTTATGGATTGTGCGCACAAATTAGTGTGGTAGATTTAATTAAGAAATCATAAGAGAAAGAGTTAGAGGCAATGATGATTAACTTTGCAGATTGTGTTGCAAGCCTACTGGCTTTGCAATATTGAGTCAAGGTATAACTTTTTGTGAACATAGTTTTGTTACCCTCCTTACCTTTTTTTTGTCATTATTGTCAAAGGGGGAGAGATATATAGCAAAAAATTGATAAGGATTCATACTATTAGGGGGAGTACTATTTAAAGATAATATTTTTGGAGTCATAAGGACAATATATACATATTCTATATCATGGCCACAATTTTGAACAATTTTGAAATTTTGAAGTTTAGAACTTAGCCAATTTTCTCATATGTTGCCACCAATGACAAAGGGGGAGATTGTTGGCAATTTGGCTGATTTGGTTACATAGATGTTGTCATTATGGAGCCATATGATCTACATGAACATCGCATAAGTTAGAAAGCTAGTATATTAGAGCACAATGGAAAATTGTCTAAGTATGAGATAGTGTGTTTTTGCCAGTGAACCCAAAGATAGTTTTGATTGGCAATGTTGATTAGAGTAAGTTCACTGCTTGCGAACTTGAACATAGGCTCTATGGTGACTATTGAAGAATCACCTCAGAGAGAAAGTTAGTATGGCATGTACAAAAGAAGTTATGACAGTTTTACTAAAGACAGTGTCAAGCCGACATGATAGATATGAAGACATAATTGATAAAGAGTTAAGGGATTATTTTTTTTATCAAAATAATAACTTAAAAATATAAAGGGATGAAATCCTAGATTTTAACCCTTGGGTAAAGATATTTTGTAATATGATAGCCGACTGGAAGAGTTATTAGCCTTAATAACTTGTATAAATGTAATTGTAAAATGTAAGAAAGATATGAAAGATATGATTTGTATGTAATAGCAATAGTGAAAGAGCAACAAAGAGATATTGATCCAAGAAGTATAAGGTTATGTACTTTGACCTCTTTTTGTAATCAGTAAATATTGTATATTACTTGTTTGAGCAGTGAGCTCATCTAGTAATCACATTTTGTACTGCCAACTCCTAACAAGGTTGAGGCTTCTAACAAGGCCTATAGTCCCTTAATTAGGACTAAGACACTATATGCATGTAATAGACTCCTAACAAGATCAACATCCTTAACAGGATACTTTTAATTAGTGAATCTTTGTGGGTACCATCCCCACCAGGGTTTTCCCTTGGCCAGGATTTCCTTGAGAACAAATAATGTGTTATGAGTTCTTTTGTTTTATTTCTATGCATGTTGTTTAGCTTTCTATGTTATGCAAGCATTAATATTATCTATTATATCGATAATTGGGAAAATGTAAAAGTTTGTAGAATACTAATTCACCCCCCCCCCTGCCCTCTTAGTATTCCCTATTTCTAACATGCCTATTCCACCTCTACTTCAATGCGACCCATGGTTTGGAATTCTCCTAGGACTGCTGCAAAGGAAAAAATTTGTTCTGACTCTCCTTGGATCCCTGCACACAAGCAAAATCCCAAAAGGGCCAAGCATTCGGCTCGCCACTCCAAGCACTCTCAATCATTCAAACCTATGTCTCCTCTTCCACTAAGGAATAGCTTCACAAGCCTTCAAAGGGAAGATTCCATCTAAGTTCTATCCCATACTCCTAAGCCCATTCAAGCTGCAGATCCAGTTGTGAAGTCTCACTCTATTTACTCTCCTCCTCTTAGGTGCTTTAACAAAGGGAAAATTTTAGAGCCTAAGACCACACAACATATTGGTAAGCATAGGACTATTCCCAATAGCAATCCTATGGCTAACTCCTCCCTAGGTAAGTCCCCTCCAAATATTCTTTTAGGTAATGTCTATTCACCCCCTCATAGAAGAGGGTCCCTAAATCAAGATAGCAAGGACTATGTTCTATAGAAGATATCCAAGCTATGTGTGTAGATTTTGGAGTAATCTATAGATGGAACAGTTTTGGAGTAGCTCCAAAGGTAATCACAGATTGGCTTAAATCTATGTGGTTCCAAGAGGTAACTATATCACTTCTACCTGAAAATTTATTCTATCTAGATTTTACTTGTAAAGATCTTAAAAATAAAACCCTAATGAATAGCTGCCCTAAATTCAGGAACACTACTTTTACCATGTTAGAATGGACCCCCTTTTTTAACCCCTATAATCTTAAAATTTTTAAGGTATCTAGAGAAATTCTCCTTAAAAACTTACCACTAGAATTATCTATAGAAGAAACATTAAGGAAAATAGGCAACTACATTGGTTCTTATGTTGGATCCATAGTTTCAGACCATTAAGTTGCAGAAAAAACTATTATAGTCAAGATGAACATCAATATCAAATCAGTGCCACATAAAACAGCATCCCACACCATCATGTCGTCAATATTAGAAAATTTTATAGCAGAAGAAGAAGAGGAAGAATATATGACCTCCCCTTCCTCTCACAGTCATGACTTTCCCTTAAATTCTACTATCCCAACCAATAGTAGGTTGTCTGCCTCATCTATTTCATTTCCTATGTCCAATAACACTAAAGCTAAAGTATCCTTTTATAAAAACAAAGGAGGCTTTTTTATCTCACCTGCTACAACCAATAACTTGAATTCCCCTCTAAGCCTGGAAAACACTAATCCTCATGAGATATTTAAGCTTAATTTCAATGCTGCTAGTCATTCCCCTAATTGTCTTAACTATCTGGATCATGCACTAGCTTCAGACTCCCCGGATCTTAGAATTCAGGTTATTGAGGAAAAAATGCACCTAATTGGGGGTATTGGGGAAGATCTTAGAGAAGTGCAAAAGGAAATCAACAAAGAACTAACACAGTGGCATAATGGGGATGCCATTAAAAATAAGGACAAGGAGGAATTTAAAGATATCAGTATAGCTAACTTTGCCTCTCATATTCCAGCTCATTCAGAAGTATAAGTTGTCAACCCTGAGATCGGAACCATCCTTGAAACCACCCTTGATGACTTTGGTAATAATCTTATAGACTTTGAAGACTTAATTGGTAATCTTTTGGAAGAACAATAGGATCTTGATCTAAACATTTTAGCAAAAGGAAAGCACTTAAACAATGATTGATTAGTAGATAATTATGATATTAGAAAGTGTCTAAATGGAATTACAAATAGTGATAGGAACTAGGTATAGCATTAACTATGGAAGGTCTTTCAAGCCCTGTAACCCTTAAGATCAATAAAAAAAGAGGAAGGAAGTCCATTAATGAATTGAGAGCTATAGCTGGTAATGCTGAAAACCAACCAAAGCTATCTGAATTACTGAATGTTGGAAAGGGGAAGAGCCTTCCCCAGGGTCAATGAAAATTACATCCTGGAATGTTAGGGTCTTGAATGCCCCTAACAAACAAAGATTAATAAAAAGATACCTTAATACATTTGAGTCTCAAATAATAATATTACAAGAAACTAAGCTAAATAAGGAAGAAAGCTTGAAGTTTAGCCAGAAATTAGGTATTTGGAAATCAAAAATTGGTTTCTCAGTTGGATCCTCAGGTGGGTTGGCTACTATATGGGACCATAGGAAAGTAATGGTTGAAGTAATTTCTAAACATAATAATTGGCTCTTATTATTAGTCAATAGTTTAAAGACTAATTTAAAATTTAAACTCATCAATATTTATGGTCCAGTTCCTAATATTGAAAAGAGGAAACTATGGCAGGAAGTTCATGACCAACTAACACAATTTAGAGGACATCCACATCCTTGGAAGAGATTTTAATGCTATCCTAGAAAATAAAGAAAATTTTGGCAGGTCACAATACATCTCTCAAGCACAAAAAGATTTCAGTCAATGGGTAACAGATAATAATTTAACAGACATCAACACTAACAATGGATTATTCACCTGGAATAACCCTAGATCAGGTTTTAGTTCTATCGCAGAAAGATTAGATAGATTTGTGATTGGTGGAGATTTTGGGAATTTTAACCACAACTTAAGCATAGAAATCCTTACTAATGTAGGGTCTGACCACTTTCCAGTTAGACTCATGGTTATAGACGACTATTAACCACTAAGAAGCCCCTTTATATTCAAATTTATGTGGTTTCAAAATGAGGAATTCATGCATCTTTTAGAACAATGGTGGAAACATATTAAAGTCTCTAGTTCCAAGATGTATTGCCTAGTTGCTAAACTAAAAATCATTAAGCATAAGATTTTGGATTCGAACACAAACAAATTCAATAATATTTTCGAACAAAAAATTAAGATAGAAGCTAAAATTGACAGCTTAAATAATCTTGTCATAGAGAAAGGAATGAATGAAAGTAGCTATTTAAATGAAAAAGAGCTTGTGGCCAAACATACCGAGATCCTATTAAAGGAAGAAATTTTCTGGAAACAAAAATCAAGAGAAACATGGTTAAAAGAGAGGGACTACAATACAAAATTCTTTCATAACAACACTAACAACAAAAGGAATATAAATAGAATTTCCAAAATCAAGGACACTAATGGTATCATCATAGAGGACCCCAAGCTCATCTTAGAATGTTTTGTAAAGTACTATAGTTCCCTCCTTAACAATTATGATTGTGTCGATCGCAGAGCACAAGAAGAAATGCTAGCATCTATCCCTAAATTAATTTCAGAAACAGACAATAAATGGATAAATAGTAAGATTTCCATTGAAGAAGTTTAAAATGCTCTATTTCAACTACATCCTGAGAAAGCTCTAGGACTAGATGGCTTCCAAGCAGGCTTTTTCCAAAAGTGCTGGCACTTTCTTGGGGAAGACATATATGGAAAGTAGTAGAAGCGACTAGAAAATCAGGCTCAATTTTATCAAAAATCAACAATACTTTTTTCACTCTTATCCCTAAAAAGAATGATAGTCAGGAACCAGAAGATTTTTGCCCTATATCCCTATGTAACACCATTTATAAGATCCTCTCTAAATTCTTAGCAAATAGGTTAAAAACCTTCCTTCCATTAATTATCTCAGAAGAACAAATTGGTTTTGTCTTGAGTCGCTCAATCCTAGATGGAATTGTGATAGCTCAAGAAGTAGTTCATACAGCTCAACACAACCAAGAAGCATGTATGCTGATTAAAATAGATATTCAAAAAGCATATGATAAAGTGGACTGGAGATTTAGAAGTAAATGTAGGAAGCATTTGGCTTCTCCAAATAATGGATAAATCTTATATACAACTGTATCTTCTCACCCAAAATTTCCCTCTTAATCAATAGCACCCCGAAAAGCTTCTTTGAAATATCCCGCAGTATTAGATAAGGAGACCCAATCTCCCCTTTCCTATATGTAATCATGGTTGAAGCCTTGGGTAGATCCATTACTATGGCCCACATAGATCAAAAATTATGGGAGTCAAATTTATAAAGAATGTACCTAATATAACTCATCAATAATTTGTGGATGATACTATTCTCCCTGGAGCCAGCACCCGTAAGGAAGAAATGCATTCAAAGATCTTTTGGATGTCTACATGAAGGTATCTGGGAAGAATTTGAATCTTGATAAGTCTGAAATCTTCTTCATTAATACCCCCCAGCTAAAATGCGTCAGATCTGCAATACTCTAGGTTACAAGATAGGTAAGTTCCCATGCAAATATTTAGGAATCCCTTTAGATAAAGGTCTACATTGCTCCAAGCTATGGTAGCAAGTGATATCTAAAATCCAATCTAAAAAAGGTAGTTGGAAAGGAAAATGGCTCACTAAAGCTGGAAGAGAGACAATGATTAAGTCAGTTTTTTCAACCATACCCTACCATATGTCAATCCTCCCCCTTCCAACCAATATCAAAGCTAGTCTTGACAAACTTCTAAGAGACTTTTATTGGGAAGGCACATCAAAGGAAAAGAAGGCAGCTCTTATAAAATGTGATAACCTATATAAACCTAACTCCAAAGGTGGATTAGGAATTAAGAACTTACAATGGCAGAACAAAGCACTAGATGCCAAACTCTTATGGAGACTTAGCCAAGAACCCAATAGAAAATGGGCCTCTATCTTTCTGAACAAATATATTCCAAATGCAAACCCCATTAATATTTTTAGAGCTCACTTACATACGAAAAGCTCTTGAATTTAGAATTTCATTATAAACACTAGAACAGTTATCAACAACCAACTCACTTGGGATATTGGATTGGCTAGTAAGGCCCTCTTTTGGGAAGACTCGTGGGGAGGTTTCCCCTCCCCTTCATCAAATCAGGTTTTAGTCAAGAATTTGTAGATAGATGTAAAGCCTCTAGGGGTGCTCTTGTAAAGGATTATTTTTCTATAGATGATGAACTAATATGGAAATCAATCGAGGATATCCTAGCAGAATATATTGAGAAACCAAAACTTATATTGAGAAACCAAAACTTATAGATACCCTAGACATTCCTCTGAATCTATGTTGGAATAAAGCCTGCCTTCCTAAGGCAAGAATATTCCTATGGGCAGCACTGCAAGAAAGAATCTTGACCACAAATAGACTTCAGAATATGGGTTTTGAAGGGCCCTCAAGGTGCCCTATTTGTGAAAGACAAGAAGATGATGTAAACCATCAACTGCTTAACTATTCTTATACACAAAACTACTAGAAATGACTATGTAATTTTTTAAATTGGTAATCAGCGATGCCTTATGACATTGTGGACTTGTTAAAAGTGTGGCCCTCCTTAAACAAAGGTAATTTATACAAAGATATATGGGTAATCTCCCCCTCTATAATTCTATGGGAAATTTGGAAAGATCATAATAGGAGAATTTTTTCAAATCATAAAATCGAATGGAGCTCACTAACCAACAAAATAGAAGCATCAGTTATTGAAGTAACAAATCGTAAACTTAGAAATCAGATTAGTTATGAAAACTCCTTTAAGTAGTGGGACTCTTACATCAGGAAAATTTGGCGAAGACTGATTATTCTGCCTCTATATGGTAAGGGAGGGAAAAGATCAAATATTGGTAGAAGTAGGCTATGTGCAAGATCATGAGGGGCCAAAAAGTGGCAATGTCAGTTCAAAACTTTGACAATGTAGCTGACGACTTTTTTTTCACCCAAATTTGATAAAATGAAAGGGTATCTTAAGGAGATTATCAGCTTTCTATCGATATAATTTCTGTCAAATTTTGAATTTGGTAAGTAATTATTAGTTATTTTCTAATTGAGCTACCTCTAAAGTGCTGATTTATATACTAATTGAAAAATGACTATAACTTTCAGATGGTATAACATTTTTTAAATCCAAAAAATGCATCACATTCTATGCTTCACCTACTATAAGGAAAAAAAAAATTGAATTTTGTAAAGTTTTGAATGAGTTAAGGTGGTCAGACATAGGATTTTTTTTATTCTAAAAATGTTGTAGCAAAAAATTCATAATTAATTATTTTTTTGTAATAAAATTACAAAAAAATATGTGTCACATCTGGGCATGAGTCTACTACTTATATATAAAATCTTATAATAAAATATTATCATTTGATTATGATTAAGGTGGTCAAACATACACCTACTTCTTATTTTTTTCCTAAAATTTTTGTACTATTGCATTGAAATCTATACTTTTCACCAATCATACTAACTTTTTTCTCAAAAAAGGCCTAGTAGTTTAGAAAGTACATTCAATTTTCTATAGATTCCATTCTTACAATTTTTTGATATTAGGTTTATAGCTAGTTGAAATTTTCATGTCAAGTTGACTAACCCTGATTTGCTGATTTTTCATTGCCACTTAAGGGCATAGTTTGGCCCCTCATGATCTTGCACATACACAGTAATTGTAAATGGTTACCCCCTAAAGAAGAATGATATAAACTAAATTTTGATGGTGCATCTCAAGGCAACCCAGGTATAGCTAGAATTGGTGGAATTATTCACAACTATAACGGAGAAATCATTTCTAAATTTTCTAGCCCCATCAACCATACAACTAATAATATGGCGGAATGCTTGGCTATCTTAGTAGGTCTTAAACTATGTGTCCATTTAGGTTTGACAAAAAATTTATTGAAGGAGACTCTCAAATAATAATTAACGCAATCAAGACAAGGAAAACTCCAAATTGGAATCTAAACTCGAAACTAGAAGACATTATTAAAATTTTAGACATAATCCCACGATATGAAGTCAAGCACATATATAGAGAAGGTAATGTAGAAGTGGACCATCTTGCAAATCAAGGTGCAAATGGTGAAAATCTATAGGAAGTACTTCGATTCTTAAGATAACCTTCTCTCCTTCCATTAACCTATATTCATATCGCTTAAAATTAAGTAAAAGTAGTAACCCAGTGTCAACATCCCAACTTATCTTTAAAATATGTAATATGAAGTATACTTACCAAAACAACCTAGTATTGGAGGACACTAAAATCTCACCTCAATATCTCATAACATGAAATAATTCCTTAAACAAAGCTACAAGTTGAAATCATATTAAAATTATGGGCTCTTTTGATAATAAATCAGCCTAACCTCTCATCATAAGGGAGTAAGATCGATTCATGAGCTCCTCCCTTACTATTTGTTGAAGACCATCTCATCTTAGAGTAGTATTGACCCTACTATCATTAGATACATAATTAGGAGACACATTCTTGCCCAGATATATCCGCAGACAGGCTCTAATATAATCTAGCCTTATCCCAATACATAGTATTCTTAAGTTAGGACTTAGGTAGGTTGTGTCTTTCTAGTCAGGATAATGCCCTACCTTTCATTCACTTTACTCTTCAACCTTAGATCTATAGTATATTAGCATTTCTCTATACACGTAGGACCCAGCTTCCTTTCTTTCCTTTATGTATATGCTCTGAAGCCCATTCGGGCTTTAAATTGGTCATAGGATCTTCAGAGATAGTTAAGCTTCTAATCACTATGCTTAACATAGGAGAAATCACACTGAGTATGATTCTTTTCCTAGCTCCCCTTGTTTCAACCTAGTTTAGTAGAGATATCATATTATCCTAGCAACCTTTGACTCTTTGTTCCCCCCTTTTTTTAGATGATTTCCTATCGCTTCCATTTCCCTTTTTAAATTTAGATCCCTTCTCCCTATTTCTTAAACCTCCTTTGAGCCTTAATCAATCTAGTCTTAGCATATTGCTTGATCTATCTTACCTAGCTTAGCAATCTCCTTCATATAGAGCCTTACTCTTAGCTTTAGTCTTCCCACTCAGCTTGAAGTAATCATGTGCCAATGTCTATCACTAATCAATCATTAATACTCATTCAAGAATATAGATCCTCATGCCAAGGGATGATCATATGGACTATTGTTACTTGTCCCTCTCTCTTGGCATACTCCCTCATGATAGCTAAAGAAAATCATGCAGCAAATTAGAATCATGTGCGTAGACTCTTAAGTGATGGCATACACATCAACATAACCACACCTAGAAACTTCCATCAATAACTTATATTCTCCTCACAAGCTAGGATAAAGAACTTATTTTTCTAAGTTACATTTCTCATCGAGCAATGGAGACAAGACTCATCACCTTTGCATCGAAAGGAAGTAGGGCTATAGCATTCAAAGGTAGCATCATGCCAGAAAGGTGGAACCAAATCCTAAACCCCTTGTCAAATTCCTCAAGGAGAGCGATAGAAAAAGCCATGGGAGATCATTTATTTGACAACAATTTCACTTTCAGAACCAATGGGGTAGTTGTCGAGCAGTTCATCACTATCTTTGTCTTTGTAGGGAGGAGGAAATAAGACATCCTCTAGGTAGCCAACTCAATTTTTAACCCAGATCTTCTTGGTGGTTTAGAAAAAATGGTCCTATGTGTTGATAACCAACTTGCCATCCCATACCTAGAAATTACAATGAGTACCGAGGTTACCAAACTAGCTCAAATACCTCAATCCAAGTGCATACCCATGTTAACCTTCAAGGATGAGGAACACTTCGATACCCATTGGCCTAAAATGCTTAGGAATTTAGATTATCTTTTCAGCAAAATTCTCCAAGTAGAAATGGACAGCCAAAATTCTCAAATACTAGTGGAGTGAGGGCTCCTACATCCCAGATGAATGGGACAAAGTGGAGGTGGCAAAGATCCACATCATGGCCCCTGAGATACAATGATGCACTCGCCACACTAAGAAGAAGCCACCTATAGAAGAATGCATCATAGTCATGGTAAAGGGAAAGAGCATCTGGAAGTGTATGATGGTACAAAAAAATGGTGCCATCTAAATTATAATTGTTAATATCTCCTTTTTTTGATATCTTCCTAAGCCATACCTACAAACTTTGAAAAGTTAGTATATGACCAGTAGTTATCTATAAGGTTGTTTAAGCCAGGCTAATACGGTATGTTGTAAATGCTACAATGTAGATACAGCAATAGATATCTAAAATTAATTAGCTCATTACTCAATATAGTTGTTCAAAATAGTATGGTTCTTACAAATATATAGCTATATTAATACATCTTGTGTAGGGCCTCTCCTAATTTAGGTTCTATTATAATTCATTTCTTAGTTCCTATTTTCAAATTTCATTTAATAAGCAAGAATAGTATGATCAAAATGTGCAGGTATAGACTAATAGTTCTTCACTAAATGAATATCCTATCCATATAGAAATCATTAAAAGAATTCAGAATTTACATTCTATATGTTTACATACCGACATTCGAAATGGTAGATTTTTTAAAATAAAGGAATAAATTAAAAGCCTTTTCATTTTGCTTTCCTTTGAGTAGCTAAAGTATTATGATCGAGACAGAGAGAAGGAACCTAAACACCCATAGGCACCCAACAAATAGATCACTAGAAATGTAATCCTTATATTTAACCCATGTTCTCATAACACATATCATCTTGACCTCACTTGACTCTGAATCTGTAGGATAACATGGAAACTCCAATCAAGCTTACATCCAACAGGGGACAATTGGTCTTTGAAGGCAAGCTTATGCTGAAGCATGTTAAAAAGGTGTTGAGAGATAAGCATGCCCTCATCACCAGAGCATCCCTCTCTATCTTAGGTCTGTAATTCATCAATGCTAAGGATAGGCAAAGGGTCCTCACCAATATCACTTCCATGTTTGTAGATGTCATTTCCTACTGGGGTGTCCATTAACAGGAAACATGGAGACTTTGTTACAAAATCTTCAAGTGGAGATTTATTGGAAACTTAGACATAACCTTACAAAACCTTAAAAAGGACCTTACCATCATCAAGCTAGGACACTCTGATACGCTACCCTCCACCCTAGCTTTGCCCATCATAGAAATTCAGAACATGGAGGCCTTCAAGGATAGAGAAGACATAGTGAAAAGAAACATAATATTTCTGATGTATTACCTACATATCCGTAAGCCCGAGAAGGAGGGCCGGTTCTATGATTATTGGAACCAAGATGAAGTTGGATCCACAAACATGGGGTGCCTCTCAGATTTTGAGTCAGGAAATCTAATCGATATATGGCTAGAGGAAGCTAAGTATCATAAAATAGGTTGATCAGACCTCCTACTGAGGATGGCTCCAACTTTCAAGACATGGAATAAAGCAGATAACATATGATTGGACCCATGAAACCCTCCCATAAACTAGTCTTTTATTATTTCCAGTTGTTATCACTAATCTTTTGATTCAAGTATAGCAGGAGCTAGTATCATTGTATTGAAAAAGGGAAAGCAATGGAACAACAATCTCCAAATAAGAACAACATTCAAATCCAAATATGAAATATTAATATCTACATACAAATAGATAATGAGGGAATAAGGTAAACACAATAATATCTAATTTAGTCTATATATCTCTTTTGCTAGTAAATTATCTACTAGCCTTCTTATTAGTCTACTTGATGGATGGATTACATATGGCATTAGAACTAACTTATTTACACCCTTTGGCACTATGTCATGGGCCTCATAAGATTGTAGAGTTTAGGATTCTAGTATGCTTCTTCGATAACTCTCAACAGCTAGGTTGGATATGACATAATATATGTACTAGATACCTTGTTTAACAAATTTCTACTTCCCATGCACTATCAATAGATAATCTGATTTACCCATCTAAATAACAACATCACTACCCCAAATATTCAATCCTAGCTAAATACTAGATAGAGTTCAAAGGGTTAGTTCATGAGGATAGGTCTCCTACCTACACAACTGATGGTACATCACATGCATGGTATTAATGATAATTTCCTATCTCATGGTAAATAGATCTTCTCTAGAAAAAATATTTTAGGATTGGTTAGGACTAGTGTCCAAGGCCTAGATCATCTTTTCAATTACTGATGTTTTGACACATTATTGAAAGCATATTCGTACACTAATGAGGATCATTTATTTCATATTATGGGCACTAAGATAGCTATGATTATTGATAGATTAATCTAGTTTGGATTAATAGATCATGTAGAAGATGTATCTTCCAAATTGATAAATTAAATAAATATTTTTAGAAGCTTTATTTATTATCTCTCCAAGCCTGGAGTATGGATGACCCTCTAAAATTAGAACTCCTATGAAAGAATTATTTATTAGGTTCCACAGTGCTGGTTTTAAGATTTATGGATAAAGCATTTAATGTCAAGTTTAGTAGCATATCTCTTAAGCATAAGATTATGAATTACAATATTTGGCAAAGTATGTAAATAGCACTGTTTAGATCCTATTTAGGAACTAGGGCTACTAATCTAATGAACTACGCTGAAACAGGTATCACAAGTTGAAGTATAAGTATTTTCCCTCTTCTAGAAAATAATTCCTTTCTAAATAATTAAACCCTACTAACAGCCCTCCAAAGTTTGGATTAACAAACTACTATTTGGTTACTCTAACAAAGATTGTAGGTAGAACTCTGAATTTCAGGTCCAAGAGTTGATTTTTGGAAGCATCTCTTAGATGAGCTATTAGGGGAACCATCCCTAAGACAAAGTCAGGCTCCCACATAGGAGTGTCTTCAGAAGTGAAGCAAGAGGCAAAAGATATAATAATAATATCCAAAAGAAGTCCTACAAGGACTCTACGAACTCTGCAAATTATACGGCTTTAGAATAATCTATTAATAAGTATGTCTTAATTTTTATGTTGTATTAGATAATGGTGGGTATGCCCACCTAAAAATTTTATGTATCATACTCTAAACTATGGTCCCAGGCAAGGCTGGAGGTTTTATCAACCCCGCTCTTTCCTACCAGTGCTTGCACAAAGTGAGGCATCTTTTTGTAACTCTGATTTAAAGTTTAATTAAATATTGGATTCGGCCTTTTACCGATCAAAAAAAAAAAAGATATAAGAATGAAACATTACAAATATCCCAAGCCATAAAAAAATAGGCAATAATTTTCCTTATATATTATACACAAAATAGATTTTTTGAAAAGGCTTGATGAAGTTTCAAGAAAATACAATTGGCAGTTGTAAGGGCAAACCCTGCAACCTTTGCCAACAAGCTCTCTGCATGTGCAAATATGGGAGCTTCAGAATAGGGTATGGAATCTGTCAAGTGATAAAGGATATATGAAGTTTTTCAGATGCTATATTTGCAACTACCCTAGTAGAAAGGTACACAATATGTGGAGGCATAGAGAAGATCGTGACTGTTTGACAAAATACCTCTAAAAATATGGTTTCACGGAATACCATGATTGCAAGATATGCAAAAAATGGTACTCCTCATTTGTGACAATATGAATTTTAAGAACAGGGTATAGGGATCCATCAAAGCTTAAGGGAAGAATAATTTTGATAGATATTATCATTGGAGTGTGTCTCTTCTATAGTTCACATGTATGAAAATGTGGAAGCGCAGACAAGGCACATAAACTATTCGACAAAATGCCTCAAAGAAATGAGACCTTGTGGAATGAAATATTTGTGGAATATCTGCAAATTGGAGAGTTAACTACAATAAGTAGGTTTGTTTCAGTCATGTTTCAATTTAATTGTAACTTTCAGAAGATCCAAATCAAGAAATATTGTTAGACATTTTTTCATCGGATAATATGAGGAAAAGAAACAAAAGAGGATTCAAATGATAGAAAATGTAATAAATTTTCTTAATGAGTTAAACTTAGATGACATATGAAGATAGATGCCATTACATTTTCTATTGTTGTAAATGATCTTCATAAGAGAAAACAAATTATAATAGAAACTTTAAAAACAAACCATCTAATAGATATTGCTAGTGTTTTCCTAAAGAATAGTTGATCTTAACGCATGCAGATTCATGTGCACTACTTAACATACATAGAGTAAAAGCAACACAAAAATTCTAGTGGTTGGTCGCCTTAACCAAGATATTAGATATCAAGTGACTAGAAGTGACTAAATGCGACATACATCATTAATTAATAGGATATTAAGTTTGTGCACCTTGATTTGTGTCATGTTTGATTCTAAAAAAAATTAAGCTGGAATAAATTAGAGTATATTCTTTGAATAAAATGATCTAACAAAGACTTGAGTGTGAATGAGGGAATTTCAATGACCTAACATTATTAGGAACAATGAAGAGGTTAGGAGATGTAAAGTTACTAGAACAAAGAGGCAATAAACTAGGAGTAAAGTATATGGGGGCTAATTCAAATGGAATTGCACAAAATGCATGTTGAATCATTATACGAGGTCATTGGATGATCATAATACTGCAATACTTAGATTTTTGGTTAAGATGTCTTCTTTGGGTGTAGGTCAAGTGGCATGTATTTCTTGAAAGCCTCACTTGTGACCTTGTCACATTTTTTAGGGTCTGTGAAATAATAGTCATACTTGTACTATCAATTTCCTTACTACTTTGCTAAAAATAAAAACAATTTAGAATCAAATTAATAGTGTTTTTAAATGAGCCAAACTAAGATAAACTAAAGCCTCAAACAAAATCAAGCCTCAAATAAAATCAATAGGTACAAAGCTTTCGTAGTTGCACTAAAGCCTAGCAACCACAAATATTTAGAAAACCAAATGAAAAAGTAATACTTGGAAAACACAAAAACCTAAAACCTGCATATTAGAGAAAAAACACTTACATCTTTGAGAGCTTGTTGATTGCTCAACCCATAACCTTAGCTACCTTGAGCAGTGCCAACCTAGTCTTGAGCTCCTTCAGCTGATTCAATAGATCTTGCTCTTTCTAAGCAACTATGAACTATGATCCTTGTTGTCCATACAAATATTAACATTGTTATAGGAAACCTAAAAAATCCATGGCAAAAAAAATAGAGAGGAAGGGTGGTAGCTATTGGAACAAATAGCAATAGGAATAGAAATCTTTGTCGATATTTCATGGCATCTCGTAATCCAAGAACCCTAACGGCTCGTTGGCTCTTAAACAAGAAAAGACAAAAGAATAACATAAGGAAGATAAAATGAATAGCAACAAACCATGATACAAGCCAGATAAGTTCATCCACTAATAGTCCCATGAGTTTATGGGGAAAAGACAAAGATCATAAAACCCACATTCTCAAATTAAAGCTTCAAACTCATATGAACTTAAAACCCTAAAATATTTACTTGGTTGAAATGAGAAGTCATAACCCTCATTGATGGAGACAAACAACTAGAAGATCAAAGTAAAGAAGTAGAACCTAAGAGTAAAAGAAGTAAAACCTATGTTAGAAGGAAGAGGAGCGACTATGAAAGGAGCTTCTTAGACTGCTGCATCTCCTACATATTAAAAAATGGTGGTTAAATCACTTAAAACGAATGATATTCAGGTGCAAGACTATCAGACTATCCAAAAATTAAGGCTAATTAGGAAAAACTATAAAAGAGACTGATCATAGATTAGAAAAACTAAAAAAGAGACAAAGCATAGAATACTGACATTTTGCACTCAATGCTCTGTCATAACTAAAAAAAACCTCACAAAAAATTGTCCAAACTTACAATAATATTCTTAAAAGAATTTGCGAAAAATGATACCTGAAAAGAGCTCATGTGGCTGCTGCATCTCCTCATACGTGAAAAACTATACTTAAAGCACATAAAAAGAATGACATAACTTGCAATACTGGTAGACAAAGAAGTAAATTGGTATTCAATGATGCATTAAATTCATTGCTACAAACAATGTTAATGAATTATTTTAATTAAATGAGATGTATATAGATAACAAAATTTATCAATTTATTTGTAATGAAAAATATTTTTTTCCTTACTGTTTTTAATCTCAGCCAATAGAAACTAAGATAATTAACTTTTTTAAGATTTTAAAAATATGCATAGAATTATAAACTATAGTGGATATATATATATATATTGCTCAAAAAAATTTCAAATGCGATTGGTTAATTTAATTGCCCATTTGCATTGAACAAATGCATAAGTTATCCTTAAGCAGGAGCTAATAATAAGAAGAATAAATATAAGTGGTATGGTACAATTTAAAGCTAAGATATTTAATTCACAACTTTCAAATCATCAAATCATTCTCTATTGATTAATTAATACTTAAAGTAAGTTTGTCTATACAATTATATTCAAAATAAACAAACCAAACTAAAATAATAAATGAAACAATCTCAATAATGGAATACCTGCTTTTAAAGATATAATAAACATTGAGATAAATACAAGTGCTGTTTCCCTCAAATAAAAATTTTTAATTGATAAAAATGAATTAGACCAACGTGTTATTACATTATATAATAGCAAAGAGTCATTAAGATGTGGTCCTAGGCTAGCCTTCCTGGTAGGGGTCAGTCAATTTAAGACTTTTTCAACCAGGACGAAATGTAGTAGGCCCTACTCACAATTAGAAACAAATAAAATATCGTTTCTACACCACTGTGTTTGTCTCAAACAGTAGGAGACGGCGATCGAGAAATTATTCGACTACCTAGGAGCAGGGGGTATGGGTTTCATGAAGATGAAATCTCTGGAAGAGGGGGCACTTGAATCTCAACGGTTCCTTCAAGCATATGAACTACTTTCTTCATTGATGGTCTCAGAGAAGAATCTTCTTGAATGCACCACAGCCCAACCAACACCATTCTTTCCAACTGTGTCGCCTCAATGCCTCCGCAATCCTGTTCCTCCACTAACTTTAAAAGTTGACCATACTTGAAGCAATCGTACACCCAATCACACAAAACCATTTCATTTTCGGGCACATCCATCTCAAACATTTTCCTGCAACAGATAATCTCCAAGAGTACAACTCCGAAGCTATACACATCCACTTTCACCGTAACAGCCTTATTCTTCTGCCACTCGGGAGCTATATAGCCAATGGTTCCCCGGGCCATAGTAAACGTTCTGGTTTGTTCTGCACCAATCAGTTTGGACATTCCAAAGTCGGCTATCTTCGCATGGTAATTCTCATCCAGGAGAATGTTTTGAGGTTTTATATCACAATGAAGTATTGGGGTTGCGCACTCTTCATGTAAGTAGAGGATTCCTCTTGCAATTCCCAAGGCAATCTGAGCACGCACCTCCCAATCGAGATCTCTCGTGCCCTTAAATAAAAGGTTGTCCAGAGATCCATTGGACATGTACTGGTATATCAGAAGCCTGTGGGATCCCTCGGCGCAGAAACCATAGAGTTGAACAAGATTCTTATGATGGCTTGCCCCGATCAGACACATCTCTGTTCTGAACTCCTTTTCTCCATCTTCCGGTCCTCCTTGCTTGACCAGATCATTAAGTTTCTTCACAGCAATTTGCCGTCCATCAGATAAGACGCCCTTGTAGACCTTCCCAAAGCCCCCTCTCCCTATTTCTTGCTTGAAACCTCCAGTCGCAGCGTCGATCTCTAGATAACTAAATCCCTTCAACCCCACCGGATTAGCGTTATGATGCTCTTGCAAGGCTTTCAGCTTGGGCCTGCATGTACACAACCAGATTAATAACAAAATTGCTCCGAAGCCAAAGGAGCAACCCATAAGGCTTATGCCAACAACGCCTAACCACTTCCCCTTCTCGTCCTTTCTTTTCTTTGACGGCGTGAGGGGAACAGCCTCGTAGACTCCGCTGTAGACTTTCACAAAAGCTGTTGTATATCTGTCTTCGCGGCCGTCCTTCAGAGGCACTGACTTCATGTAACAGTGTTCTCCATAGCCAGTTACGTTTTTGTAGATGGCCACTGTGCAAAAGCAATCTTCAAGGCATAAATTCTTGCAAGCAGTTGCATTTACGACAAGCAAATCTGCGTAATCATTTCCCCAAAAATCTACATGCTCAAGCGTATGCATTGTCGCGCCATTTGAGCTACAGCTCTGAAGTGGGAACGTGTTCGGCCGGCATCCCAATGACGGCTTATCCTTGGCCACAAATTGGAATCCCGGAGGACAAGTGCAATTACTGGAATTGCCCGAGACTCGGCAGATTCCATTCAGACCACACACCCCAGACGTACAAGGATTACTACCTTGCTGATGAGCAAACTGGCTTATGAGCAGGACTAGATAAGTAAGATATATGAGATGTAGGAGCGTTCTCTTAAATCCCATACACACAAACACAAACACAGGCATAGCTATATAATGAGCGCAAAGGCAACCTCACACTGGTGTAACGGTAGAAGAAGTTCAACTTAGATGTGGAAAACTATTGTAAGGATAATATAGGGCTCGCCGTGGATGCAAAAGTCGTCTATGATTAAGTCCTGGCTTTGCCTAAAATTTAAATACTATACTTATGCTTGTCATTCAAAGTTCTAGATGTTTCAGAAACTAATAAATAATAGGACAACTAGTTGCGACGAAGGAAAGGAAATGCCGCCCATGTGTTAATATTTCTACTGGCCTTCCTCTAAATTTCCCAACGAAACAAGACAGGAAGTTGATTTTGCAAGACGACAAATAGAATTGGATGACCCGCTTCGGCTTCTCTTGATCATCAAGATGATGATCCAACTGCTTGATGTATTTTGCAAGCTGAAATATATCTCAGGAGTTGTATACATTCCTCTCTATTGGAAGAAACTTAGCTCAATTCGTTCCAACACGACACCTTCAATTGAAAGCGCTACTCCCACCCACTGAATCTTCGCTGCTTGATGCGTTACGTCAATCCCCAATCTGCGAGTTTCACGGTTAGGCCTTGGGACAATGTCCCTTTGCAGCCAAAAACATCAATAGATAGTTTTAGAATTGAAATTTGTTTCCGCGTCAAAACTTTATTCTTAGCAATAAGTTGACTGTGTTGGTCAAGAAAATTAATTAAAGGAAAAAGGATAGCATGCATAAAAAATCATAGAATGATAGATCTAGTGTGCGTTTTGTACGGAAGCCTGTCAATAGATTAAAATATAATTATATTTGCAAATTTCTAAAAGCGATCATCTTGTTCACGTTGTCATCACAAAAACGCACCGCTGGGTTTCGTTGAATAACTAGACAAAGTAAGAAAATTCGACAAACAACATACTAAAATAATAATTTTAGAGATTAGACTACCTTGCTGCTGAGCAAAGTGGCTTAGGAACAAGATTAGACAAGTAAGATATATGAGATGGAGGATTGTTCTTTTGAATTCCATGCACACAGACACGGACATAGCTATATAATGAGGGCAAAGACAAACTCACTCGGGTTGAACAGTATAGGAAGCCCTGACTGTGTCAATAATTTGAAGAACAAGTTGTCAACGATTAAGCACTGGCTGTGTCCAAAATTTAAATCTACTGCAGATCATGTACAGTTTTAAATCTACTGCAGATCATGTATAGTTTTAAATCTGCTAATAAGATTGATCGTGACCGTAT
Organism: Chamaecyparis obtusa; assembly: GCA_027943335.1. NCBI lineage: Eukaryota > Viridiplantae > Streptophyta > Pinopsida > Cupressales > Cupressaceae > Chamaecyparis > Chamaecyparis obtusa. Next base: position 15,282 of record BSBK01008970.1, on the reverse strand, counting down.
GTCTCTTGTATCATGCGTGCAGTCTAGCCGTAGACTCTAACCCGAATGAAAAGCATTTACAAAGAATGATTGAATGCAGAGTAGTGCACGCAACCAATTTTCTGTTGTTTCATCATGGTATCATGTTTTACATCTTCTGGGGGCATTTAATTTTCATCTACATCTGATGTTTTCCAATAGTTGTTTACATTTATGCATTTCCTACTCACTATGCCCATAAATCACTATTCCCATAAATCACGTAAAAACCAAACACTGTATCATTAAGCCGATAGGCTTCCCCTCCGGGGAAGCTCGCGTACTGTGTGATCGGATTTTTCTCACGCTCGTGTTTTTGTTTCACGGCTGAAAGTGGATTTCTGATTGGTTTTTGTACAGAAATCTGGTTTTTTTTTTGTCTCTCACCTGTAAACCGCCTTGCACATGGTTTCGTGCTATGGAGTGGGAATAGGTTTGTTGCGTCCACATTGGGAAATTTGCTGCAGAGATTACGCAAATTTGGCTCGGTACTTTTGAAACAGTGGAGGCTGCGGCTGTGCGATATGACCGTGCATCTTTTAAAATGAGAGGATCCAAGTCTTCCCGTCAACGAGTAGGTGTTAGAGTATATTATATTAATTTAATAAATTTAATTTATAATAAATGCCGAAGGTAAATGTATTTGGGTTGTACTCAAATGTTAAAAACGAATGCATATTATGGAATTTTAAGGAATGATTTTAATTTGTTAGTTTTCGTTTGCAGAATGGAATTTAATAATCCTCGTATCGTAGCGAAATGAATTTGAATGTAGAATTGATAAGTGAATTGAACATTCATGCAATTTCATAAACTATGGAATGAATGTTGTTTTCTTTCCCTTAGTTTATATTTGTTTTTTATTTTGCCAGTGGGAATGTAATTTTATTGTTTATTCAATCTAAACATAGATATCGATTTAATTATTGTTTTTTAAGCTATTGTATCTTTTATTTGTTTATTCATGGTAAACATAGATACTGATTTAGTTATTGTTTTGTTTAGTTTAGTTATTACAAATTTCATTTCCATTAAGAACATCTAGCTCTTTATTGCTTTAGGAACTGTATTTACCATAAGCTAATAAACTAAATATTCATTTGACTTGATTCAACATTCAATATTTAACATTTGACTTAATTTATTATAGTATATTTAATTTAAACATCTTTTATTTTACTTTAATAATGATTATTGATCAATTTTAATAAAATTATTTAGATATTTTAAATTGTTTATATTATTTTTAAAAAATTAACTTTTATATTTATTAAAACATTATTCAAATTTTTAATGTGTTCATATTTTAAATTAAAGTTTATTGATTTATATTTTTAAATTTTATAAGTGAAATGAGAAAAAAATATATAAAGTGTTAATATAAAAAAAAATTTCAAAAGGGATTATAATTTTCTTACAAGGATAAAAATGTAAAAAAAAACACTTCAACTAAAAATAGTTTTAAAAAATATTTATGAATCTTTGTATATATATAAAAAAAATTAAACAATCGAATGTAGAAACTTTCATGAACATATATATTATTTTCTAAATTTAGAAAATAATACATAAACAAAAATATATAGATTTTTTTTAATATCTATATATAAATATTTATTAGGGAATTATATTAACATTCAAATGTAGAAGCTTTCATGAACATATATATTGTTTTCTAAATAAAAAAAACTAATACATAAACAAAAATTTATAGATTTTTTTTAATGTTTATATATAAATATTTATTAGTGAATTAAATTAACATTCTATCTATTTTTTCCTCATTCCACTCATAAAATTTTAAAATATAAATAAATGAAATTTAATTTAACATCAAAGTACATTAAAATATAATTGTTAAAAGATATTTTAAATAGAATGTAGAATTTAAAAAAATAATAAAAAATAAATAAATAATATTTAAAATATAGCAAACCTCAACTTAAAATATATTTTAAAAAATGAAGTGTCCCTTTGGTAAGATAGGCATTTTAATGTGTTGTTTAGAGGTTACATAAGCCAATATTTAAAATTTAATTTTAAATCAGAATACATTAAAAATATAATTGTTAGAAGATATTTTAAATAAAATGTAGAATTTTTAAAAAATCAATAAAAAATGTCTTAAATATAGAAAACCTCACCATAAAATATATTTAAAAATATATATATGAAGTGTCCCCTTGAAAAGATATGTGTTTTAATGTGTTGTTTACACATTACATAACAAAATGCTTAAATGAAAAATATTCAAATGCCTACATTTGATTTTAATATTTTTGTCAAATTAAATTATACACTGTTATGATTTTAAGAGTTGCACAATAAGAGAATCAATTTATTTATAGGTCCAAAAGATGACTTCTTTAAAAGTCAAGACATAGCTATCTAATTTAATTCAATTTGTCACTTGGTAGCATTATTTGAATTATAAAAACATTAACAATTAGAAAACCTAGTGTTAAATAAACTATCTTCTTGACAAAAAATAAATGTTGTAACAAATAATAGTATTGATTTCTACAAATAGAGAATTTTCTAATGTGCTCCAATCTATTTCAATGTTTCATTTTTTGGGTAGGTCCTACAACCAAGCATGTTTGTAAAATGACAATTCAAAACAACATCCTTTAACTTTTATTGTGAAAAGCTACCCTAAATATTTTTTGTGCATGATAATACAATATAATTTTACTTCCTCAATTCAAGAAAAAATGTTGTCTAAAATTAATTAATTACTTATTACCTTCTTGGGCTTCATACACTCAAAATTCTCCAATTCTATACATTATATAAATGTCATGTCATTTGGTGTGCCTTGATTAAGTTGCCTTGTCATTTACACTTTTAAATACTTACTTTAATTATGAAAATCTACAATTATACTTTTAAATAATTGGGAAAACTTGTGCATTATTAAGAACCTGAGAAGAACTTATGGTTCATTGAATAAATTGCAAATTTATCCTTTTTTTATAAATCCACTACCTCCTTACATATGCTAGGTTTCTCATGTACTCTTCATTTTTATCCATTGTTAATCGAATCAACGAATAACTAGGAGAATCTATGCACTACATAGCGTTCTATGGTCTAGATATATATTTCTCCCACTTATGCACCTTGCATGATAAAATTGTCGGCTCTACTCACCTCCAAAATCTTCCCAGAATTGATTCTCATGATAAAGAAAATGACTATCTACCACACTTTCTGGTCCAAGAATACATTGACTAATTTCAAGGAAATGGCACTAGTGCAGTGAAATAATTTGTACATCTTGTGATCAAACACCTTGCTTCAAAGGTAGGAATTGTGACACCTACCTATGATAGTCTCCTTTACAATAACAGAGAGCACAAAAGCTTCAACCACCACGTGCTCTCAAGAGAGGTGGATGAATGTCGCCAAAATCCACTCAAAAAACCAATAAACAAGATAATGACACCAAACTCTAGCTGATACATTGCTAAAATCTAAAAAATAAAGACCACAACAAAAGAAGAGAAATACACGTGGTAAGGGATTCAAAAGAACTGATGGAATTAACAACCAAATTATTCCACCATCACCTTCCATAGATAATTTAGCATATAAGGTGCCAAATCCAAGTGAAACATCAAAACCTCTTACAATGATTACCACGAGACAAAGAAGGGTTTTGGTTAATATCCTGATTCGCCAAAATATTTTCTGGACCACGTCAAAGACAATGAATAAATGTTATGTCATTAAAATCGGATCATAAATGTTTTAGCTTCATCCAACATAGTGGAGAGTTGCCAATTCAAAAAATAGCCTTTTGAAAGGTTTTTAATAACTACCAAAGAATGACCTTGATGCTAGATCACTTTGACAGATCAAAGATGAAGCCAATGAAGCTTGTGAATAATTCTCTCCCACTCAAGCTCATTATTCACATTAACTTAGGTACCAAAAAAACCATTTCTTTAAAAAAGTTTAAATGACCCAAAGAGTCTTGAATAAGAACTCACATCAACATCAACCTCACCCAAATTATTACATGTTGCCTGATCAATTTTTAACTATTGGAATCCCTTTGGTGGAGAAGATTTTTCAAACCCATGTCTGATCTACCATAGACCTGAAACCTCATAAATGTCAGACTACTTTAGAATTGTTATTTACATTGCTAAAAGCAATTTAGGTATATCTTTTAACTTATTTTTGTTTTATACATATAATAAATTGGTATTTTCTTACAACTCTTACCTATTATGTTAGAATCGATCTATATGCTCCAATGCATGTTGCTCATCACACTATACTGTGTAACCATGTCTTATCACTAGCTCATTGTTTTTGTTTACTAATATTGAATTTCATGGGTAATTTTGTTGTGGATCCCAAATAATGTTAGATATCATTATTTCACATGCTTGCGAAATCTGGAGCTCTATAGAACTGTTATAACATATTTTTTACACTATTAGAAGTGATTTATTTCCTCAATAAAATATTGTAACTAAATTGACCATAATTAGAATTGTTATTTTTATCTGGAAGGTACGAGAATGTGGGATTACATGATAGCTAAAAGATGGAGTTTTGGTTACATATGTTAGGTCAAGGAAATGATATATGCTTTTTTGTAGTTAGCTCGCTATAGGATTTTAATTGAAAGCATTTACTATTTTTTTCCTTATTTATTTGGAAAATTCATGCATATATGTTTAAATGAATGGTCAAGTGTTTCTACTTTTCCTATTCCTCCTATAATTAAACATGTTTGTAAAACAACACTTTAATACACTTCCTTTTATTGTATAAAGTTTCAATTATGCTTTCACATCAAAGACCTATCGACGTATCCTTGCACCTTCTTTCAATACAAGTGCTAGTTATCTGTCATTCAAAGTTCTAGATGTTCTGGAAACTATTAAATAATATAACAAGTAGTAGTGAGGAAGGAAACAGGAAATGCGGGTTGTATATCAATAATTTTACTACCCTCCATTTAGATTTCCCAACAAAAACTAAGAGGAAAATGATTTCGCAAGACCACAAATTATGGACGTCATAGTAGTACACTAAGAGGTAGTAGTTGTTTTGCAGTGATAGGTTTCAGCTATTATATTCTTCTATTTTTGTTCTAATGATAGATCACAGAGTATGATTGGAAATGTTGATTGGAAAAACTCCTACACAATCATAAATCCAGAAGCATAGCAAGAATATCTATATAGATTGTGGAAATTTGCTAACACTAATTTTCAAACTAGCAATCATGTCTTAGTGTACAATAGGTACACTTAAGAGGTATTAAAGGACTACTAACTCTCTCTATCTCTCTCTCTAAAATATTTTAGCTATAAAATAAATTGATGAAATATTGTTTCAAAATTTTATGTAATTAAATAAATATAAAAAATAAATTAATTGTCCACATTATATTAACCACTCATCTATAATTACATATTATGAAAATTTGACAATATTTATGTTATTGTGAAAATGATTAATTATGTGTTACTAATTTTGCACATTATATTATATTAATATAATTTATGTTATATTAAATAATAATTAAATTATATATTTATTTTAGCAAAACATATTATTGTTCTAATAATATATATAAAAATTAAAATATTTAAACCATATTTATTGTAAACAAAATTTCTTACTCATATTTTTGATGAATAGTTTCTTTTCTATTAAAAAAATGATCATATTTTAAAATAAATATTATGTTAATAAATAATATGTATTAACTCAGAATTTTTTTGTAATATTGAGATAAAATAATAAAAAATTTATAATTTATGATCTATTTTTTTATAATATTCTTAAAATAAAATTGATTATCAAAAAATATTTTAATTTCTGTTAAAATACATTTATTTTAAAATTGATCGATAAAGTGAAGTTTGTTTTCCAACCAATACACATTTCACAAGTAGTGTGTTTTCACTATTTAATTCCAACAAACACACATTTCAACTATTTAATTCCAACCAACACCCATTTCACACTCACTGTATTTTCTTGCTCAAAATCTCAGTCATGTATCGACGGGAAACAATTTTCTCAAAATCGAGTCCAACAATAAAACGTTAAAAATTCTCCAAAAATCACCCAATACACCTGAAATTTCTAACATAGCACCTATCATGATTCCAGTCCAAATATGAAGTCCAGAAAAGATCAGCATCCAAATACTATCCTAACACAGCTATGAATTTTTCCCTGGTTATGTTCTCCATTGGTTTAAAAGTGTGGCCGCCAGTCGGACATCCAAATATTTTTACGTACCTTCATTAGAGATGGGATTTCCAAATCCAATCTGGACAATGAGTAGAGCCAACTGACCATCAGCACGAAATTTCTATGCAACATTGACAGGCTCGTTGTTACCGACTGTAGCCACGCAAATTGTTTTCCTCATACAAATTTTCAACGTATGATCTTGTTTTACAGTCCAAGGATTTTGATTATATATTTAGTTGCATTTTAAAATGTTCCCAAATCTTAGGCATAAATTTTATTATTACGATGAAGGACCCAACACGGCAATACTATCGGCGACATGCAAAGTAGGCTAACGAAATCAACGCAGCAGATTGTATCATGATAAGGCAGAATGAATAGAAAACCAGAAAAACTGGCAAAACAAACACACCAAAAATCGAAGGGTGGGGATGATTGGGATGGTCGTGCGTCCCTTCACAATGGGCTATGTTAAAAGTTAGTTCATTTCTTATGAACTAGCAATCGTATGGAACGGTTTGTGGGAGGTCAATTAGGGAAAAAGTGGCCTATTTTTTTATATACATTTGTGTAGTATATTTGGTCAATTAAAATATATAGACATATGCATACATACCTTTCATTTCTATTGTGCCTCCCATATAACTCCCCTACCCTCTCTCTCTCACACAACTTATATATCTCTTTAATATAAACTAGCAATTGCACCTTGTTGTGCAATGGATATGCCGAAGATATATAGAAGGTCTAAATGAAATAGTGATTGTTTCGTTAGCTTCAACACAAGAGTTTGGAAACCTTGTCACAAATGATGATTCAACAATCTAAGATTTAGACGGTTCACTTAGTACAAAAAGACAAAGACAAGCTGATTCAAAATAGCAACAACTAAAGAATTAAATTCCTACACTATTATCATTCTTTAAGTCATACATTTTAAGTGCATCAATTCAATTGCGAAACTTTAACTTGCCAATGAGTAAGCATAGACCACATTTTTACCTTTAACATTGTGGAAAAATTTATTTTTAGTATTGTGTTAAACTTTAAAATATGTAGATTTTTTTAATTTTGAAAAATGCACTACAAATTTATATTATAACAAATATTATATAGTAATAAATATAACTATATTATATATAATTTAATGTATATTATCTCATAATATTTTATATATTAATTATATATTATATTACAATTAAATTTTAAGAGTATCTATTATAAAATATAATATTTAATTCTAAATGCCAAAACAATATTGTGTAAAATCAAATTTGCATTATAAAAAATACAAAATATAATGCTATTTTTTAAAAGTACGATTTCAAATAACATGTGATTTTGTTTTAAAGATAATAACTAATAATATGTAATTTCATTTATCAAATAGTATTGTTTGATATTTTATTGTAATTTTTTTTCCTAGTTTGTTGTATATTATCGCTTTTCAACGAACAAGAATATTTGATTTTAAGGAAATTCCTTTGTGTTTTAAAATTATAAAACTTTAATATAGAGCTTACATTTGATATAAATTAAATTTAAAATTAAAATAATAATTTGATAAATTATTTATAATTACATATTGTATATTATATAAAAACTACTAATTATAAATATAATAGCAACATCACAATCATATTTTATATTAAATATACAATATTTTTTATAATACAAATTGTACTCTTATTATATTATATTTATAGAACTTGGAATGTAACTTATACATTCAATTTTTACATTAATATTATAGTTATATTTATCATTATGTATTAGACTCTATAATATATATTTTTAAGCATTAATATTATATGATATAATTACTCTTTTTTTTATTTGGTACAAGTTAAATGAATATGTACCTATCCGACTTAAATATAATAGGTCAGTCTCTTCCATATCTCTCTCTCTATTCATCATTTTATATATTTCATCATTCTACATATCCATCTCCTCATCTATCATTGTCTCCGGGTAAGTGCACAAAGATTGTGGACAAAACAGGGGTATAAGATGCCACTTTTTTTTTCTGGAATTAGCAAACTCTGAACCTCAACAAGAAATTGAGGATAGTTAGACTCAAAATTTTAAGATGCGACAAAAACAAGAGTTGCAATACTCTAAATCTAGTTCCTAAAATACTAACTTATTTTGAAAATGGTGCAAATTAAGGCCATCAAAAAGGGGGAGCACAAAAAGTGGTCCTATTTTTTGTCCAAAAACATAACATAGCATCTGGTGTGCTTCCCCTTAAAGTTTAACTTTTTTGTCTTGAAATTTTTTAATCACTCCAGTGAGAAGTTAGCTAACACCACGTAGTTTATCTCAAATTTTTTTGTTAATTTTTTGATGAATGTATAATTTTTGATGAATTTACGAAGTGCACACATCCTTAAAACATAAAATTTCTATGTGCTCCCCCTAGAAATCATTTAAAACTAATCGAAAATCAATTTTATTTTTTTTTAAAGTGTGTATAATGGAATCTAGTTTCTAAAAATGTAACTTGTTGCAAAATTCAATGAACGCGCCAAAATCTATGCCCAAAATACTACATGTTGGTTTTTTACAAAAAATTGACATACACACAAAATAAATTAGACTTGAAAAACTTAACATAATCAAAATTCAAAATAAATTATATGCTTAGACAGGTAACAAAGAGATCTGCAATATCACATCATCTGATTTTTACGTTCTTGAGCCATGAGTAAACCTGACGAGGAGCACACAAAAAAAGATGTATTTTTTTTGCATGTCTTCTTGAAAACACGTCTCAGGCCTATTTCAATTGTCCAAGCCTTTGGATTGGATCTCCAAGGAAAATCCAAACATTAGGATTGGTAAATTCAAATGCTTTACAAAGTGTGCACGCCCTATAGGGCGTGTGCACTATTTAAATTTACAACTTTCATAGCTCGTTCACCCTATGAAAGTCATAGATTTCAATAGGGTGTGTACCCTATAGAGTGTGCGCACTATTTAAATCTGTGACTTTCATAGCATGTGCGCCCTATGAAAGTCATAGGTTTCAATAGGGTGTGCACCCTATAGGGCATGCATAGTACTGAAATCTATGACTTCCATAGGGCGTGCACCCTATATAAATCAGGGTCACTAGCTTAGCTCTCACACAAATCTCTCTCTCTCTCTCTCTCTCTCTCCCTCTCTTATTAGGGAGGGGGAGAGAGAGAGGGTGATGTGAGAAGAGAGAGAGAGAGAGAGAGAGAGAGAGAGAGAGAGAGAGAGAGAGAGAGAGAGAGAGAGAGAGAGAGAGAGAGAGAGAGAGAGAGATAAGGGGGAGAGAGAGGGTGATGAGAGAGAGAGGGTGATGAAAGAGAGAGAGTAGATAAGGGGGAGAGAGAGTGTGATGAGAGAGAGAGAGAGCTAAGCTAAGTCTGTCATAGAGATGGGGTCAAAACCAAGTGATTTGTGATCAAATGGGTTAAAACCTTTTGGGAATCCTTTTTTCCAGCTTCAGTCTGACCTTAGAAATCCATGATGGATTGTGGGAGGTAACCCTGCTGAAGGCTTGTTGAATCCTAAAATTTGGTTAAGTCTGGAATTTTTTGAATCTAGAATCTGCATCTTAACTTCTATGAAGTTGGAACTATCCCAAACATCCTCGAAGTATTATATTTTATAATTTAAACAAATATAACCTAAAGTATAAGAAACTAAATTTCTTATACTTAAATGTTATATTTTTATAAATGACCCTCTCTCTCTCTCTCTCTCTCTCCCATTATCACCCTCTCTCTATCCATTATCTCTCTTTTTCTAGTTTTTCATAGGGTGTTACACTTTTGTGGCTTTGCATAGGGCGCACGAGGGGTGGAAATTTTGGGGTTTTACAAAGCGTGTGCACCCTATTTGGCACACCCACTATTTGGCATGCACCCTATTTGGTGCATGTGCTTTGTTTTTTATTTCCCAAGCCTAAGGCTTGGGCAACCGAAGCCATAGAGTGTGCCCCTTATAGGGTGCACACCCTTTAGTGCATACACACTATGCATGATTTGGGACCAAAAAGAAAAGTGGTATCTTTTTTGAACCCATCTTTGTGCATATACCCGTCTTCCTTATTTATATTTCTACCTCTCCCCCTTTCTCTCTTATTCACATATGAAAACTCCCTCTCTATCTATCCACCATTTAATCTCTCTCCCTCTCCCTATACCTCTTTCTTTATTACTGATCTCTATCACCACCTTTCTCATTTACTCTTTCTTATTTACCACTATCTCCATATCCCCCACCTCTCCCTTGTTAGGATTAAGTAATACTAAGAGTGGGGGTGAATCATTATTACAACACTTTAAATTAAACTTCAACCCATTGCAAATAAACCATATTAATGCTTAAATTAAAATAACATATACACATAATACATAACTTATTACACCATGATTTGTTTTCGAGGAAATCCTAGCAAACAAGAAAACCTCAGTGGGGATGGTACCCACAACTATGCACTAGAATATTGAATCCCTGTTAGGAGATGAGTATTACATACTACATTTCCTTGTTAGCAGAATACAAAAACCTATTAGAGGTATACAAAAACTGGTTAAATGTGGTGAGCTTATAGCTCTTACAATCAAAAATTTGTCACAAAAGTGTTCTTCAAGTTGTGAACAATACAAGCATTTGCTATGCTTTGATAGTTCTAGTTATAGTTCTTTCAATCTTAGATCTCGCATCTGCTATATTCCTTTTTCATTATCTTGAATTCACATCCATCACATGTCCACCACTATCACTCATCGCTTCCACAAAACACTCTATACTTGTATTAATTCTATCATCCAGTCGGTTTCACAAATACAATACAAAACATAATAATTACTTATGCAAATGATAAAAATAGAGTCGGCGATCTTATATTACCAAAGTGTTGGAATATACAACTTTCATCTGACTTAGCATGTTACCATTCCATCTAATCTTCCCTCAATCATTGTTGACTGTTCACATAGCCTATTTCACTAATTCTTTATCTTCACATACCTTCATATTAATGTATCTTCCTAATATCAACTCCAAAACATGTGTGACCTTAACTAAAGGTCATACATATATCAAAATGACTTCCTTTAACTTTACAAGACATAATACATCACATATCATCTTCGTCGATGAAAACTATATTGTAGAATACAGTTACTCTGATTCTATACTTAGGCTTTTTCATGATTCTATCTCTAGTACTTAATCTTACTTCATGCAATCACTTCAAGATAAGTGTTTCATAAATGACAACCCTTAAGTGATCCATAGTACTCATAAACATCACTTTCCAATAATCTCTCCCTTTGGCATTAATGGAAATACTTAGCAAAAAATGACTAAGTGTTAGAACACTATCTTCCTTCTAGTTCTCTATATACATAATCTCCTCTTTTCTTTTCTCTTCTCTTTTTCTTTTTTCTTCATTTTTTTCATTTGATTATTTTTCCTCTTCTAACTTTTTTCTCTTCTCTTCCTCTTTTCATTTTTCTCTTATCTTCCTCTCCCTTTGACATGAATGGTAAAAGTACTTACAAAATTTCAAATTTGTAAGCACAAAAGACTTAGTGCTTACTCACTAGATTTAGAATGTCTTGGAAGGAGTCTTCCAATGTCTTCACTTCATCAACCCATAACTTAATCAGGAGTTCACTGACGTGGACCAGTCCATTTAGTGCATAAGATGTTGTTCTTGTTGCCTTCAGTTCAGTGGGTATAGATTTTTTCATTGATCCTTCCATTTTCTCCATCTTTGTGAGATGAGCTTCAAGAATTGATAGCTTAGGAGTGATTAAACTCTTTAGCAAACAAAATTTTTCCACTACTCTCACTATCTCCGTATTTGAAACACTTATCTTATCCAAAAGCTTGGATGTCTTTTGTCCATTTCCACAATAGATTGTGAAGAGGTTTCACAACTATCCATTAAGCTATCTAATGTAGCCCTATCCTTGGCTATGATGTCTTCAATATTCTTAACATGTCTGATAGGGTTTATGCAATAGATGTATATATTTCTTTATTGTACCACACAACTCTTATCCTTGATTGTAGTTACTTTAAGAATTTTCAACTACCATAAGATGGATTGACAAACTTCCTTCAACTTCTTTTCTAGGAATCTCCTTTCAACCTTATCTTCTGTGATCTTAAACAATGATTCAAAATGATGGTCAAAGTTGTCCAGTACCATGTTTAGATTCTCTGCATCACCCTTTTCTTGAAAAATAAGAGGTGTAGGGATTATCTTGTTCACTGTCTCCACTTCCCTAGTGATCACCTTTACTTTCTTGTCCCCTTTTTCTACTGACCCTTTCCTTCACATTAGAAAAATCCATGAAGGATAACCTCATGAGTTCATCCTCATCCATGCATTCTACATATGTGCTCACGAGTTTGGCCTTACTTGCCAACAATAAAGTGGAGGAGGTATCTAATTCCTATTTGAGTTATGTTCTTACTACTTCTTCTTCTACCACTGTCTCTTCTTCATGTCTTTCTTCTTGCTATTTTTCCTTCTCTTCTTTTTCATCTTGTTTTTCCTCTATTTGTTCTTCCTCTTTCTGTCATTCTTCTTCTACTATCATCACATTGTCCCAGATTATCTTAAAATGGGGTCACTTGTATCAAGTGAAGTGTGTAATGATATAGGCATACCAGAAATGAAGAAGTTTGGTTGCTTGTCACTTCTCTAGCTTACTCACTTGCTTCTTTGCCTTGGAACTTTCTCCAATTTTGAAGGGTGTAGGCTTGGTAACCTTGGCAGGTCAGGTCTTCTTAGGCATGTCGCACATAATAATTTGGTCCACTTCCTTTTGTGTATCTTCTATACCTCATCATACTTTCTTTCCATTATCTTTACTAGGATGTTTCTTAGTCCTTAAAGGTTTGAGCTCTTTGATGATCTTCTCCTCTTTTGTATAGAGACTATAGGTAACATGTCTTCAATAGCCTTATTTATTATATTCTCATCTTCAGATTGTGCTAATTTTTTTCTTATTTCTAACTTCCTATTTGTGTCCTTAGGGATACTTCCTTCTATCTCTAACAATTTTTTTCTTGAAAACTAAAAAGTACTCAATTATTGTGTCCTCAATTATTCCTTGATTTTCAAGGTCATACCTTTCATAGTATATATTTATAGTCTTCAAATTCCTATCTCTTATTACTCTGATTTGTAACATTTGGATATTCAACTTCCATAGATCTTGTAGTCTCTTCTATACTTCTTTTTCTTCTTTCTTCTTTTCCTCTATTTCCACCTTTTGATTCTTAGGGCTTCTTGGTTTGGTAGATCTTTTAGATCTTCAAGGTGTCTTCGCAGATGCAACCTCTTGTGCAATATTTTTAGGAGTGACTGATAGATCTATCATACTAGGAATATAATTTTTTGTCTTTTCTACTTCAGAAGGAGGAGGTGCTTCAATTATCATGTTGAAAGATTCATCTATCATTTTTTTCCTTAGTTTCTTTATCTTCTCTCTAGTGATTCCTACCTTCGCAGTAATGTCCTCGACTATTTTGTTAATCTTTCTCTACCTTGTCCCTTTATCATGTTCTTCTCTAACTTTTTCTAACTTTTCCCAGTATGTCTCCATCTCTCTTCAGATGTGTCTACCTCATCTTCTAGTACATGTTCAACTTGCATTGTGAGAACCCCAGAACTCGCCTCATACCCATAGGGTAGCAACATTTCTTTATAAGCTCAACTACCTCAAAGCATACACAGTCAGTTTCAACCATGAAACATATTGTGTCTTTGTATTTCTCAACTATCTCCTCAGGTATCTTGTACATTTCCTTCATTTTCCTTTGATGAATTTTTGTCATAGAAAATAATTCTCCATCTAGCCAATTTTTATCTTGTCTTCAGTAGCTTTTAGAGATTTGTATATACCAGTAGGTATATTGTCATTCCATGCTCTAGGGTGCATTCAAAGGAATTTATGCTCAATGTAGATGTACATGTGAATCAGAAGTGAACCAAACCTAAATTCCTTTGACTTATATTTCTTGATAACTTTCACATTCTCTAAGATCTGTTGTGCTAGGATTCCATATAAGTTATATTTTTTGTTTTCTTTAACCATTTTTTAGGCCATCATAACTACTCCTTCTGACATAGAATTAAGTCTATTGTTGTGGAACATCTTGTAACCTAGTAACATTGCTACCAATCTCATATCTTGTTGAAAGATGTCATTCATTGTCATCGCTCTCTTATCCCACTTAGAATGGGTTAGGGTTTCTACTTGTTTTTTGATATTCTTCTTAGGTACTGGGAGGGCTCTAGCATTGTCTAATCTAGTTATCTCATGTATCATCTGGCAAATATCTTAAATGGTTTCTTTTCTATCCAAATAAATTGGTCATGAATTCTACTTAGGATGATCTTAAACGATTCAGTTTTGTTGAACTCAGTTAGAAGGGATAACTTAATAATGGACTAGTCTTCCAAATGTTTGAACTATTCTACAATCTTTCCATATGATTCTATCATTCCATCTATTTCCCTATAGATATCAACATCTCCTATGATCTCATACTTATAGTGTAAACCCTAATGTCTTCAATGTGTAACACGTCGTAAGGGTCTACAAAAAATGCTCAATCTGGATCATCCTCGCAAGACTTAAATGGGTGCTTCTTGAACTTATACCTCAATCTATCAACAACATAAAAAATCACAAGTGTATACATTTCTTCTTGAAATAGTATAATATCTAAATACCTTTGATAGGCTGAATTCCAGAACTTCTACTCAAATCGATCATGCAATGTAGTTGCTAGATGGATGAGATGCTTCTTCACACTACTCTCCTTTATCACTTATTATCAAATGATGATGAAATGATATGCTTCAAGATCTTTATCCATCGCTAGTTGAGTAAGTCCATTAATAATAGTTATCTCAACTTCACATAGTGTCCAGTCAAATAAAATCTCGCGGTCACAGGATATGAATCTCCAAGTGTTGTGATGACAAACATAAACTTTATAGTATATCAAAGCTTGCATGAGCTT
>BSBK01008969.1:0-130000 GCA_027943335.1 Chamaecyparis obtusa | reverse complement strand
TTTATTATCACTGAATTGAGTCAATTGAGGATCATATCATTTTCCTATCTCTCATGTTCTATCTATTGAGATTCTAGATCTTAACATTTCATTATTTTCTTTAGGAAAATTCTTACACCTCTAATGTCCATAGATCAGTGGTGAAATCTCTTGGAGGTTAGAGGTATGGGAGGGATCTGAAGTATTTCAATCTAAGAGATTATAAGGAACTATTGTAGAATAGTGAGGTTTGGGATATTTTTAGAAGAGGTGATTTCACACCATATTTTCATGCTATGAAGGGCTACAAAAGTACTCTTTTCATGAAGTTTTGTAATGTATAGCACCAATAAAATATTTTCATCAGAAGCATCAAATTCTGCATGATCCCAAAACTAATTACAAAGGCTACATGCTTAAAATATGAAGGTTAAATAGTTGAAAGGAAGGGATCTAGTGATTATAAGCTCTACATGAAAGGATTTTTTTAAGAAAGGGGATAAATTAATGGTTGTGACTAATGATAATGGGTATGATCAATGTTCATTTCCCTTGTCGTATGCTCTAGTTTGTAGAAGACAACTATACTACCTTCCCTTGGTATCACTTTCACATTTTGAATCATTTAAGAAATGGTCATAGGATAAATATCCCCTTTTTTATTTATTCCTTCCTCGCCGGTAGCATTACAAATAGTTCATCTCCTCCACTTCACCAAAATAACCATTATGTAAACATAAATTTTAGAAATCCCCATTTTCAAGTTGTATCTTGTGTTACCCTCAACTAAAATAAAACTACAATGTTAACCCAGCTAATAGAAAGTTGTCAAAAGTAAGCTTGTTAAAACTAATTCTCTCCTTGATAAAACTATCCCTAGTGAAAAAAATCCAACCCTTCAGGGAAAAGAATTTTAAACTTGTACAATACTTCATAAAGAAATCAACATTAAATAGGCCTTGCTTGATATCATTCGCTAGAAAAGGAAAGTTGTTGCCACCAATCCTACCCCTGCAAAGTCTAAAAATGCTAATAAAAAGGTAAAAAGAATGTTTCCATTTATAGATGTTGATAAACCAGTGAGGCCTCACCCTGACCCATCATAGCACTATTGATACATTAGCATTTTGATACCTTATGCTTTGATACTTTGATACACTTCTGATCATCCTACCAGAGACTCTTGATACT
Source organism: Chamaecyparis obtusa (assembly GCA_027943335.1). Lineage (NCBI taxonomy): Eukaryota > Viridiplantae > Streptophyta > Pinopsida > Cupressales > Cupressaceae > Chamaecyparis > Chamaecyparis obtusa. The sequence continues at coordinate 128,830 of BSBK01008969.1, read as the reverse complement.
ATGTTTTATGATGATGATTATATTGTGTGGATTACATTTTGATGTGTATATAGGACCTAGGACATATTGTTGATTTTGGCTATACATGCTTAGAGATGTGATTTGATGAGAAAGATTTAATCATGGTTAGATTTGATTATTTCATGGATTATACTTTAAGTTAGGAAGTAGCATGGATAATATGTCATGATGATTTATGAAGATACTATGTTTAACCAGAACTGAATAAAAATTGTAATTAGGAATTGAATTCTACATACTGATTAATGTTGTTAATTATGAATTGAATATATATATTACATGTGATTTTATTACCTTGGACTACTAATGCTCGAGTTTAGTGTGCAGGAAAGAGAACCATGAAATTTATTCAGAGAATTAGGGCTAAACACATGTGAATTGAGTAAGCCAAGGTTTAATCAGATTAAGAGATTTAAACCTCATTGTAATGTGATCTTGTTTGTAAATGTGATTTGAATGTGTGTTAATAGTTAAATTCATGTAGTTAATTGGACATGTCATTTGTGAATGTGATGGGTATTTTATGGTGTCACTTGACACTTGTATTGTACATGTGGATGGTGACATGTCAAATTCACGTCGAGTAAGAATCATCTAGCCTTATAGGGTATTATATTAATCCCATTTGCATGCAGATGTCTTGTAGGGATCACATCAAGTTGGAACTCGGATTTGAACTTTAGAGGTACTTTAGAGGGGTCAAAAGTGAACCTAGAGTGCATTTTTTGTCAAAATTAGCTAACCTTAGGGGGGTACCTTGGGTTGGGGGCTAGTTTTTACCTATGGGGAAGTCTAGATCACCATTATGGCCCTACAAAAAGGCTACTTTTCAAAAGTGGCGAAAATGGAGATGGCCACATGCATCTAGCTTGTCTCACACTCCTTACTAAACTCACAATTAAGAGGGGGGACAAGAGGTAAGACCAAAGGACTAGAGGGCATGTCTCATTAATTGCTAGGTCTTGAGAACACTTTTTGAGGTCTTTTTATTGGTTTTGGAGAGACTTAGTTTGTGTTCACCCACTCTCTAATTTCAAAGACACTTAGGGTTGGAGAAGGAAAAAAAGTCAAGGGGATAAGGGCTTTACTCAACTTCATTCTTCCATTTTTATTGGACCAAGGTTAGTGAATTCTTGCCATGAAGGAATGCTCTTGCATTTTAGTTTTGTATATTGTTGTTTTGGATGAACATGTAAATCTTGTATCATGTTCTTGTATGTAAATCTTTTTATTCTTATGTTTGGTTGGGATGCGTTCAGATTTTTGAATCATTTTTTGTTCATTGATTTTGGGTTGTTGTTCATGGTAGTTTAAGGCATCACTCACCCTTTGGGAAGGGAAGTAGTAGCCTTGGGTAAGTGGTTAGTTGGGCTCTCCATTGTAGTGAGAGTCTCTGCTCTTGGAGAAGAGGGAAAATCTCATGGAGTATGGGCTCCATGAAGTCATGTTGTAAATCTCATATTTCATAATAGAAATAACAAAATGTGTATATGGAAGCAATGTACATATAGCCTTGGAAAGGCATGAAAAAATCTTGTTGGGAATTTGTATTGGTATGGAGTTATCCTCCTTGGAAAATCCCACCTTCACCCTATCTCAATGGATTATAGAAATCCATTTGTGAAGCCTTGGTTGGGAGTTAAATGTTATTTTCTTCATATATGTGTTTGTGAGCATTGTGTTGTGCATCTAACCATTTAGTCTTGATTCTCCAAGCTAGGGGGTGGTCTCCTTGATACCTTGGATGAGAGGTGAGCTCTCCATGGTTTTCCCCATTCATTTGTAGGTTTGAGACTATGTCTTTGCAAAGGAAAAAGATTTGGAGAGTTTCTATTTTGGTGTATTGTAGAAGAAAACTTAGCGTTTTGCATTTTTGAACTCTTGTAATGAGAATCATCTCGTATTGTTATTGTATTAAACATTTGCAATCTATATCAAGTTGTATGTGAAAAAGTTATTATTCATTGTTAAATGGATTTGAATGAGGAAATGAAAAATGTATTTCATTTATACTAATGTAAAGTTCTATTGAACTCAATAGAAAAAAAAAGATTAGTGTTGCATGCTATTTCATTGTTGCAAGTAGTACTATTCTAAACTCTTGAAGATTTTTTTTAATGGCATGAAGAATAATTTTTTTTAAGTTGTAAACTTGTCTTCATTTTGTAAGTGGATAGCTTAATAGATTCAAGCTATAAAAAAAGGGTGGGGAACAAAACAAACAAACTCTATGTTAAAGTTCACCTTGATACTTCTATAAAATTTCATGTTTATGAGATAAAACAAACTATAGTAGTGTTCCTCTTTGTAAGTAAAATTGGTTCAAAAAAAATCAATGTCAAGTTAGCACAAATCATTTGGTAGAAAAAAAAATTTAAAGAGGAGAGATAAAAAAAACTAAGTGTGATGGCAAAACTCAAAAGTCCAAGTGCAAAAGAAAAATAAAAGAAAAGGGTAAATAGAGACCTACATGTCTCTAGAAAATGTATGGGAAAAATTCCCATACATTATCCTTACCATAGTCAATTAAAAATTATATCCCATCTACCACTTGGCAAAAGAATAATAATAAATAAAGAAATAAGACTATATTTTTGCCCACTCAATTTTATGGGTGGGATCCACTTGGGTCGCCACCCCAAAAGAGCCTCTTAAAGGCTTTCTCAAAAAAGATTATTATTTATATAAAAACAAATTGTTTAACATTGATGTATGAGAAAAAATAGTAATAATAATAAAGTGACCCTTTACAAAAAGTGTTGTTTCTTTTGCATACATTTTATATTAATTAAGTGATTTTTTTATATTTTGTGCATTAAATTTGGTATTAGGGCACAATTTTTAACACTAGGACCATAGACCCTTCACATTTCACTTATTACTTCCAACTATTGTATTGGATGCCTACCATCACACAAGCTAGCCAACAGGGTAGGGGTCATAGAGCTAGACATGTTGGGGCAGGATAGGGGGTGAACCACCTCCACCACCTCAGAACCTTAACCAAGATATCCTAGATGACCTCCAAAATCTAATTGGGGTGATTTAGCAGAGACTACCACCCATAGTCCCATAGCTAGAGCAATAGATTCCCATAAGGGAAGCACAGATCCTAGGAGATGATAGAGCAGTTCACAGAGAGACGAGTAGGAGCCCTCCATTGAGGCTTGTTGAGGGTCATGGTGATCATGAGGGTGATTTAGTTCATCAGTTAGGAGTACCACCTGAGCATGAGATACGTGTTAGAGAGAGACCCCCTAGGGATGTTGGAGTTGAGATTTGAGAGTTATTGCAACTCCAGCCACCCTTATTTTTGGGATCCACTAACGGGTCAATAGAAGAGGCCTAGTTATAGAGTTTACATCAATGCTTTGAATTGCACCCTTATGGGAGTAATCTAAAGGCATGACTTGCAGTCCACCTTCTATGGGAGAGAGCCTCCACTTGGTGGCAATGAGAGGAGTCCATAGGAAGAGTGGATATTGACACACTCACTTGGGAGTCTTTTGTGGCCCATTTATGAGAGAGATAGCTCTCCGAGCATTTCAAACAAAGACAGATAGAGGAGTTCCATGAGCTCTAGTAGAGAGGTCTCATAGTGACCTAGTATGAGAGTCAACTTCTTGAGATCCTTCCATATGTGGATTATATGAAGGATGAGAAACTACGTATCCATCATTTCATTAAGGAACTTAGCATGTCTCTTTAGGGTATAGTACATCTAGCCTTTCCTACCACATTCAGAGAGATAGTTGAGATGGCACTTATAGCAGAGGATATCCATACTAGACATGAGTCTCAGGATCAGTCTCAGGACTGAAACCCCTCTTCTTAGCAGCTAGGACAACAAAGACACCCTTAGAAGGGGAAACATAATCATTTAGCATGATCCTTTAAGGGTTAGTAGTCTCAGCAACAGGGATCTTAGCAAGATTCTAGACAGAGTTCTTCACAGGGTTATCAGGGCTCTAAGCCCAAAGAGTGGTAGTCTTAGGGCCCTAAATAGGATCAGAGGACACAAACCCCATAGACACAACCATCTAAGACTCAAAAGTCCTCTAGGGGTGGATATAGTGAATCCACTAAGGCTGGAGATCTGTAACAATCTAGGCCTCAGAGAGTTCAGATATATACACGTGGCCCTTGTTACACTTGTGGTGGTATGGGTCACTTAGCTAGAGAGTGTCCATAGGGAGAGGCAATAGGAAGTCAGAGAGGAGCTACATCAGAGCCGATAGTAGGTGATTTGGGTAAGTATCACAGGGTATTTGTAGTGGTTGATAACCACTAGGCCGAGCATCAGGCCATGGTCATAAAGGCCATAGGTATGATTTGGGGTATCAGTATTTCTATCTTGTTTGATTTAGGAGCCACTGACTCCTTTATATCTCCATATGTAGTGGAGCATTGCAGGCTAGTGGAAGTTAGATAGGATGTCAACTAGGAGGTCAAGTTAGCCTCAGGAGCTAGGGTGTCTATTAGTTCCTTAGTTCGCAGTTGTCAAATTCATATTGGAGACTTAATCACTATATCTAATCTCCATATTACCCCTCTAGGTTCTTATGATGTCGTCATTGGCATGGATTGGCTATATGCCCGCAACACCAAGATGGATTATCGACAGAAGAGAGTTGAGTGTGTTGATGATTGGGTAAAAGCACAGAACTGTGTCACCCTTTTATAAAGGAAAAGGATATCAGAACTTAAACTGTTCAACTTTAATCACATAAAAGTGACATATATGTAAATTAATGAAATGTGCAAAATTGGATGAATTTTATGCTAGTAATTTTTTATTTTTTTTAAAGTGAAAATTTTAGCATTTTTATAATTTTTAAAGGCAATTTTCTAACTTTTAAAAAATGCAGAAAATAGAGTTTCATTCCCGCCAAACAAATATGTGCAAATGATCATATTTTGGCCTAATTTTGTAATATGTTATAGTTGATATGTATACCTAGTGGACAAAAAAAAAATGATTTAGGAGTTATATTTTGTAAGTTAGAAGTAGTCAAAGTCAAACTTATAAGAAATTGACAGCTTTTTTTTCCTGTCAAACTTTTTCTATCAAATCTACATTTTTTTGAAAAAAAATTACATATACTTGAAGAAGACTCTCTCCTCTAGAGGCACATACAAAAAAATTTGAACATTATTTACTAATTTTTTTCTTTTTTTGAAGTGACATCTTCTTGAATCTTAAAATACCTACTTGTAATATTTTGAAATTATAATATATTATAACTAGTCAAAATACTATAAAATTTATATGACCATAATCAAGACTCCAAGATCTACAAAATGGTATTTTGTTTTTTTGAAGAAAATTCATTTTGATGGGAGAAATAAGCCTTCAAAGTGAGAAGTTTCCATAAATTGCATTTTTTGCTTGTGTGGCTATGACATGGGACACCACATAGACAGTTACGGCCAAAACTATTTTGGCCAGAACCATTACGGCTAGAACTATTTCGACCATAACCATTCCGGCCATAACTGCGAGTGGTAAATGTGAGTATTTCATATAAATTTGTGGTTTCAGTGGGTTTTGGCATTTATATAATGCCGCTACCATTTTGGTCGTAACCCTTATAGCCAAAATGATTCCAGCCGTAATCTTGCCTACCACGTCGATAGGGAAACGTGCCATGTAGTTCCGACCATACCCCTTATGGCCGTAACTATTCCAGCCATAACCCTCTAAAATATCTTAAAGGGTGACACATTTATGTGCTTTTACCTGATCACAGTACTCCTATGGTGATATTTGAGGTACAAAGATCTGTATCACTTCGTATGATTTCCGCTATGCAGCTGAAACAATGTATCTAAAAGGGATGTCAATTATTCACCGTCACCATTAGTGATAGAGAGGAGGATTTAGAGGGGGAGCCTTTGCTCAAGGATTATCCTATCCTTTACGAGTTTGTAGATGTATTTCCTTCTGAGCTACCTAGTATGCTGCCACCTAGGGAAGTTGATTTTCATATAGACCTTGTGCTAGGAACTGAGCCCATATCTAGAGCATCTTATAGGATGACCACACATGAGCTTAGTGAGCTCAAGATTTAGCTAGAAGAGCTCTTGGAAAAAGGGCATATTTGAACTAGTGTATCACCATGGGGTGCACCAGTGATTTTTGTGAAGAAGGATGGATCACTTAGGTAGTGCATTGATTACTGACAGTTGAATAAGGTAACAATTAAGAACTGATACCCAATCCCCAAAATCGATGATCTATTCGATCAGTTGCAGGGTGTCCAAGTATTCTCAAAGATAGATATGAAGTTGAGGTACCATCAGTTATGGATAGTGGCGAGTGATATCCACAAGACTTCTTTTCGTATGAGGTATGGTCACTACAAGTTCATAGTGGTTCCATTTGGCCTCATGAATTCTCTAGTTGTCTTCATGAGCCTCATGAATGAAGTATTTCATACATTCTTGGATAAGTTTGTGGTAGTGTTCCCTGATGACATTTTTATATATTCTTGCAATGAGGAGGAGCATGAGGAGCATTTGAGATAGGTTTTGTAGCACTTGAGAGAGAATTAATTATATGGAAGCTTGTCAAAGTGTGCATTCTTTAGACCTGAGGTGCATTATCTTGGTCATGTTATATCTAGAGATGGGATCTCCCTAGGCCCATCAAAGATTAGAGCCATTATGGATTGGCCAGCACCCACCAGTGTCACTGAGGTCAGGAGTTTCATGGGCCTAGTAGGTTATTACAGATGCTTTGTGGAAGGATGTTCTAGAGTAGCTCATCCCATCACTTCCCTTAAAAGAAAGGGGAAGAAGTATGAGTGTATAGAGAAGTGCGAGAAAGCTTTCCAGAAGCTCAAAAGAGCCCTCACTAGTGCACCAATTCTAGCAGTGCCAGATCCTTTGATAGATTTTGTTGTATGCACAGATGCTTCATTGGAGGTTTATGAGCAGTCCTTATGCAGGATGGTCAACCCATAGCTTTTGAGACTAGGAAGCTAAAGAATCATGAGCTTAATTACCCTAATCATGACCTAGAGCTCGCAGGGGTGGTTCATTGATGAAGGGTGCTCCCCTTAATACCACAAACACATAATAGAAATAGAGAAACAACAACAATATGCAAGAATAGAAAATTGGCTTCTTATTATCTCCACAAATGTGGAATTACAAACTTTCAAAATTACAATATGCAAAGCCACATGGGCATTCCCTTACAATATTCTGTAGGACAAAGCCTCAAATTATTGCCCAGATCTACTACCCAGAACTATTCTGAACTGCCTAAGACAATAATATAGTCTTCCTTATATAGGCAATTTTTCCACCGCCTGGGAAGGTTCCAAAATTTTAGCCAATACGGCCAACCAAACTTAGAATTATTTTATTTTACATTTTATTACATCATATTCGGCTCAAGATAACCTTTGAAACCCAAACAGAAACTTTGAAGAAAATTATTTTCTGCCATTTCAGGTGGCCCAACTTCTGAAGACCATAAGTCATCACCAGTTGACCCGATTGGCTATTATAACCCCATTTCAGAAATGCCACGAAGCGCTCTACAAGCTTGACCAATGCAAGCACCCATCACCCAAATTTTTGACCTCATCTAGGGCCTCTAAAGCCTTCAAAACTGAGTTCAAAGTTTCTGTACCCTACTGCCAATACCGAAAATCTTCAATATCTTCCAATATACACTTGATCTGGCAATGAAACTTTACTGGCAGACTTATATGACCAAAATGAACCTCCAAGAAAGAAATCAGATCATTCTGAGCACATACAAAAATTACCAAAAATAGTAACTTTCCATAAATAGTAGCTCTGCACAAAATAGCCCTTATTGAATATAAAAATAGAAATATTTTTGGGTGATGCAAGATTGCTCTTACACTCAGGATGCTCCTGCATCAGACACCCGGGGTAATTTGAGAAGTGACCCTATCACGACTCAGGTGTGTAGAGGAAAACAAAGATGGTTAACCTCCTCTTTTGTCAGCCATGATGAATCTTCAACAGGTTGTCTTTTCCACTTGACCAGATATTCATCATATGTCCTGTTCCTTGTGCTTCTACCAACACGACTGTCCAATATATCTTCGATCTCCTTAGTGTCTGAACTAGTTGCTGGAATACTCCACTGTGCTGCTGTGATCGCATCTTCAACACCTCCTTCATGATATTCTGTCAGATCTGAAATGTTAAACACTGGTGAAATATGTAGCTCAGTAGGTAATTCTACCTCATATGCATTTCCTGAATCATGTTTCTTCAGTATCCTACATGGTCCAAACTTCTTCATTTTCAGCTTGTTATATGTACCAACTGGAAAGTGCTCCTTCCGCAAATGAACCATGACTTCATCACCAACCTGAAATTCCTTATACCTCCTTTTCTCATCTGCCTTAGCCTTATACTGTGCGTTCATCTTGGTAATATTCTTCCTCACCTCCCCATGGATGTTCTTCAAGTGTTCTGCAAAATCCTCAGCTTCAGCACTACTTATTTCTCCTTTATATATCTTCCTCAATTCAGATGCATTTCTCGGACTACTTCCATATACAATCTAAAATGGTGATTTACTAGTGCTCCTGTTGACAGAATTATTGTATGCAAATTCTGCCTGTGGTAAAATAAAATCTCGTCCTGTTGGCTTATCTCCAACCAAATATCTCAGCAAATTTCCCAAACTCCTATTCACCATCTCTATCTATCCATCAGTTTGTGGATGTGTGATGAACTGAACTTCAAATCTATCTTCAACTTCTTCCACAATTTACGCCAGAAATATCCAACAAACTTAGTGTCCCGATCTGAAACTATGGTCTTTGGCAAACCATGAAGTCTCACTACTTCTCTGAAAAATAATTCTACTACATGAACAACATCATTAGTCTTCTTGCAGGGAATGAAATGTGTCATCTTTGAAAATCTATCAACCACCACAAAAATTGAATCATGTCCCCACTGAGTCCTCGGTAAACCAAGAACAAAGTCCATGCTGATATCCTCCCAAGGCTTCTTTGGTACGGGTAATGGCTGATACAACCCTATATTCTGCTTCACTCCTTTCGCCATCTGACATACTCTACAACTCTGTACAAACTTCTTCACATCTTGCTGCAACTGTGGCCAATAATAATTCTCACTAACCAAAGAAAGGGTTTTATCATGACCAAAATGTCCAGCCAATCCTCCGCTATGCTTCTCCTTGATGAGATTCTCCCTCATAGAACTTCGTGGAATGCACAACTGACTCCCTTTGAACAACATATCATCCTGGATGATGAAATCCAGCCATTTCGTCCTGTCTAGAGTAACAGGTTCTGTACAAGCTTCCCAAGCTTCACCAAAATCAGGATCCTCTGGATACAAATTCTTGAGTTCCTTGAACCCAACCACTTCAATCTACATTTCTATCAGCAATAGTTGCCTTCTGCTAAGACCATCAGCAACCCTATTGGACTTTCCACTCCTGTGTTTCAAAACAAATGTATAACTCTGCAAAAACTCAACCCATTTCAAATACCTCTGATTCAACTTTCCTTAACTATTCAAATATTGTAAATCTTGATGATCAATATACAAAAAAACTCCTTAGGAAGCAGATAATGTCTCCACTTCTTTAATGCCTGAACTATAGCATAAAATTCCTGATCATAAACAAAATATTTCCGCTTGGCATCATTTAACTTCTCACTGAAATAAGCAACAGGTTTACCTTCTTGGCTCATAACAGCTCCTATTGCAGTACCACTAGCATCACAATCTACTTGAAACACCTTATTAAAATCTGGAAGTGCTAAAACAAGTTGTTCTGTAACTTTTTATTTCAACAATTGAAAACTTTTTTCTGCCCCATTAGTCCACTTAAGTTCTTTTCTATCCCCTCTCATTGCTTCAATCAAGGGTCCACAAATATTGCTAAAATTTTTGATAAATTTTCTGTAAAAGCTGGCTAGACCATGAAAAGATCTTACCTTAGTAGCACTCCTTGGAGTAGGCCATTCAAGGATAGCCTGTACCTTCTCTGGGTCCATTTTTAGACCTCCTGAAACTACAAACCCCAAATACACCAACTCTTTCTTCACAAAACTGCACTTCTTCAAATTAATCAACAATTTCTCTTCTCTCGGCTTCTCAAATACCATACGAATATGCATCATATGCTCCTCCAATGTCTTACTAAAGATCAAAATATCATTTAGGTAAACAATGACAAACATACCCAGAAATTCTTTCAGAACCTCATTCATGAGCCGCATGAAAGTGCTCGGTGCATTCATTAGCCCAAAAGGCATGACTAACCACTCATATAGTCCTTCCTTTGTCTTGAAGGCAGTCTTCCATTCATCTCCTTCTCTGATCTGAATCTGATGATATCCACTCTTCAGATCTATCTTTGAGAAATACACAGCTCCACTCAAACAGTTTATAATATCATCCATTCATGGCAATGGAAACCTGTACTTGATTGTGATCTTGTTTATTGCCCTAGAATCTATACACATCCTCCATTCTCTATTCTTCTTTCGTGCTAATACCGCTGGTACAGCACAGGGACTCAAACTCTCATGGATCAATCCTTTCTGTAACAACTCATGTACCTATCTGTTCAACTCCTCACTTTCTGCAGGTGTCATTCTGTGTGCTGCCTTATTTGGAAAACTCACTCCTGGGATCATGTCCATCTGATGACTGATCTTCCTGACTGGTGGTAATCCATCAGGCACGTTATCAGATACAATATCTTGAAACTCATTCAACAAATCTGCAACTTCTACAGGAACATCTTCTACTTCCTCTTTACCAGCTTTTGGAATTAAAGCAAAACATACATGCTCATGCCTCATACCATCTAGGAAATTTCTTCCATCAACAAAAGTTATCCTTGCATTACCACATACCTTTTCTTCATTCTCCTTCAATGGTTTTAGCTTATGTCACACTCCATCCTTTGTCAGGGAATAGGTATTCGCACGACCATCATGTACAACACATCTGTCAAACTGCCATGGTCTACCCAACAACATATGACATGCATCCATAGATATGATATCACACAATACCTCATCTTGGTATCCGCCAATCTTGAACTTCACCAGGCATTGTTCATTGACCATGACCTTGTGGTCATCCTGTACCCAGGCAATCCGATATGGATGTGGGTGTTTCTGTCTCTTGAGCTTCAACTTTGTCACCATCTCTTCTGACACCAAATTGTCAGTGCTTCCACTATCAATAATCACATCACAACATTTACCTTCACACTTGCACCTGGTGCGAAATAGGCTCCTCCTTTGCTCAGGTTCATTCTCACCGCTCAACAAGACTCTTCGGTTAATCAACATTTCTCCTCTTTCAGCATCTTCAGAATTTGATGATCTGGCATCTTCATCTACATGTGCAACTCTGGCCTGGCCTTCATTTCTCTTGTCTGCTCTACCTTGGCACTGAGGACATTCAAATACCCTATGACCTTCTTCTCCACAGTGAAAAAATGTTCCATGAAAGCCTCCTCTTCTAGATCCTTGTCCTCTTCCTCTTCCTCTCTGATCTCTATTATTCTGATCCTAGAAGCGATTGGAATTATTTCCACACTGATTCTGATTGCTACTGGCCTCATCCTTCTTTTTTAGATTTTCATTTCGGCCACCATATGATTGTCCACCAGATCGTCCACCGAGACCTCTTCCATTTTTCCTGCTCTCAAACTTCTTGTTCAGCTTTTCCTCTACTTTTAGGACAAATTGGTATGCCTCCTCAATACTGTTCATTCGAACCAGATTCAACTCCTCCTAAATGCTTGGCCTTAACCCATTAAGGTATCGGGCAACTTTCTCCTTATCAGCTTCTGCATGGCCTGTTCTGATGAGGAGTCGATAGAACTCATCTGTATACTCTTGAACAGATTTTCCTGCTTGCTTCAAACTTTGCATTTTCTTCAGTAGGTCAAGCTCATAATCAATAGGAATAAACTGTCACTTTAATTTATCCACCATCCGATCCCATCTTGTGATCTTATCTTTCCCTCTTCTATTTCTCTCCAACTAAACCTCTTTCCACCAGATCTTTGCATGACCTTTCAGTCTGGCCTTCACAAATTTGACCCTATCAGGATCCTTAACATCTTCATACTCAAAATATTTCTCACATTCATTGATCCAGTCGATCAATTCTTCTGGGTTAAGATTCCCTAAAAATGTAGGAACCTCGATCTTAGGTCTCTTCCCGATCTTGGAAAGGGCTTGAAAAAGCCTTTCTTCTTCTGGGTTCAGAAGTTCGCCTTCTCCTTCCTGATCAAAATTTTCTTCCGCTTCATCATCACTTTCTTCTCTTACATTAAGATTCAGTCCTCTGTGAATCTCTTCTTGCAATGCTCGCACTTGTCTCTGCAGCTCTCTAACCTCAAGTGTCACAACACCAGCCCTTCCACCACGTTCTCTTCGTGGAGGCATTTTCACAATGCAAAGCCACATGGGCATTCCCTTACAATATTCTGTAGGACAAAGCCTCAAATTATTACCGAGATCTACTACCCAGAACTATTCTGAACTACCTAAGACAATAATACAGCCTTCCTTATATAGGCAATTTTTCCACCGCCTGGGAAGGTTCCAGAATTTTAGCCAATAAGGCCGACCAAACTTAGAATTATTTTATTTTACATTTTATTACATCATAGTCGGCTCAAGATAACCTTTGAAACCTAAACAAAACTTTGAAGAAAATTATTTTCTGCCATTTCAGGTGGCCCAACTTCTGAAGACCATAAGTCATCACCAGTTGACCCGATCGGCTATTATAACCCCATTTCAGAAATGCCACGAAGCACTCTACAGGCTTGACTAGCGCAAGCACTTTTCACCCAAATTTTTGACTTCATCCGAGGCCTCTAAAGCCTTCAAAACTAAGTTCAAAGTTTCTGTACCCTACTGCCAATACCGAAAATCTTCAATATCTTCCAATATACACTTGATCTAGCAATGAAATTTTACTGGCAGACTTATATGACCAAAATGAACCTCCAAGAAAGAAATTAGATCATTCTGAGCACATACAAAAATTACCAAAAATAGTAACTTTCCATAAATAGCAGCTCTACACAAAATAGCCCTTATTGAATATAAAAATAGAAATATTTTTAGGTGATGCAAGATTTCTCTTACACCCAGGATGCTCCTGCATCATTCATGCTTTAGTGAGATGGAGACACTTTCTTCTAGGTCTCTGATTTGAGCTTCATTCAGATCACCAGATCCTATAGTGTATCATTACATAGCCTAATATTAATGCTAGGCAGAGGAGATGGATTGAGTTCTTATGTGAGTATGATTTTGATGTTCATTACATCAAGGGGAAAGAGAATGTTGTTGCAGATGCCTTGAGTAGGAGGTGACATAAGCTCTTGTCTATGACTTCTAGTACAGATCTGAGGGAGTGCATTTTGTATCATTTTCCAGAGGATGGATTGTATGTGGAGGTTTGTCAGTTTATCCATTCTTGGAAACCTCTTGAGGGGAGGTTTTCATATTTCTCACTAGAGTATGATGGCCTACTACACCATAGGGGACGCATCTATGTACCTTCTACGGGTCACATGCGAGATTTTATTGTGCTTGAGGCTCACAAAGCACCTTATGCAGTTCATCCAGGAGTTAAGAAGTTGCATGCTGATTTGAGACAGTTGTATCATTGGCCAGGCATGAGATTGTAGATTGCTAGCATAGTTGCTAGATGCCTAGAGTGTCAGAGGGTGAAGGCAGAGCATAGTCATCCAGGTGGGCTCCTGTATCCACATGAGATACTAGAGTAGAAGTGGGATACTATCTCCATGGATTTTATTGTTGGTCTCCCTATGTCCTCTTGTCATCATGATGACATCATGGTTATAGTTGACATGTTGACCAAAGTCACCCACTTCTCACCCATTCATACCACTTTCATAGTGCCAACAATGGCATAGGTGTTCTTGTGAGACATTGTCAGACTTCATGGAATTCCTCATAAGATCATCTCAGATAGATATTCACTTTTTACATCCTCCTTTTGGAGAGAGCTTTAGGCAGCATTGGGCACTAGGCTAAATTTCAGTACAACATACCACCCACAGACAGATGGACAGACATAGAGGATTAATAAGGTGTTAGAGGATATGTTGTGCATGTATGTGATGGACCATCAGCTCAAGTGGGAAGAGTACCTTCTTCTGGTTGAGTTTTCCTATAACAATGGACATCATTCCTCTATAGGTATGCTGCCATATCAGGCCTTGTACGGTAGACCATGCAGGACACCACTAAGTTGGGACAGGACTAAGGATAGGATATCTATTGGACCTTAGTTGGTCAGATATATGGAGTAGCAAGTGGTTTTGATTAGACAACATCTTAGAGAGGCTCATGATAGACAAAAGAAGTATGCAACTGCAAAGAGATTTTATTGAGAGTATATGGTCAGAGATAGGGTTTTCTTGAGAGTGCACTCGCATAAGAGTCCGATCCATTTTGGAAAGGGCTCTAAGTTGGCACCTCCTTTTACTAGACCTTTCAAGATATTGGAGAGGATAGGACCAGTTGCCTATCATCTAGCTTTGGCACCAAGCCTATCATGCATCCATGATGTGTTTCATGTATCTGTATTATAAAATATTTATGATGAGTCTCACATTATATATTGGGATGCCTTGTAGGTGGATTCAAATGAACAGTTAGCCTTGGATCCCATTTGCATTTTAGCCCAATGGATCCTAGAACTTCATGGTAGAGAGCTGGACCAAGTTAGGGTCCAGTGGGATTGTTATGATGAGGTCATGACTTCATGGGAGGATGTAGCATAGATGAGATCACAATGCTCATACCTTTTTTATCAACTCCAGGAGGAAGTTCATGCTATAGGAGGAGGATGTGAGGCCTTACCTGTACCCATCATAGCACTATTCATACATTAGCATTTTGATACCTTATGGTTCGATACTTTGATACACTTCTAATCATCCTGCCAGAGACTCATGATACTATGTTTTATGATCATGATTATATTGTCTGGATTACATTTTGATGTGGATTAGGACCTAGGACATATTGTTGATTTTGGTTATACATGCTTAGATATCTGATTTGATGAGAAAGATTTAATCATGATTAGATTTGATTGTTTGATGATCATGCTTTAAGCTAGGAAGTAGCATGGATAATATGTCATGATGATTTATGAAGATACTATGTTTAAACATTACGAAATAAAAATTGTAATTAGGAATTGAATTCTGCATACTGATTAATGTTGCTAATTATGAATTGAATATATATTTGCATGTGATTTTATTACCTTGGACTACTAATGCTCAAGTTTAGTGTGCAGGAAAGAGAACCATGGAATTTATTCAGAGAATCAGGTCTAAACACATGTGAATTGAGTAAGGAAAGGTTTAATCTAATTAAGAGATTTAAACCTCATTGTAGTGTGATCTTGTTTGTAAACATGATTTTAATGTGTGTTAATAGTTAAATTCATGTTTTTAATTGGACATGTCATTTCTGAATGTGATGGCTATTTTATGGTGTCTCTTGACACTTGTATTGTACATGTGGATGGTGACATGTCAAATTAGGGTTGGGCAAGAATCATCTAACCTTATACAGTATTATATTAATCCCACTTGCATGTAGATGTCTTGTAGGGATCACATCAAGTTGGAGCTCGGATTCAATATTTAGAGGTACTTTAGAGGGGTCAAAAGTGATCCTAGAGTGCATTTTTGGCCAAAATTAGCTAACCCTAGGTGGTACCTTGGGTTGGCGGCTATATTTTACCTATGGGGAAGTCTAGATCACCATTATGGCCCTCCAAAAAGCCTACTTTTCACAAGTGGCGAAAATGGAGATGGCCACATGCATCTAACTTGTCTCACACTCCTTACTAAACTCACAATTAAGAGGGGGAGAAGAGGTAAGACCAAAGGACTAGAGGACATGTCTCATTAATTTCTAGGTCTTGAGTACACTTTTGGAGGTATTTTTATAGGTTTTGGAGAGACTTGGTGGGTGTTCACCCACTGTCTAATTTTAGAGACACTTAGGGTTGGAGAAGAAAAAAAAGTCAAGGGCATAAGGGCTCTAATCAACTTCATTCTTCCATTTTTCTTGGACCAAGGTTAGTGAAATCTTGCCATGAAGGAATGCTCTTGAATTTTAGTTTTGTATATTATTTTTTTGGATGAACATGTCAATCTTGTATGGTGTTCTTGTATGTAGATCTTGTTATTGTTATGTTGGGTTGGGATGTATTTGGATTTTTGAATCATTCTTTGTTCATTGATTTTTGGTTGTTGTTCATGGGAGTTTAAGGCATCACTCACCCTTTGGGAAGGGAAGTAGTGGCCTTGGGTGAAGGGGTTAGTTGGGCTCTCTATTTTAGTGGGAGTCTCTTCTTTTGGAGAAGAGGGAAAATCTCATGGAGTATGGGCTCCATGAAGCCATGTTGTAAATCTCATATTTGAGAATGGAAATGACAAAATGTGTATATGGAAACAATGTCAATATAGCCTTGGAAAGGCATGGAAAAATCTTGTTGGGAATTTGTATTGGTATGGAATTCTCCTCCTTGGAAAATCTCACCTTCACCCTATCTCAACGGATTATAGAAATCCATTTGTGTAACCTTGGTTGGGAGTTAAATGCTATTTTGTTCATATATGTGTTTGTGAGCATTGTGTTGTGCTTGTAACCATTTAGTCTTGATTCACCAAACTCGGGGATGGTCTCCTTGAGACCTTGGATGGGAGGTGAGCTCTCCTTGGTTTTCCCCATTCATTTGTAGGTTTGAAGGCTACGTCTTTGCAAATGAAAAAGCTTTGGAGAGTTTCCATTTTGGTGTCTTGTAGAAGAAAACTTAGAGTGTTGCATTGTTGAACTTTTGTAGTGAGAATCATCTCATGTTGTTATTGTACTAAACATTTGTAATCTATATCAAGTTGTATGTGATAAAATTCTTATTCATTGTTACATGGATTTCAATGAGGAAATAAACAATGTATTTCATTTATACGATTGTAAAGTTCTATTGAACTCAATAGAAAAAAAAAAAAGATTAGTGTTGCATGCTATTTCATTGTTGCAAGTAGTACTATTCTAAACTTTTGAAGATTTTCCTTAATGGCATGAAGAATGATTTTTTTTAAGTTGTAAACTTGTCTTCATTTTGTAAGTGGATAGATTAATGGATTCAAGCTATAAAAAAAAGGGGAGAACAAAACAAACAAACTCTATTTTAAAGTTCACCTTGATACTTCTATAAAATTTCATGTTTATGAGATAAAACAAACTATAGTAGTGTTCCCCTTTGTAAGTAAAATTGGTTCAAAAAACATCAATGTCAAGTTAGCACAAATCATTTGGTAGAAAAGAAAATTTAAAGAGGAGAGATAAAAAAAAACCTAGGTGTAATGGCAAAACTCAAAAGTCCAAGTGCAAAAGAAAAACAAAAGAAAAGGGTAAATAGAAACCTATAGGGCTTTGGAAAATGTATGGGAAAAATTCCCATACATTTTCCTTACCACAGTCAATTAAAAATTATATCCCATCTACGACTTGGCAAAAGAATAATAATAAACAAAGAAATAAGACTATATTTTTCTCCACTCAATTTTGTGGGTGGGACCCACTTGGGTCATCACCCCAAAAGAGCCTCTTAAACGCTTTCTCAAAAAAAATTATTATTTATATAAAAAAAAATTGTTTAACATTGATGTATGAGAAAAAAAAATAATAATAAGAAAGTGACCCTTTACAAAAATTGTCATTTCTTTTGCATACGTTTCATATTAATTAAGTGATTTTTTATATAAAAAAAATTAGAAATGTTTGTGTGGGAGTGGGGGACATGGCCCCCACTTCTCTATAAAGCATGCCCCTTCGGATGCGCTACCCTCGGCAGTCGGCCCCCTGCTCTTGACAGGGTACCACCCTACCTTAGCAGTGTGGTATGCTGCCAAGGGCAGGGAACCGCGCTAACAAGCGCAGGCCCCGCCAGTCCCATAAAAGTGACTTAAAACATCTTTTTTTAAAAAGTTTTTTTAATATTTTAAATTAATTTTTTTTATTAATTAATTTACTTTTTAATTAATACTTTATTTTATTTTTGGTATGTTGTTTTAGTTTAATTAAATTCATTAATAATAGTTAATTAGTTAATAATTAACTAGTTTATATTTTAATAAATGATTTTGATTAATTTAATTTATATATGGTGTTATTATGTTTTAATAAATGGATTAGTATAGTTTATTTTATTTATAGTTTTATAATTTAATGAAATGTCTAGTTAAGCTTATTTTAGTTATAATTTTATCAATAAGTTTTATTAATTGGTAAAACTAGTTAAATTAAGTTAAAGCTTAACTGTGAATAAAAAGTTTTGGTCTATCCTATTTAGCTATAAAGTAGATTGGGTTTTAACTCGTGATTCAAACTATATCCTTCTATATGGAGATCTGATTTTAAACAATTAGATATATATATATATATATATATATATATATATATATATATATATATATATATATATATATATATATATATATATATATATATATATATATATATATATATATATATATATATATATATATATATATAATTTTTGCCTAGTATCAGCCGATTTTAATAAATATCCCTTTGAAACATTGCTTTAATATATAGCCTTATGTAGCACCCCTAGGTTTTTGGAGGAACGAACCTTGATCGGTGATTAATAAAAAAAAATTATAGTAAGAATCTAAATATGAATCAACAAAATATTAGTATAAACATGTTAATGAGTCTTCAGCAAAACTATACATTATGGATTAAATTTCTTTTCATACAAATCCAATTATGTGGCAAGGGTCACAAATTAAACCCATTAGATCAATGTCGATATATAACACTCCTAAGAACCCATTTAGGGGTTTAATGATGATGAAACTACATCATTAACATACCCCACGGAAGTAGCATTCTTCCACAATTAAATTATTTTGCATGAAGGAGACGAATGCACACCATACTCTCTCCATGTCATACCTCACTAACTGAACAGGGAACTAGGGGTTGACGCTTCAGATAACTAACCTGAGGTTCAGGTTGGTTTAACTATAGTCAACTTATCCTTTGAACCATTTAATGGTATCATCAAACAACTAGTTTTTTTTTTTTAAATGTTGCATTTTTGCATGTTTATTTTGGGCATGACAAAACTAGAGGATAAAAATGAGGATATAGACCAAATGGAGGAACCTATGTATGAAGGAATTTCAGGGGAAATGAGGTCTACCCATCTTCACAATAAGAAACACAAGGGTAAAGTTATTGAGGAGGAAGTGGTTCCTAAGACAACTATGGAGTATTAGCTGGATGAGGAAGGTGACTTTGGTGGGAATATCGAAGATGAGGACTATGTTGTTGGGGTTGAAGAGCTTGAGGAAGAGGAGACATAAATATCTATGGAGATAACTGTGAACCTGAATGAGCTAGAGGATATGGTAAATATGGTGTTGAATTATCCTATCCATACTAGTAGTGATCTCCAAGAGAATATTCCTACCTCCCCTATTCTGGAAAAGAAAAAATGCTAATAATATCCAAAGTGTTATTGACGATTTACAAAAAAATGATTTGATTCTCTTGAAAGTTCTTCTACTACTCTATGTCATAATAATGACATTTTCAGAAAGCCATTCTTTCCCTCTATAAAGTTGTTGATGAGATCATTAATAAATCACTATTTGGTATTGTCACTAGTAAGAACAGGTTGAAGAAAATGGGAAGGAAGAGGAAAGATGGCTAGACTAGTGAGGAAGATGAACATAGCAAGGATAATGAAGAATGGAAATGCTTTCTCAAGAGTCTTTCGAAGAATGGGATAGAATTGCTAGTACATATTTTTTGATAGCTTTAAACTTGACTTTGTTATTTTGGAATCTACAACATAGATGTTGTATAATGAACTACGAGAAGATTCAAAAGTTTTATTTTGGTAGTTTAAGTAGCACTAGGAGAAACATTAACTCTTTAATTTGTTTGATAAACTTAAAGTTTGATAATATTATGGTTCGTAATAATAGTGTTACAAACTCTTTAAAGGTGTTTATTTTGGTTTGTGAATAATTTTGTGGGTGGGAGTTTTTTCTATCTCTTGATAGTAATGGCCTTGAGTAAGGATTCGAGTGATGTTTCGTAGTGTCTCCTTTTTTCTATTATGGGATTAGGTCCCTCTCCCTACTGACATAATAAAACACAACACTAAACTAGCCCAAATGATTTCCTTCCTCATTTTCCTTTTTTCATGCGATCATTACGATGCCTACTTTTCTCAAATAGATCCTTTTCTTTTCATTCCCACCTAAACCATAAGATCCCCTATCTTCTTTCATGCATGTCATTCATTATGAAAGACTATTAGCAACTCCCTCTTTACTTCACTCACAGTGGAGTAAAATTTGAGTAAGGTTTTTTGTACTTTCTCTACTTTGTGGAGTACTACCACATTAAACTCTTGGTTACATATTCTTAACTATGTAGGCTCAATTTTTCACTTTACTATAGTCATATTTCATGATCCATTTGACATCTAAGAATAGATTAACATATGCATATGTATCTATCTATACTTTAATTATATTTCTATTTATATGTAAAAATTTTGGTTTCTTTAAGTATATATATGTACTTGTATTTAAAAGTATATACATATGTAAATAAACACACACACACACACACACACACACACACCCATGCACAAACTCACTAATAGTGTAAACATATGCACCCATGAACATACATAAAAAACACAAACATATCCACCCATGCACACACCCACTAACACTGTAAACATACCCACCCATGTACATACATAAAAATGTGTGTGTGTGTGTGTGTGTGTGTGTGTGTGTGTGTGTGTGATACATAAAACTTACAGAAGTAAAAATGTCATAAAATATGTATGTGTGGACATGCAGACATACTTATATTCTAATATTCACTAATTTGAGTAATGCATCAGTCAAAATATCAAAATTTAAATATGAAAGATATAACAATTTGATATTATTTAAAAAGTTACTGAAAAAAAAATATATATTTATGAGTGAAGAAGCGTAGATTCATGACACTAACAATAAATAATTTTACAATGACTAAGAGATTAAACTATTAATCATAAAAATCTATCAGGGCATGTGTGTGTGTGTGTGTGTGTGAGAGAGAGAGAGAGAGAGAGAGAGTGAGAGAGTGAGTGAGAGAGAGAGAGAGAGAGAGAGAGAGAGAGAGAGAGAGAGAGAGAGAGAGAGAGAGAGAGAGAGAGCTCAAACCTTAGATGAACATAGACTTTCTTCAAGATCTACTTCCCTATCTCTAGTAACACTCTCCCTTGCATTCTTGGAGGGAAAAGAAATATCCTACATGTCCACCTCATTATCTGAAAGAAAGTATTTAGTTTGATATTAAAATATGTACAAAATTACCAACATGTTTTCGATTAAGTCAAGAGGGAGAGGACCCTTATCCCATAGAAGAAAAAGGAAATACTAAGAAGAAGCAAATTAGAATCCTTACTTAGGGCCATTACAACTCAGAGAAAGAAGAATCCCCCACCCGCTAAATTAATCAAAAACCAAAACAATCATCTTTAAAGTGTTCCTAACACTACTACTACCAACCATAATAGTATTAGAGTTTAACTTCATCAGGGAGCTTAAAGAGTAAATGCTAACTTCAAATATAAAACATGAAATTACATGATATGATCATTAAAAGTATAGTTTCATTATTTCACAATATCTATCTACATGATAGAATGAATTGATGAAAAATCATGTTTTTGAAGTCCAAAAGTGAAATTCACAATAAACTCTCTCTCTCTCTCTCTCTCTCTCTCTCTCTCTCTCTCTCTCTCTCTCTCTCTCTCTCTCTCACACACACACACACACACACACACACATATTATATTTAATATAAATTATTCAATGTATTATGTCACTTTTATCCTAAAAAAAAAGTCTCAATGGTTCTAAATATGTGTGAACCTCCCTTTGGAAAACAAACACACTTGTATAAAAAGAGAAGAATATTTGATGTTTTAATTACAAATGATAGATAACATTTAGGCACCCTTATCTAAAAAATTTAAAATATAGTTATTAATAAACATTTTTTAAAAAATATTAATATGACAGGTTTCTCTATCAACCTTATACTATTTTGAAATTATAAAATATTTAATATAAATTTCATTTGATATAATCAATCCTATAAAAATATTAATAAATATAATATAATACAAATTTTTATATAAAATAATATAAAACACCAAACATCAAAACCAAAATTCGTTTAAAATTATAACCCTTGAAAGATGTCTTAAAGGAAAAAACAAAAAAACAAAAAAAACAATTATATCCTTTTGGAAAATGATATTTGTTTTGAATGCAACCTCAACCTTTAGACCCATCGTTAAAATCATTATGCTAAATTAAGACTAGTAAACCATAGAAAATTACATAATGATAATGAAAAGTCATTAATCAATAAAAAATAGGTATCTTTCAATTCATGTGCTTTGAAAATGAATTTGACTTGCTAGCATGTGAAAGCAATAAGTTATCCAACACAATAACCTTAGAAACTAACAAACTTTCGATAGATAAAAGAAGCAAGAGGGTGCTGGCCCATGGTACAGAAGGACTAGAAGCACATTAACAGCATATGAATAGCACTAGTCTAGAGCATTTCATCAGCAATTTGTTAGCAACAAGACCAATGTCCAATCTACCTCTATAAAAAACAAATGAAATAGTTCTTTTCAAAAAAATCAAACCAGACCATCTTAAGCAAATAGTAGCGATCAAAATAACAGTGTTGTGCCACACAGGGCTAGACCAGAACCTAGATAGATTAGTCTTGAAATAGGAAAGTAGAATAGAAAAACTAGGGCCATCATGCCCAATCAAAAATAAAGACCTCATGGTAGTAGCAGAAGTTAAGATCTCCTTCCCAGATGTTTGGACATCAGGGTCATGGCCCACTCCTATTGCAGGAATAGGAAGAGATCTTTGTTGTCTTCATCAGCCTCCAGTTTGCCACTAGCCAACTTTTCCTGCACAGTGCAAAGGGTCACAACCAATGCATACATGACATTTAGAGAAAACTTGTTAGTATCCATGATGTGGTTTTTGATGTCCTGCATGTCCTATTTGATGCCTAATATCTCATTGTCTAGTTCCAAGAACTTCAGCTTAAGGGAACCCTTAAACTTGTCATTACCAGCCAGAGACATAGAGTTGTGCTTGGTAGTGGGGGCCTTGGTCTGTTGATCATGTGGGGAGGCTGGGGGCGGGGTAATGCTTTGGGGAATCTCCATGGTTTGCTGGGGGTTTAGGGGAGGAGTGGTGCTAGTCCTGTGCAAGCTCAAGTGGTCATCAGAGGATCCCTCAATCGACTTAGTGGAATGGGAGTCATTTTTTGAAAGGGACTTATCCTTTGAGGTTGTTTCCCTGATTTTGGTTTTGCATCTCTCCTTAGAAATTCTATTAAAATGGCGGACAGAGCCCCCCAAATCAACCTCCAACTTGACTTGGCTATCCAAAATCCTCCATTTTTTGGGCTTCCTTTCGGTCTCAAGGGTACTATCAGTCTCCTTCAAATCTTTAGCTTCTAAGGACTCTGAGACATGGGAGTCCTCAAGGTCCTCCTCCCTTTTAAAAGGGTTTTTCATGCATCTCTTACGACTTTTACCTTGTTTTGGGACCAGGTCCATTTCTAGGATCTCTTGGATAGAGTTGGAGGTGGATTGGGTGGTATTGTCGGCTTTCGAGGGAGAATCCTCCTGGGTGACTTCTTGGATAACAAGGGAAGAATTTGGCGGAGGGTAGATGGCCTTATGGAATTTATAAAGGCAGAGCAAAAGGCCCTGGTGGAAAATAGGGATTGGCTTTTTAGGGTTTTCTATAATATCCAAAATATTGCTCTCAATAGAATGCAGAAGGTAAAAGGGAATGGATATGAGATCCCTATTCTTGATATGATTGAGAAAAGGTAAATGGAAACTAACAAGTTAATAATAAATTGTTTTATCATTTTTCATTAAGACATGTGGCAAGGGTTAAGGACTTTGAAATTTCATAAATAAGAAGTCAATAATCAATTGAATCTTTAATTGCTAACGTGTTGTAACATCTTCTTAGGACAAGCTAATAATTGTCTACCTCCCCTCATTTTTGTGGGCAAGGGCCTAGGAAATTTTCAACACCTGAATTTTCGTTAAGACATGTGACAAGGGTTAAGGACTTTGAAATTCCATAAATGAGAAGTCAATAATCAATTGAATCTGTAATAGGTAACGTGTCGTAACAGCTTCTTACAGCAAGCTAATAATTGTCTACCTCCTCTCATTTTCGTGAGCTAGGGGCTGGGAAATTTTCAACACCTGAATTTTCATTAAGACGTGTGACAAGGGTTAAGGACTTTGAAATTCCATACATAAGAAGTTAATAATCAATTGAATATTTAATTGGTAACGTGTCGTAACAGCTTCTTAGAGCAAGATAATAATTGTCTACCTCATCTCATTTTTGTGGGCTAGGGCCTGGGAAATTTTCAACACATCTTTATATAATATAAAACCAAGAAACGAAGAATGATGATAAAGCTTTGAGAAGTTTTGTCTTTCTTTTCAATCAAACATTTTGAAATTTCATTTCGATAAATCTTTTGCAATCAAATTTCAAAAGTGATGTAATAGGGGAGCATTAATGAAGTGGGACTGTTTAAAAGACATTTGTTGGTTTTGATAATTGAGCGGCCCAACCTTTCGAATACGTCGCAATGAAAAATAAAAATATTAAATGGAAAATTTATATGCTAATCTTCATAGGTCAATAGTTGAAAAATTCAAATTTATAACGACATCGATGATTTTTCAAGTTGTCCTAACCACAGTTGTTTAACATGCAAACGATTAAGCTTATGTTGGCAACATCGTAACCTGTGAGTCGATGGTCATGCCATTAAAAGCTTTTCCTTTACGCATTTTCACATAGCCAAGTCACAAAATCTTCTACTGATGTAATTACTTTCATGTCTAAAATGAGATTTTCACCTAGTCTATGGTTGTGTTTCTATGGAGTAGTTTTGCAGTTTAGCAGTGCTTATGGCCTCTCACAAGAAGTCGGCATTCTTTTACAAATAAAAGAGTTGCTACAGGTTGGCGGAACCGCAGATTTTCTCCCAGACTGGTTCAATGTCTCTGCTTCAGCTGATTTCTGTAACTGGCAAGGCATAAAGTGCACATCGACACCAACATCTCGCAACGTTGCATCACTTGATCTGCCCAACCGAAACCTATCGGGCCATCTATCTCCTGTGATTGGGAAGCTACGTTTGTTGGAGGAGCTCACCTTTTTGGCAACAGATTAAGTGATCATGTTCCGCTTGAGATAGGAAATTGCACCCGCCTGAAGCTCCTTCTTCTACACTTTAACTTTTAAAGTGGTATCATCCCATCCTGTCTTAGTAGACTTGAAAATCTTGAAGTTCTAAGAGTAGCCCATAATCGCTTTACGGGGTCCTTGCCACCAGAAATTGGCAACTGCACAAAGCTTTCGTTTATCAGCTTTGCCTCCTCCAATCTGCATGGCACAATACCATTGGAATTCGGCAAATTGCAAAGGCTTGAAAAACTACATCTCTATGAAAACCAATTCAATGGTTTTGTCCCTTCAAGCATTGGAAATTGCAGCTCCCTGCTAGTGTTTTCTGCTTATGAAAACAATTTACAGGGTCCTATTACAAGAGAGTTTGGCCTTCTCATTCAGTTCAAGTTTCTGCAGTTGCACAACAATCTTCTTTCCGTGCATCTTCCCGCTCAATTGGGCAATTTGTCAAAGCTGGAAGAGATAGACGTGTCTAGAAACTGAAAGGAAGCCAAAGTGCGGAAACACTTCCAAATGGCAATTTTAACATGAGAGATGATGCTGAAATTTATCTCACAAAACCTTAGAATATTGCAAGATAAATAAACACATATACAAAATGGATTCAACACATAAACACATAACACCAGATATACGTGGAAAGCCCTTACGGGAAAAAACTCACCACTCCAAAGCCAGACTCAATTGTATTATCAGCAAAAAAGTTACAATACAATCTCCAGAGCCACAACTGTTTAAGAGTAATCAACTATGATATCTAAATCCAGAATGATTTCGGCAGCATAACACCACTCTTCAAACAATTCTCACTCTCTCTATTCTCTACAACAATGCCTTGCACTTATAGAGTTTTCGTACAAGAGAAAACAGTTTCTAAAGCCTCTACATTCAACGCATCTACAAATTATTTTAGAAACTTTCTCTATGCACAACTCTTGCTTTAAAAACAAAGCAAAGAGAATAAATCAAAGAAATGGGGAAACATTCCGTTTTCTTCGCCAAGTCCATCCTTGTGGAGGATTTCATCTTCATTTAGCATGTTTCCAAAAAGAATAAATAAAACAATAAATCATGATAAGGCTGAGTCAACTTATCCCAACAATCTCCCACTTGATGAAGACCTTACAAGAGTTACTGTATCATACCATAGGCCCCAAGGCCCATAGAACCAACAGACCATCTGAACTTTTTAGTGCTCATTGGCTTTGTCAATGCATCTACAATATTCTCCAAAGTAGAAACCTTTTCCAACTTCACCTTGCCATCTTCCACCATATCACAAATAAAATGATACTGTACATCAATGTTCTTTGTTCTAGCATGGAAAATAGCATTCTTTGCTAAACAGATAGCACTCTAGCTATCAGTACAGATAGTAATATGTCTTGCATCAAAACCAATATCAGAACACAATCTCTTGAACCAAATGGCCTCTTTGGAAGCATAAGTAGCTACCATGTACTCTACTTCTGTAGTGGACAAAGTAGCTATAGCCTGCCGCTTGCTCATCCAACTAATTGCACCACCAAACATCATGAAAACATATCCACTACTGGATCTTCTTGTGTCAATATCACCTGCCCAGTCTGAATCCACATATCCACGAATGCAAATAGAATGTCTAGATATAGTAGGCTTACCATGAAAATGTAAGCAATACTTAAATGTGCCCCTTAAATATCTAAACACTCTCTTAACTGCATCCCAATGCAGCTTTCCAAGATTAGCCATATACCGACTAAGGACACCCATTGCTTGGGCAATATCTGGCCTCATACAAACCATAGCATACATCAAGCTACCAACATCACTCGCATAAGGTACTCTAGACATGTCCTCCATCTCAGTAGAAGATTTTGGACAATCCTCCATAGAAAGCTTCATCCCGTGTAATATTGGAACAACTAATTGTCTGCAAGCTGTCATGCTCAATTTATCCAACACAAAGATAACATACTTTCTCTTGCTCATCAAAAGCTTTCTACTAGCTCTATCTCTGATGATCTCAATCCCAAGAATATATCTAGCTGCACCTAGATCTTTCATTTCAAACTGTGCTGCTAATAGAGAATTCAAATCTGAAATCATTCTTTTACCATTCCCAATAAACAACATATCATCTACATACAAGACTATGATAAGAATGTAACCATTTTTAGATTTATAATATACACAATGGTCAGAAAATCTCAGAAATCCCAAAAACAACACATAGGTGTCAAACTTTTGATACCACATTCTAGGAGACTATTTCAAACAATATAGAGATTTCTTCAACTTACAAACAAGGTTTTCTTTACCTTTCTCAATGAAATGCTTTGGCTATGACATATAA
Organism: Chamaecyparis obtusa; assembly: GCA_027943335.1. NCBI lineage: Eukaryota > Viridiplantae > Streptophyta > Pinopsida > Cupressales > Cupressaceae > Chamaecyparis > Chamaecyparis obtusa. Next base: position 101,018 of record BSBK01008969.1, on the reverse strand, counting down.
ATTTCCTCCTCCAAATCACCATGAAGGAATGTTGTCTTCACATCCATTTGCTCAACTTCAAAGTCATAAGCTGTTGCAAGTGATAACAAGCATCGAATGGATGTCAACTTAGCTAAAGGAGAGAAAATTTCACCATAATCAATTCCCTCCACCTATGAATACCCCTTCGCAACCAACCATGCCTTATACTTCTCAACACTACCATCTAGACCCAATTTATTTTTGAACACCCATTTACATCCAATAGGTTTTCATCCTTCAGGAAAAAGTACCAAATGCCATGTAGCATTCTTCTTCAATGCTGCCATCTCTTCATTCATGGCTTTCATCCATAAATCTGCATCATGCATACCCATAGCCTCTCTAATAGTCCTAGGCTCATTAGTGTTAGCAATCAAAGCAAATATACAACTAGAATCCAACAAAGAATATCCAAACCTCTTAGGTGAATAACCAAATTTATCATGTCATTGTCTATCACAAGTAGACCTCCTCAATGTTTGAGGTTTAGGTTCTTGCTCTTCTTTAGAAATTTCAGAGCTTCTTAGGCTCTCCTCATTATCAAGTCCATCAAGAGCTTGTAGTTCTTCTTCCTTAGAGGTAGTAGGAATATAAACTACTTCCTTTTTTCGCTTCTCTTCCTTCTCTGGCTACAAATCAACTGTGGAAGGTTTCAGCTCAGGAAATATAACACTTCTACTATAGAGCACCTTCTCTGCAACTGGATGCCAAAGCTTGTAACCTTTCACACAGACACCATAGCCAATGAAGATACACTTAACTTCCTTGTTCGCCAACTTTGATCTTTTCTCACTTGGCACATGAGCATATGCCTCACAACCAAAGACTCTGATATGTCTCAAAGAGGGCTTCTTGCTAGACTATGCCTCCATGGGCATCTTCTCAACAAGTGTTGCCGTAGGAGACCTATTAATTAAATAACATGTAGTGGCTATAGCTTCAGCCCAAAACTTTTTTTCAAGGCCAACACCACTCAACATACTCCTAGCCCTCTCCATCAATGTTCTATTCATCCTCTTTGCAACTCCATTTTGTTGTGGAGTGTATGGATTTGTTTTATGTCTCTCCATTCCATGATGCTTATAGAACCTGTCAAATTCTACTAAACAAAACTCACCACCATTATCAGTCCTTAAACACTTAATTTTTCTACTAGTCTAATTTTCAGCCAAGGATTTAAATTCCTTAAACTGACTAAAAACTTCATATTTAGTTCTGAGGAAATAGAGAAATATCCTTCTACTATAATCATCTATGAATGATACAAAATACATAGATCTAGATATCGAAGGAACATTAACTGGACCAAACACATCTGAATGAATGTAATCCAAAACCTGAGAAGACTTATGAGAACTATAATAAAAAGAAACACAGTGATGTTTACCATAAATAAAATGTTCACAAAAGTCAAACTCCACATTACAATCATCAAGGCCTTCAACAAGGCTCTTATTTTTCAGAGCTCTAAGGCCCTTCTCACCAATGTGACCAAGTCTTTGGTGCCATAACATTGTCTTCTCAGCAGGGAGCTTCATCTCCTAAGTATTAGTACCCTTAGGTACCCAGAAAGCACAACCATCAGATGTTGAAACAACAGTCTTCTTCTTTTCTTGATCTACTGATGAGGATGAAGAATCTAAAGCCCTTTTCTTAGACTTCATAGAAGTGCTATTGCACTGAATCATGCATGCACCTAGCTTATACAAGGTACCCATCCTAACACCCTTAGCAAGCATCATAGAGCCTCTTGTCATCTTCCATCCAACACTCAAGAAAATAACCTTCGTACCCACATCACCAAGCTTGCTGACTGAAAGTAGGTTTCTTTCCAAACCAAGGATATGCAGTAAACCACCGATCCCCTTCAATCTACCATTAGGGAATCTAATCTTTACTCTACCACATCCAACAATATTTAGGTGAGAGTTATCACCCAAATACAGCTTTCCACCATCAAAATCTTCATACTTTGATAACCAATCTCTATGAGATGTCATGTGGAAAGAAGCACCCAAATCTATCAACCACACATCTTCTGATGCATGTGTTGCCAAGGTTGCAACAAAAGCATCTACATCATCTTGAGAAGATTTATCAGTGTTAGAATCAGAGTAATCCTTTTTACCTTTCTTTTTCTTCTCCTCTTTGCAGTCTTTTCGAAGATGACCAAGTTTTCCATAATTCCAACATTTTGCCTTGAACTTTTTACCAGGAGACTTACATTTTCCCTTCTTGTCCATTTTCTTTCTTTTCTCCATTGTTCTACCATGAGCAATTAGGGCCTCCTTAGCCATTTTAGAAGATTTTCTTTGCATCTCTTCAGATAACAACAAACCAACCACATCCTCCAATTTGAAAGTGGTTGTTGTGCTTCCAATAGCCATAACAAGGTGATCCCATGAGTCTGGAAAAGAACATAAAAGAACCATGCATTTATCTTGATGATCAATCTTATCACCAATAGAATTCAGCTGAGCAATAGCATATTATATGCATTGAAGTGATCAGCAACAGAACCTCCTTCCTCCATTCTCAAAGAATACAACTTCTTTCTCAAAAATAAATTATTTACCAGGGATTTCCCTTGATAAATATCACCAAGATTCTTCCAAAGAACAATTGCAGTCTTCTCTTCATGAACATTCATGAGTACAGAATCAGCCAAACAGAATCTTATCAGACCCTTGGATTTTTGATCCATCTTATTCCAATCTTCATGCGATGTAGTTTGAGGTTTCCTTAAAGAAATCATAGCCCAAAGATCTCTATGTACAAGCATGTCCTCCATTTTAAGTTTCCATAGCTCAAAATTGCTTCCATTAAAATTATCCATCTCTACTTTGTTGGATAAGCTTGCCATATCTAACCTACAATAAGATTATGAAAATAACTCCTCTGCAAAACTTCCACTAAAACTAGATCAACACAAAAAATCCCATCTACCCAACAACAGTAACAAAGCTGGCCAGGTTCTGATACCAATTGAAAGGAAGCCAAAGTGCGGAAACACTTCCAAATGCTAATTCTAACAAGAGAGATGATGCTGAAATTTATCTCACAAAACCTTAGACTATTGCAAGCTAAATAAACACATATAGAAAATGGATTCAACACATAAACACATAACACCAGATATATGTAGGAAACCCTTATGGGAAAAAACCCACCACTCCAAAGCTAGACTCAATTATATTATCATAACAACACTCTTCAAAGAATTCTCACTCTCTCTATTCTCTACAACAATGCCTTGTACTTATAGAGTTTTCATACAAGAGGAAATAATTTCTAAAGCGTCTACATTCAACGCATCTACAAATTATTTTAGAAACTTTCTCTATGCACAACTCTTGCTTTAAAAATAGAGGAAAGAGAATAAATCAGATAAATAGGGAAACATTTCATTTTCTTCTCCAAGTCCATCCTTGTAGAAGATTTCATCTTCAATTAGCATCTTTCCAAAAAGAATAAATAAAACAATAAATCATGATAAGGTTGAGTCACCTTATCCCAATAGAAACAATCTTGATGGAAGTGTAGCAAAGGAAATATGTAGGTTGAAAAGCTTGAGCTTGCTAATTCTTTGGAATAATAGTGTTTCGGACAATGTTCATGCATCCTTGGGAAACCTTACAAGCTTACAAGTATTAGATTTGGAAGAAAACTGACTAAGCAGCACCTTGCCTAAAGGGATTGGTTTTCTTCAAAATCTGAGGGAGCCGTACCTCAAAAAAAACTGATTGGAAGGTTAGTAGCCTACATTGTGGGGGAATCTTACAAGTTTTACAAGATTAGATCTATGAAAAAATCAATTTAGCAACTTGTTGTCATTGTTCGTTAGTGAACAACAAGTTTGTTAGTCTTCAAGGCTCATTGTTGTTGTCGTTGTTTGTTAGTGAAAAACAAGTTTGCTAATCTTCGAGTCTCTTGGCACTTAAGTTGAAACAGGAAGGTTTCTATTTTCTATGATTTATAGTCAAATGATTTTAGAATTCATTTATGTTTTGTATTTTATCTCTTACCTATACATTTATTACTTGAGTTGAAGCACAAGTATGCAATTTACAAATGGTTGAAACACTAAAGTGTTGTAGTAATTCAAGAGACAAGTTGTATTTATATAACTCACTTGAAAGATTAATATAGGACTTGAAGCTCTCTAAGTGTGGAGTTTTTTTCAACAAGGTTTGTCCACCTAATTTCTTGAGTTATGGTTTGCATCTATTTTGCTATCTGTTTTCATTAATAATTAAATATTATAAGCTTATTTGGCTACAATAATTATTAGCTTATTTTTTCATATACATCTTTTCCTATTTTACTTTTATAACATTTGGTATTAGAGCCAAGGTGACTTGATTTGAGAAAAGGATGCCCTTTTTGGAGTGTTTGATCGAATGACTTGTTTCAATGGGAGTGTATTGTTTTTGTTGCAATTTTCGATCTGACATCATGGCTAGTTCATCTCAATTAGACATTGAAAATTTCAATGATGCTAGATATGATCATTGTAATTAAAAAAGGGAGGACCTCTTGAAAGAAAGAGATCAATAGACTTGACATTAACAAAGAGGATAGACTATATACTATTATGATAGAAGATTAGAAAAACTTAGATAAAAAGGCTCACAGAAGTATTTGTTTATATTTATTTGATTCAATTCTATTGAATATTCAAATAAAACTACATCATATAATATATGGAATAGAATAGGAGAGATTTAAAAAACTAAGAGTCCAGTATTAAGAAGTTATTTCTAAGAAGAAAGTTATATTCTCTTAAAATGAATGATGATGACTTAATTGCAAAGCACTTGAATTTATTTAATCTAATTATGAGTCAGATGTTGTCAATTAATATAATGATTAATGAGGAGGAAAATTGTATGCTATTATTATGTTTATTGTCCAAACCATGGGATAATCTTATTCTTACAATGAGTGTTTCTTTTTAGATGATTTAAAGATGGATACCCTTGTTGGAACTCTACTTTGAGATGAAATGGGGAGAATAATGTCAGAGGGATCTAAATATATATTGCATGTACAAGGTAGATCTAAGGAGAAAAAGAAGGGTGAATAGGACAAGTGTAAGGATCATTCTAAGTCCAAGGGAATGTCTAAAATACCTTGTAAGAATATATTGAGGTGTTGGAACTATGGTTAGTGGGGGAATCTCCAAAAAAATGTAAGAATAAAAAGAAAAATAATGATGATTCCTCTATATTTAAATTCTCTAGTGATGAAGCCACTAATGCCTTTATTATTTCAGCTAATATGACTTATGATAAGTCTTGGTTAATAGATTTATGTGCATCCTATCACATGAATCTTCATAAGGTGTTATTTTTAACATATTTAGCTTATGATAATGGGGATGTTTTCCTTGAAAATAACACACAAAAAATTACAGGCCAAGGAGATAATTTTTTTTTTTAAATTACGGAAAGGTTAAAACTGTTGAAGATGTATTACACATCCCTAGTTTAGCTATAAATTTAATTTATGTATAAAAAATGAATTATTCAATGGTGCATATTAATTTTGAAAAGAGTGGATGCAAGTTATGTATAAGGAATTTTTTTTAATCTAAGGGTAATAGGTCTAGCACCCTATTTAGATTTGATGTTTCTACCTTGTGTAACTTTATAACTGATTACTCTATATAATATAATCTATGGTACCACACGATGTGTCATATTAATGAAAAGGGTCTCAAAACACTCATAAATAACATATGTTTTGATAGTTTGTTAGGTCACTTTTATAATTTTGATTTTGTGAATATTGTATTTATGGAAAGAAACATAGGGTATCCTTTAAATATAGAAGTACTAGAGCTAAACTAGTTTTGGAGTTAATTCATAATGATGTATTTGGTAATGCAGATGAACCATCTACTTGGAAATCTTGGTACTATGTTTCCTTTATTTATGACTATCCTAGTTATTCATGGATTTATTTTTTAAAGGAAAATTTTGATTTTTTCTATATTTAAAGTATTTAAAACACTTGTTGAGAAAAAAATAGATAAAAAAGTAAATATTTTAACAATAGATAATGGTGGTGAGTATTACACTAGGGTCTTTGATGACTATTACAATCATGCATGTATTGTTAGGCCAAAAATAATTCCATGTACTCTATAAAAAATATCAAGTGGCAAAGAAGACAAATAAGAATTTAATTGATATTTATGTAAGCATGTTGAGTGGAGGAAAACTTGAAAAATGTTTTTTGGTTGAAGCAGTTAACATTTCTTGTTACCTGGTTAACATGTAATCTACTTCTACTCTTGTTGATAAGACTCCCTATGAGATATGGACTTCAAAGGACAATTTATTTCTCATTTTAGAGTTTTTGGTAGTGAGGCTTACATTCATGTTTCTAAATAGAAACATTTCAAGCTTGATTTAAAAACTAAGTGTATTTTTGTGAGTTTTTTATTATGGTAAAAAAAAATTTAAAGGGAACCAAAACCCTTTAAAAATATGGGAATAGATGTATCAATTTTCACCTTTTGAGAAATAAAAAGCATCATATAACATAACCAAAAGAAAAAGAAACCCTAAAGATAGACATATAAAAAGGTATCTAAGAGCCAACAAAAACATAGCAAAAAGATAACTAAAAAAGGAAAGAAAAAAAAAGAGAAAAATACTAAGCTAGGCTCTTTAGAACCTCAACCACCTCTACCTCCAAACCAATTAATATTCTAAGTAGTATTCTCCAGGCCCTTAAGCTCCAGAGGGGAATTTTTATCCTTTCTCTTAAGGTTTCCTCTAGTCTTCTAGTTGGGCCCAGAAACTTCCTAACCTTTACTCTAATCTAGCTCCACAATCTACTTATCCTGACATTTTTTGTCAAGGGTTTCCACTAACCTATTCATAGCTTCCATTATTACATTCTTTATACTGATATGACTCTATTTCATGGTTGACTAAAGAACCTCCTTGAGACTAGTCATGTTCTCCTCTAGTTGAGATTGATTCCTTTTTTTCTTATCCAGGACATCCATAGTATTCTTAATGCAATCTACCATTGAATTATTCTCCTCTTGTGTCTATAAATCTTGCCAATACCATTACAAGTATAATCCTTACCCACTGTCTTAGAATCCATAATTTTAAGTTTTCTTCCTAGAGCCCTTTGTTTAATCTTTAGTTCCTTGGTTGCATGGAATGGCCATTTCAAAAGACAAAAGGAGCCAATCGCATGATCCCTAGCCAAATATAGAACAACACAATAATCTTGTTGGTCAAGTTTAAAATGAGAAGAGTGAAGGTTTAACTCCATAGGAGAAATGAAACCATCCTTACTAAGAGAGGCTTCACCAGATGAAGGAGTGACACTAGTAATGTGGGAGGGTGAGACTTGAATCTATTCCAAAAGATCCTTCTCCTTAACCTTATATGGTCCTCCTTCTTACCCTTTCAATTCTTATGATTTTTGGTGTTCCTAGAAACACCCTCACCCATAGGGGAAGTGAAGGCCAAATTCTTCTTTTTACTAGAAACTAGGGGATTTGACCCAAAAATTTTCACCTTAGCCTTCCTAAAAATTCTATCCCTATCACTCAATTTTGGGTTTCTCTTTATTTCAGTGGAAGAGACAAAATAATCAACCTCATCATTAGTCTTTTCTCTTTCATTATCCCCCAAATTTGGGTTTAGTTATGTTAGTTCTTTTAATTTGAGGGGAGGTAAAGTAATCATCTTCCTCATATTCAGTGTTCCCTTCATCATCATTTTCCTCCCCCAAATGCTAAACACCAGTGTCCTCATTATCAAAAATGGAAATTGGATTTGACAGGGCTCAAATGTATTTACAATATTCGTAAATCATAACCAAAAGACCTTCATGCAACACTAGCTTCTTGTGATGATGTTTTATGCTACCCTTAAGGTAGGATCACAAATAAAACATAATGAAAACCCTAATCTGATGGTGAAAATTATTTAACTGAACAAAATGGTGTCCAAATTCCCTCGTAAAACAACCATATAGCATGATATAATCCATAATAACTTTAAGTGCCCGGAATTGAATTTTCTTAATCTTGGCCAGATCATAGCTATTTTTAGTTCCTCCCTTTTCTAATTCTTCCTACTCCTCATTCATTTTAGGAAATTCACAAATTGCCAACTCTAAAAGTATCCTATCTCTATAAAGTTTCTTTCCATCTGAGGGCATGCCACTAACCTCTATAATTAAATTTTTATCTACAGCGAACCTCCTCCAAAATAGAATAATACTTTCATCCTTCAAACCTTTTGAAAATATCACAATAATGTTAGGGTCTCTACCATAGAGACACTACAAATAGATAGTGAGACCTCCCCCTTTAAATATGTTCCTGACCTTTTCCTTTAATTTAGTCTACTCTCAGTCCATGGATTCAACACTCCTCTATTCACCCCCCATGTCTTTATTTACAAATATTTGATTGATAACTACAACACAGGCCCTTTAGCAATTAAATAGATAGACACCCATAATTCCTATGATGGGAAAGTACAATACTGAATCCCTAAGGTGCTAGATCACAATTCAAATAATTTGGAATTGGACTATAGCTATAAATAATAATGTCACTCTACCTTCCTAAATTACATATCATCATTAGTAAAATATTTCACCTTGTACTTTCCACCCAACCTATCTTGGTAAAGTAAGGTGGTGACCTTAGTCTCCAATCTATCTTTTTTGTGCCACATAGGCTTCCCACCAATCACCACACCTTTTTTTTCTAACCAAATAGCAACACCATTGTCCTTATGGTAGATGTGATAAATATAACACCATTCAAAAGTGGAAATTATATCTTTGTATCTCTGTATCAAATATTCAACAGGCCATGAAGGTCTCAAGTTTCCATTAAAACAATTAATAATATTTTTAGAATCTCCTTCCAACCAAATATTTTATTTATTTATTTAACTAGTGAGCCATCTGAGACCCTGATAAGAACTAATGTATTTGGCCATGTGGTTTGTCTGAAGTACCTACGAGTGTATTTGTGTGAGTTAATGTGTAAATATTAAGGGTTATAAATTTTTGGATCCTTTAGTAATGAAAATGGTATATTTTAATGGTGTAATTTTTAAAGAGCCAATGATAGAAAAACTCAAGAAAATCCTAGAAAAATAGTACATTTTAATATTAAGGTTGAACTATAAAAGGATACACAAGTAGAAGAACCTTAGCAATATGCACATGTGGAGCAACTTGATGAACATAGAGGTGAAGAATAAGAATTAGAATATAATTCTTAAGATGAACAACCAGACCATCTTTTACATCCCAAAGAAGATTCAATAGATACATAAACCTATTGATAGGTATAGATATAGTCCATCTTATTTTTATTGTATTTTAATTTTATCTTGTACTAACAATGAACTTAAATATATGGAAGAGGCCTTATCTTCAAATGAGCATGAATCTTGGTTAGAGAAAAAAGATGAAATAAAGGAAATAGACAAATGTGACACATGGGATCTAGTTTAGATTCTTAAGTGGGGAACATCCATTGGATGAAAATAGGCATTTAAGATGAAATTTACAATATATTTTAAGTTGGAACAATATTAAATAGGGGTGTTTTGTGTTCACCCTAGAATGTATGGGAGAAATATGAGATCTACTTCTCAATCCAAATTCCCAAAGGAGAGATCCAAATTGATCAACCAAAAGGTTAATGTACAATCGAATCAATCTATGGAGAATATGAAAGAGGAAGAAAACCTTATATTTCCCTATAAAGGAGATGTGCTTGAAATTGAAATAATTGGAAGGCATATACTAACCTCAAAATAGGGTAGATCTAGAAAAGGATGATTTATGATGTCTGTGTGCAGTTTTGGGCAATTCTGCAACCTATTTCAGACTGGAAATGTCGAGACGAAGAAAACTCAAAAAACTTTTATCTTTTTGACAGCAAGTAGTCTTTGACTCTGATAAAAGGTCAAAGGCTACATTAATATTTTTAAGGTTGACTTTGACTTTGTTTGCAAATCTCCAAAGTTCACCGAAAAGGGTATCCAAATCCAAGCTTAGATCCACAGTTCTGCACTTGTACCTGCAAGAAAAAGAGGGTTTTTTATTGTTTATTTGAGGGGTTTGCCTTGGTCAAACCTTGGTTTGGAATCAACCTTAATATAGAAATTTAAATAAGAATGCTAGCGAGTAGTAGAACTAGATCTAATAATGAAGCTATGGAATTCAATATATATGCAATTTTATTTCGAATGTAAACAAGTATGTTGATATGAAAGCTTGAACATAACAATAGCTAATGTAAATCAAAACCATGAAAGTAAATACAAAACCTCCATGTTTGTATGCTTGGAATCCACCTTGATAGAATAATGAATGGATCTAGAAGATGAACAAAGAATCTTGAAGGAAGATCACACCATCATATTGGGTAGATCTAGGGTTTGAATGATAAATCTTGTATGTTTGAAGAAAATCCCTTCAAAGGCTTGAATACTTGAATCCTTCATCTTCAATGGAGAACTTGCATGGAGAAGAGGGCTTGAATGCTTCCTTGAAAATGCTTGATGAAATGCTTGCTTGATCTTTGCTTGAGTGCTTAAGAGATATGAAAAGTGGATGATCAAAATGAGAGAGGAAGGCCTCCTTTTACAGTGATCTAGGGCACAATCCTCTAGAGAAGGATGACATTGGGGAATTAAATCCCAATTAACCTTAACTCCTAAAAATTGACCCATATTAAATGAAATTTAAGGATTTACCATTTTGAAACCCGAAATGGATGACCCGGAGGTGGGAAAACAAATATTTTTGAAAACCCAACACCCGAAAATCATGGGAATCTAAAATTTGAAATCTAGGTCAAGGATGAGGTAGACCCCACCCTAGGTCAGGGTCAAGGTCATCCCTGACCTAGGTCAGGGTTGAGGTCAACTTTGACCCTCAAGGTCGACTTTGACCTTGAGGTCAAAAACTTGAGGACCTTAGTCTATAATGATAGGAAATGCAGAAATAAGGTGTGGAGAGAGCCAGAATGGGGGAAAAGCTAGATTCAAGAAAAGACCTAATCAAGGTGCTTGACATGACCCCAAAATACTTACTCAGAGGGTTAAACACTCTTATCATGGAAGTGCTTCCATTTTAAGATGATATATTAAGCCCCCCTTTAGCAAGGGTGTGGATTCGATGCAAACTCTTGGTAAAGGAGAAGAAAGAAGAGATCCAAGTGGATTCAAAATGAGATAGGATTACAATTAGCTAAGGACACAAGCCCCCATACTAAAGATTCTAACTCAACATAAGCAAATGAGGGTGTGAAAACAAAAAAGGATAAAGACAAAAAAGAGGGGTTAGTACCAAAACAAACCCAAATCAACTAGCACAAGAAACATTGCTAAAAAATGTTTCCCATACTAATATCATATTTGGAAAGCTATCATAAAAGCATATTTGATTACATAAGAAAGACAAGATCAACACTATAAATAACATAGCTTCATGATCCAGTCCTACTAGCATGAAAGAAAAAAGAGAGAAAGGGAAAAAAGTGATTACCTCACCTAGTAAGATGCCCACCTTACCACGAATCACCCTAGAGGGAGAGCCCAATAGGTTCACCCATAAATTGTGCTTACAATTGTAATGCATCTTCTGATGGCTTTTGGAATACCCATAGATCCACCTTCTTGTGTGACCATGAATATGAGATGTGTGTCTCCTCAAGATTTAGCAACTTATGTGCGTTACCATCGGAAGATTTAGCCTATAAATGCATGTCATTTTTAGGATTTAGAAACTTATGTGTATTACCTTCCAAGATTTAGCATGTTGAAAATTTTGAAAAATGCATGTCTCCTCAGGATTTAGCAACTTATGTGCATTACCATTGGAAGATTTAGCATATGGATGCATGTCTTTTCAGGATTTAGCAACTTATGTGTGTTACCTTCCAAGATTTAGCATATAAAAATAAAAAAACTATATTACAAGGGAGACCCTATATATGCCCCCCTCCTTATTGTGGTAGTCTACTATACATGATAAGGAAGAGGAAGAAGATACCTAGTTTATAATGCAAGGAGATATCCTGTTTACAACAAATGTATACAATATTCTTAGTGAGGGATAGTGACCCCAACATCCAAGAGTATAGATAATCATGAAAAGAATATGCCACTCATGGAAAAAGGATCCTCAAAGAAAAATATATTATCAATAAGATCCCCACCAAAGAGGAGTGCTTTAGATAAAATATCATCTTGCAAAAGATAGGAACAAAGATTCAATCATCAAGCCTCCTACAAACTTGAGGAAGAGGAATCTTTGGAATGAGGGAAACAACTCTAACACCAAAGCAAGGGTAAGTGTTTATACAAAACATAATTTTCAACATAGAGAAGTGATGACCTAGGACAATAACTTCTCATGTAAGAAGGTTATCCATAGTCAAAATATCTATCAATATGATGAAATAATATTGCAATATAAACAAATACCACTAAGGTAAGGAAAGAAATTCCCTAGACAAAGAGAAAGGAAGAGGTACCTTGCCCCCCAAGGATAGAGACAAGAGGTACCTTTGGAAAACACATGTCTTAGAAAAGATATCTTGAAAAAAGATCTATGGATGATTATAAGCATAATGCAAAACCATAGAAAAATAGGAGAGAAAGAATACCAATGAAGCTCAAGACACAAAAAAGCCTAATGGATCCAAGGAGACTAGATGGAAATACACCTCTTGCCCCCCAGTCCTGAGACAAGAGGGGGAAGAACATCTACATTATATCAGAAGGAGGGGAATCCCCTGTATCAAAATTATGAAGGAATTGTAAAACTGCACGAGAGTGAGATATAATTCCTAAAGTAGCTCTTTCTCTAACATATAACTTGAAATGTCTACAATCACCAAGTAAATGTGTATTGCTATAATGAAAAGGATATTTATATTTGTATAAAGCATCTATCGGTATAGGTCTAAAGATTTATTTCTTAGAATTCATTAGCTCAACATATACCTTCTTAGCCATCTCTTGATAGGTATTAGGGTTATCTAAGATAGGTGTGGGAAGAAGAATGTGAAGAGGAGGACAATGATTAACATCACCTACTTTGACTTGAGATTTTGAACAACCAACACCATACATATCTAGTTTAGGGGGTATATGAATTGGAAACCTAATACCATGCTCATTAACTCCAACCCTAAACCTTTATAACCTTGCTTAGTCACCATATTATATCCGATAGTGTACATATTATGTAAAGCTTCTACAAGAGGTGATTATTTATCATGTTCATGAGTAAAGGTTGTATAAGGTGGAATAATAAGTTTTGAAGAAGTTTCTTTACACTTTCCTTTAATATCATCATGAATCAGAGGATAAGGTAAATCAAAGAAATCTTGCACATCTGCATCCTGAACTATAACCAGGATAGAGTTCAAAAGAATATCAAAAGAGAAGATCATGCTAATCTAGAGGAGATAAATCTTGGAACACATGAGGCACCTAGGAAGGTATACATTGGTAGAGATATATCTCAAAACGTAAAGAAATCTTTGATTGAGTTATTAAGAAAATTTAGGCATATTTTTGCATGGTCATATGATGACCTAAAGGTTTATAGAGAAGATTTGTTTCAGCATATTATTCCATTGAAGGATGATGCCAAGCCTTTCCAGCAAAAACAAAGGCCTCTTAATCCTACTTTGGCACCCAAGATGCAAGAAGAATTGATGAAGCTGAGAGATGCTGGAATTATCAAGCCTATAAGGCACTCTTCTTGGGTGTCAAACCTTGTTCCTATGAGAAACAAGAATGGTGACATCAGGCTTTGTGTGGACTTCAGGAATTTGAACATCAGCTCATTAAAGAATAACTATTGTCTACCCAATATGGAAGCTATGTTGCAGAGAGTCACCGGATCAGAATTAATGTCTATGATGGATGGTTTCTCTGGTTACAATCAGGTCATTGTCAAAGAATCAGAAAAAATCAAGATAGCTTTCACAACACCTTGGGGGACATATGTTTATGTAAGAATGCTTTTTGGCCTCACAAATGTTGGAGCTACCTTTTAGAGGGCAATGGATGTTGCCTTTTTAGATTTTATCAATGATTTCCTTGTTGTATATCAAGATCATCTAACTGCCTATTCCAAGGAAGAAGACCACTATATTCATTTACAGAAAATATTTATGAGGGCTTTGGAATATGGCATTTCATTAAACCCAAGGAAATGTGCTTTTGGTGTCACGGAAGGTAAGTTGTTTGGCCACTTAGTTGGGAAGCAAGGATTAAGAATTGACCCTGAGAGGGTAGCAGCCATTGATAAAATTCAGAGACCAAAGAATGTTAAAGGGATTCAGTCCTTCTTTGGTCAGGTCAATTTCTTAAGGAGGTTTGTGAAAATTTTTGCAGAGGTTACTAGACCTATTTCTAAGATGTTGAAGAAAGGATCTACAATTAATTGGGAGGTTAAGCCTGATCAAGCTTTCAAAAATATTAAGTAGGCTATCAAAGATGCACCAGTGCTTAAGGCACCTGATTATAATGTCCCAATGCATAAATTTTCCTTTGCATATTTTCACACTATGGCTGTAGTTTTGTTACAAAAGAATAAGGATGGTTTTGAGCAGCCTATTGCATTTTTTAGTAAATCTTTGCAGGCTACTGAATTGAAGTATGACATAAATGAGGAATAGGCATATGCACTTGTGAAGGCAATCAAGGCTTTTAGGTGTTACTTGATGGGAGCAGTTGTGATTGCCTTTGTGCCAAGTGCAGCTGTGAAGGATATTTTCTCACAGCAAGAGGTATCTAGAAGAAGATGCAGATGGATCAATAGGATCCAAGAATTCAATGCTGATATCCAAATTACTAAATTGGTTAGAGGACAGGGATTGGCAAAACTGATGGCTCAATCCAATCTTGATGTAAATGAGGTAAATCATTCTGAAATTGATTATACATGTGATGTGGATGATTGTGTTTGGTATCAAGATATTATTTATTACTTCAGAAATATGAGATGTCCAGCAAGAATGAATGATAATTAGAAGAGGACATTGAAATTATAGGCTATCAAGTATGTAATTGTGAAATGTAAATTGTATAGAAATAATTTAGATTGCATACTTTTGAAATGTGTAGATGAAGATCAAGCTAACAAGTTTTTGAAAGAAATGCATGAGGGAGTTTGTGGTTGGCATTATATGGGTAAAACAACTACTCATAAGATCTTGAGAGTAGGATTCTGGTGGCCCACAATCTTCAAGGATGCAGAACAGTTGGTAAGGTGGTGTGATGCTTGTCAAAGGTTCTCTGGTAAGCTTAAATTTTCAGGTAATGTGACATTAAAACTAGTAGAAGTGCAGGCTCTTTTCTAGCAATGGGGAATTGATTTCATACGGGATATACCAAACAAGTCTAGTGGAGGACACTCATGGATTTTAGTTGCCACTAATTACTTTACAAAATGGGTAGAGGCTATACCTACCAGAAATGCAACTAGTAAGGTGGTAATTGATTTTCTGTTGAATAATATTGTTACAAGGTTTGGTTTCCCTAAGAGAATAGTAAGTGATAATGCCATGTGCTTCAGATCTGCTAAATATAAGGACTTCTGCAAAGGTTTGGGAATTCAGATTTATAATTCCTCACCTTATCATCCACAAGGAAATGATCAGGCAGAATCTACTAATAAGAGTTTGATTAAGATTCTCAAGAGGATTCTTTAGAAGAATAAGAGGGCATGGAATTCAAAGATGCCATTAGCTCTATGGGCTGATAGGGTAACTGTGAAGAGGTAAATTGGTTGTGCACCATTTGACCTAGTATATGGAATACATGCAAGAGTGCCTCAGAATAATTTGTTGGAAATGTATAAATTTGTTCAGTTATATGATGATGACATAGATGATGAGATGCAGTTAAGAATTGAGGACCTCATTAGGTTGGATGAGACTAGAAGAGAATCAGTTGGATGAAATGCTAGATTACAGTTGCAGGTTAAAAATTTATATGACAAGAAGACTATTGAAAGGAAGTTTGAACTTGGTGATTTGGTGTTAATTTGGAATGTCAGACAGGAGGATAAAGGAAAACATGGTAAATTTGATCCAATCTAGCTATGGTCATATCTAATTCATGAAAAATGGGGCCAAGATTCATACTTCGTCAAGGAATTAAATGGTGATGTTTAGGAATTGCCTATTCATGGACAGTTCTTGAAGAAATACTTCAATTTAAGTATTCTATTTTCCATGAACAATAGGTAGGTTTGTACATTTTGTAAATTCTATAAATAAGGTACTTTCCACTACCCTATTTTGTCATGGTCTATCAATTTTTGGTCTGGTTGTCTATTCTGCCTTGCTTGTTCCCTATTGTCTACAAATTTTGCCTGTGGGATGGTCTACTTCAAACCAGTGATTCTAAATCCTTCCTATGCATGCAAGAGGCACACATCCCAAGACAAAGCCACTATTAGCATGTGAAAAAAATTTCATGGCTCTAGCACTTTTCCCCTGGTCCCTGCAGATGTTTTTAGGTCTCTGGCTTAGGGACCTGGTTCAAAAATTCAAAAATGTAGCCGTTGCATACAAAACCCTTTGTTTTAACCCTAGCCTTGTTATAATTTTATGTTACTTTTCTGGGCCACTTAAAATCCTAATTTGCATGTGCTAATTAAAATCCTTTAAGCTATTCGGGAGTTAGGTTTTCATGTCCAGTGAGGCCCCTTTTAATTTTTCCTAAGTTTTACCTTGGCGGCCTTTAATATTTTCCTATAGTCCTCAGGGCCTGAATTTTTCCCAAAAAGCCTAAGTCTCAGTGTTTATTTTTTCCTATGTTTCAACTTAATATTTTTCTAGGCCCGGTCTTCTAACAACATCTCCATCCGATGGTCAACATAAGTTCTCATAGACTTTGTTAGGAGCTTGAGATCTTATGCTAATCATTGATCTTTCCTAGTGACGAAGCTTTTCTTTCCACGTGGGTCCACTTGCTAAGTGTGCAGATTTGGTTGTCTCTCATTGGTCCACCTATTAATGACTTAGAATGTTGTTAGTGGGACCTAGTTTTCAGATGTGTCAGAGGGTCCAGGTCTTGTTAGTGAATTGATGAATGGTGTATGATCTCATCGAGTGTGTTAGAGGCTTAAGATCTTGCGATAGCCATTGATTTCATCCAGTGTCAGAGAGTTGTCAGGGCAAGGAGAAGATTCTCCATCTGACGGTGGGCATGTAATCTGATAGAATCTTGGAGGTTTATGCGAACTTCAGACAGCCGTCGATCTTGCTAATGTGGGCCTAGCTAAATTTCTCAATCTTTTAGCAATTCTAAAAAATGTTCTTGGTTTACTAATTCAAGTGATGATTTGGTAGAGGCTCTTAAGATTTAGAGATTTGGCATATAGTGTTCACGGAATCGCTAACTTTTCTAGCGGTTCCCTCAAAGTTCTTGCAAATGCGCGAGGGTCCCTTTGGTCGCGTATTCACCAAATGGAAAGAGGGTTAAAAGGTTTGCTAGGACCATAGGACCGTCTGATGATTCAGTGCTAAGGTTTCATGTTCTTATTCGATGCACTTGAGGGTGATAAGGATATTGTCAGTGGGACCTGCAGGGAAGGTTTTTTGATCAATGGTCGGTGCATGATCTTAAGGAATATTCCTACCCTATGAGATCATGTTCCATCCGTTGATCTCGCATCTTACTTGGACGTGTTAGTGGGTCCCATGTCAGTGGTGATTGGGTGGAGATAGCAAATGATATAATGACATGTGGTAGTTTGTAGGTGGACCCAGGTGGGGTTTGGTGGTCTTCATAAGTTTTAGCGGCCGACAAGTTTTCAATAGGCCTCACTCATTTGCACAATGAAGTGGTGATATTCTAAATTGGCTAGCGATTCAGTGAGTATGTATTCGTGCAATTGCTAAAAGTATCTGGTGGTAGCATAAAGTTTTTTGTGAATAGGCGAAAAGGCCTCAGTCACCTGTTCACTAGAAAAGACCAGGGTCTAGATGTTTTCTTCCTGTCGCTAGTTCACAAAGTTAAAGGGTGGGTTAGGTTTTCACTTTGCGAATAAGAAAAGCATTATCACATGATCACTAAATGTAAACCAGGATTCCTTGTAAGGTTAAATATTAAAAGACTGCGAAAGGGAATGATCGGACGGTTGTGATTTAAAGTTGGCTCAAATTCAAATGTGGACCGCCGATTCACTCCAAGCACCATAAAGTAACTGTTGTCATTCAAATTCAAATTTTTGAAGGGGTTTCCTACGACCAAAAGGATTGAAATTAAATGCAGAAGTGACTGGAGCTACTAAGAAATGATCTGTTTGCCATTGTAGTGTGGTCCAGGGTGTGCCGTGTTCATCTGTAGGGTCTATATTGTATGGTTTTGTGCTCGAGGCATGTTGCAAGGTTGACATTTTGAGCATTTTTGTGGTTGTCAGTACCTTCACAAAGAATTTATCATGATTGAGGATCAATCCAGGATATTTTTTCTCCTGGCTGCCTGAATTTCTTCCCCTGTAATAAATTTGTGACCATTTCCAGTGGGTTTGGTGGTTGAAACCCTAACCCTAGTCATCTGTAGCTTGTTGCATTCTATTTGAGGATTCAAAGATGACTAGGGAGTATAAGTTGCAGCATTTTTTATTTTGTAAGGGTTCCAAAAACATTTTTCTTTTGGTCCCTAGTTGTTGATGGTTTTATACTGAAAGAGGAGTTGGATTTTGGGTCTTTTTCCTATCTTTGTATTACTTTGATTGCATATTGATCCTGAATATGTTAATGAGAATACTATTGAGTTCTAATCTTGCATCTGTGTATGTCTTCTTGTTTCGGTTCTAAACTCATATATGTTAGTGTCACAAAGTGTATTAACATATGGTAAACAAAGAGTATTGTGAAGTCATCTTTGAGTTCCTAACAAAGTTCGGATTAAAGTCTTTTGGGTGAGTTCAGTGAGTTTACAACCAAATAAGAATCAGATGTCCATGTGTTTGAGGGAGAGGAGTAGTAGGCAAAGCACTTATCCTGGATTCAATTGTATTTGAGTTAAGGTCTTCAGCTGATGTATGTAATTGGGTGACTCTTTACCCTAGGTTAAGCCATTGGTCCATCCTCTGGAGGCATTTCATTGTCATCAACCACACACACACACATTCAAATGATAAAATCTTAAAGTAGTTAGTAAAGGGTATATAGTTGTATATCATTTAGTGATTCCTTTCAAGAAGTGAATCAAGGGTACACCTGCCTGAGCATTAAGGCTCAAAGTGTAGGAGGATCTCTTTTGATCCTTGTTAATTGGCCCTCTTTCTTGTAGACTTTGGAGTGGTGATAGAGTCAAAGTGTTATTTAAGTTATCCATCAAAGTATAAATCTACAAGTGAAGATCAAAGGGAACTCCCAACAAAATGGTGACTCTGCTAGGGAGAACAATGAACGAACATATCTGTTAGGATCTCTGGTTGGGCTACATTGTAAAGTCAAAATATTTTGTTGACCAAATAGATATAAAAGGTTGTAAGTGCACTTTTGTTTTCTTATTGCTTTCAGTTGAAAAGATTTTCCATCTAGGTGGGTGGTGACTCAAAAGGTAAGAACCAGTGCTATATATTGTAAATCATGGACAAGAGGAGGAATACTAGGTCCTTTGTCAAAAAGAATCTGGAAAATTACTCTAGATCAATTGCCTAGACAGGTGAAGAAGTGTTGGATTAGAAGGAATGGTGAGTCTACTAGTGCTCCCATAAGAGAACAAAGA
Source organism: Chamaecyparis obtusa (assembly GCA_027943335.1). Classification (NCBI taxonomy): domain Eukaryota; kingdom Viridiplantae; phylum Streptophyta; class Pinopsida; order Cupressales; family Cupressaceae; genus Chamaecyparis; species Chamaecyparis obtusa. Next base: position 81,216 of record BSBK01008969.1, on the reverse strand, counting down.
AATACTAGAGGTAGAGTACCATATGTTTCCTCAAGTGAGGATGGTTCATAGGAAAGAGTTTCTAGATCAGATGGTGGTTGCTCTGAAGATAGATTGTATGATACCCCAGAGGTTGTATTTCAAAACAAGGGTTCATTGCCTACAGATCAAGATGAACGAGCTAGAGAGATGGGTTTGGAGATTGATCTAGATCTTGATGAAAATAATTTTAGAAGAGAACCCATGAGACCAAGGCAAGTCCACTTCCCATATCAAAATATTTCTAATATGGATCTGTCATTAGGTTCTAATGACATTATGGTAGACCCAGATGATTTGAATTCACTAAGGTTGTAGTTGGCAGAGTAGGATGCCATACATAAGAGGTTACAAAAGGGGAGAGAGGCTAAGAAGGTGAATGCTCTAATAGAAAGATAGTCTCTTCTTAGAAAGATTAATGAAATGAAGGAGAGAAACAAGATGCTTTCTTTTGCTCCTAAGACTTTGAAACATGATGTCTTCAGTGATCTTGAGGCTTTGAGGAGTGAGCAAGAGCGCTTACTGCAAGATCAAGAATTTGATAAGGAGGGCCCTGTTGTTAGACAGGTTCAAAGTTATGCTCCTTTTCTTAAGGGTAAAGATGGGCATGAGATCACTAGGCTTGCTGTTGCCACTGGTGAGAAAGGAAAGCAAAAGATGGTGGGACATCAAACAAGTAAATCATTGACAATACTGGGGGTCCCACCACCCATTTCAAATAAGGACACAGAAATAGAAAGAAGAAGAAAAGAAGATGAGGACCTTGCAAGAGAACTAGAGAAGGCTGAAATTAAATCTTCCATTGCAGAAAAGAGAAGAAAGATCAAGTTCTTGAAGGCTTCATCAGCTAATGCTCTTGGTCCATCTGCTACTGAACTAGGTATGCCATCTATGATTACTTCTATTCCACTTAGTAATGCTACTAGTTCAATTCCTTCTTCATCTGCTAGGATAGGTGTTGATCCTAGGCAACAGTCAAATGCACAAGTAGATGGAAATGTTAATGCTAATGTTGATCCTAGGGTTAACACTAGTTCAAGTTTTCAAAGAAGACCTATGCAATTAGAGGGCTATAGGAAAATTAGTTTTGATGGAATTCCTAGCTATGCAAATGCTTTTCCAAATGATATTAGAGATAAGGTACCTAAGTTTGTTGGTAATAATGCTAATAGTTGTGAGGAGCATCTTAGGTTATTTTTTGATATGCTTAATGATTATGAGGTAGAGCATGAGGATGTAGTCATGAAATTGTTTGTTCAATCTCTAATGGAGGATGCTAGAGATTGGTTTAAGAGACTTCCTGACAAATGTATTGATACTTGGGATTCTTTTGAGAGATATTTTAAAGAGCAGTATGGTGATAGGCCTAATGCTAGTTTCATGTTGAATGAATTCAATACCATAAGGAAAAATTAGAATGAGTCTGCAACTGAATTCAACATGAGATTTTAGCAGGGTATGCATAAGTTGTTCCAAGTTATGCTGTTAGATGACAATGCTTGTCTAACTACATATTTCAATGCATTTGATGGAAAGATGGGATATTTGTTGAGGGACAAAGAACCAAGAACTCTTAGGGATGCTTTTAGGATTGCTGTCAACATTGAAAACAATATGAAAATATCAGGGAAGTTGGGTGGGAAGAGAGATGACCCTAAGTTGTTTGGGGACAAGAGATACAAAAAAGAAAATGATAAGAGTGTTGGAACTAGGAGGCAGGAAGAAGAAAAATTGGATAAGGTGCTCAATACATTGAAGGATTTGAAGGTAGTTGCAAATAGGAACATCAGTGCTCTGACCAATGAAAGACCTTAGCTCAACAATAATTTCAATAAGTAGAATAGATTGTAGAACTACCCCTACAACACCCAATGGAAGGATGGCAAGCCTGTTGTCCCTACCGCAGGAGGAAACAATGATAGAAGTGTCCCTGACCCTCTACAAAAAGCTTCAATAAATTTCATGGAGGACATACCTTGGTGTGTTGCATGCCAGTCCCCTCATTCTGTAGAGCATTATGTGATTACACATTCTATAGCTACAAATCAAGATTGAGGCAATGAGGAGATAGATCAAGAAGAAGATCAAGATGATGTTGGATGCAACATGGCTACTTCATATCTAAGATATGAAGATGATTCTAATTTTGATGAAGAGGAAGATTTAAATGTGAAGAGACACAATCAGGCCCTTTTTCATCAAGAGGTTTTTTCTGATAGTGAAGACATTGATAAGAAAACATGTAATATGAACTCTTCTTCTGAGCTAGTAAATTTGAGAAGACCTTCTAGAGAAGAGATGGAGAGGATTACTGCAGAAATGATTGCCCAAGTGCAAAATAGAGGCATGGCGGTAAGGAATACAAATGAGAAAGCTGCAAGAATGTTTATAAAGAGTATCAACTCCAGAGAGACTAATGAGAACAAATCAAAAGGTGATCACATGGTGAAATTCAAGAATGTGAAAGGTAAGAACTGTGAGCCTAAGGGAGTTGGAGTCGAGAGATTTTCCAATGAGATTGAGAAGCCAGTTAACACAATGGCGAAGATTGAAAGAATGAGGATGGCCAATACATCTAATGTATCAAATAAGAAAAAGGATACTAAGGCAATGTAGATTGAGATTCCTTCTTCTTCTCCTGTTGATATGTTAGCTATATTGTCCCAAATTACAGTTAAGGTTCCATTGTCAAAATTGTTGAGGATCCCTGAACACAAAGACAGATCTATTGCATGGGTAGATAATGTTCATAAAAATGATGTTGCATGCAATGGATCTGAGGATAAATCTTTGAAAGGTGTTGTTGCTCAAGGAATTGTGTCTCAAATTCCTCTAATATATTTGGACAGTTCTGTCAATGCCAGCCTTGAAAATATTGATCCATTCTTTTTAAGTGTTCTTGTGAATGGAATGAAACTAAGGAATTGTATGATTGATAGTGGTGCCTCTAATACTATCATTCCTTTCAAAATCATGGAGAAGTTGGGCCTTAAAGTTGATACAGTGCAAGGCAGATGTTGTGCAATGGATCAGAGGGAGGTACTAGTTATTGGGACTATCAATGCAATGCCATATAGGCTGGCAACATATCTAGAGAAAGAGTTAACAATGAGTGTTTTGGTGGTGGACATCCCTCCTCATTATGGGATGCTACTATCTAGAAGGTGGAGTGCTACCATGGGTGGAAGTTTACAATGTGATTTGTCCTATGCCACTTTCAAGATTGATGATCAGTTTGTCAAGATTGAACAAGAGCCAAGAGTATGCCACATGAATGAGAGAAATATGGATAATGAAACTACAAGTTTTGTGGATACTAATGTTAATGCTTTTAGGAAAGAGATCCCTGTACTTGAAAATGAACCTATGTCATCACCTATCTTTGTTAAGATAGGTGTTAATTCTGTGAAGGGTGATTTGTGGGTAATGTACTTTGATGGTGCAAATTGCAAATATGGAGCAGGAGCAGGTATTCTACTTATTTCTCCTCATGGAAACACCTACAAATTTTCTTTCACATTGAATTTCTTTTGTACCAACAATATAGCAGAAGATGAGGCTTTGTTGTTAGGACTGAGGTTGGCACAAAAGTATGGTATTAAGTGTTTAAGTGTTGTTGGTGATTCTGAATTGGTGGTGTCCCAAGTCAGGTCAGTATATGCTTCCAAGAACAAAAGGCTAAAACAATATAGGAATACAGTTTGGGATTTGATTGAAAATTTAGATGCCTTCAACATTGAATGGAAGGATAGGAGTAACAATAAGATGGCTGACTTGTTAGCCAATATTGTAATCAATCACAATGATATTACATTTTCTGGTATCTCTAAAGTTGAAATTCAGGCTAGGCCTAGCATACCAGATAATATTGAGAATTGACAAGTTTTTGATGATGATAATCATATCTTGAAGTTTATGAATTGTGAAGATCAATATCATGGTCAAGAATTTGATTGTTTAGCCTTGGTTGAGTCAATAGAGGGAAGGGAGGTTGTTTTTAGCAATGAGGTCGTTCATCTTGGAACTAACAAGGTGCCCAAGGGGCTTGTTGTTTTGGAGACTGTCTTTGATAACTAGGATAGAGTTCAAAAGAATATCAAAAGAGAAGATCATGTTGATCTAGAGGAGATAAATCTTGGAACACATGAGGCACCTAGGAAGGTATACATTGGTAGAGATATATCTCAAAACATAAAGAAATCTTTGATTAAGTTATTGAGAAAATTCAGGCATGTTTTTTCATGGTCATATGATGACCTATAGGTTTATAGAAAAGATTCGTTTCAACATATTATTCCATTGAAGGATGATGCCAAGCCTTTCCGGCAAAAACAAATGCCTATTAATCCTACTTTGGCACCCAAGATGCAAGAAGAATTGATGAAGCTAAGAGATGCTGGAATTATCAAGCCTATAAGGAACTCTTCTTGGGTGTCAAACCTTGTTCCTGTGAGAAAGAAGAATGGTGACATCAGGCTTTGTGTGGACTTCATGAATTTGAACATCAACTCATTAAAGGATAACTATTGTCTACCCAATCTGGAAGCTATGTTGCAGAGAGTAACTGGATCAAAATTAATGTTTATGATGGATGGTTTCTCTAGTTACAATTAGGTCATTTTCAAAGAATCAAAACAATTCAAGATAGCATTCACAACACCTTGGGGGACATGTTTATGTGAGAATGCCTTTTGGTCTCACAAATGCTGGTGCTACTTTTCAGAGGGCAATGGATGTTGCCTTTTCAGATTTTATCAATGATTTCCTTGTTGTATATCAAGATGATCTAATTGCCTATTCCAAGAAGGAAGAAGACCATTGTATTCATTTAGAAAAAATATTTATGAGGGATTTGGAATATGGAATTTCATTAAACCCAAGGAAATGTGCTTTTGGTGTCATCGAAGGTAAGTTGTTTGGCCACTTAGTTGGGAAGCAAGGAGTAAGAATTGACCCTGAGAAGGTAGCAGTCATTGATAAAATTTAGAGACCAAAGAATGTTAAAGGGATTCAGTCCTTCTTTGGTCAGGTCAATTTCTTAAGGAGGTTTGTGTCAAATTTTGTAGAGGTTACTAGACCCATTTCTAAGATGTTGAAGAAAGGATCTACAATCAATTGGGAGGGTAAGCCTGATCAAGCTTTCAAAAATATTAAGTAGGCTATCAAAGATGCACCAGTGCTTAAGGTACCTGATTATAATGTCCCAATGCATATCATTTCCTTTGCATCTTTTCACACTATTGCTGTAGTTTTGTTACAAAAGAATAAGGATTGTTTTGAGCAGCCTATTGCATTTTTCAGTAAATCTTTGCAGGCTGCTAAATTGAAGTATGACATAAATGAGAAACATGCATATGCACTTGTGAAGGCAATCAAGGCTTTTAGGTGTTACTTGATGGGAGCAATTATGATTGCTTTTATGCCGAGTGCAACTGTGAAGGATATTTCCTCACAGCAAGAGGTATCTGGAAGAAGATGCAGATGGATCAATAGGATCCAAGAATTCAATGCTGATATACAAATTACTAAATTGGTTAGAGGACAGGGATTGGCAAAACTGATGGCTCAATCCAATCTTGATGCTAATCGGGTAAATCATTCTAAAATTGATTATACATGTGATGTGGATGATTGTGTTTGGTATCAAGATATTATTTATTACTTGAGGAAAATGAGATGTCCAGCAGGAATGAATGATAATCAGAAGAGGACATTGAAATTACAAGCTATCAAGTATGTAATTGTGAAATGTAAATTGTATAGAAAGAATTTAGATTGCATACTTTTGAAATGTGTAGATGAAGATCAGGCTAACAAGTTGTTGAAATAAATGAATGAGGGAGTTTGTGGTGGGCATTACATGGGTAAAACAACTTCTCATAAGATCTTGAGAGTAGGATTCTAGTGGCCCACAATCTTCAAGGATGCAGAATAGTTGGTAAGGAGGTGTGATGCTTGTCAAAGGTTCTCTGGTAAGCTTAAATTTTCAGGTAATGTGCCATTAAAACTAGTAGAAGTTCAGGCTCCTTTCCAACAATGGGGAATTGATTTCATAAAGAAGATACCAAACAAGTCTAGTGGAGGACACTCATGGATTTTAGTTTCCATTGATTACTTTACAAAATGGGTAGAGGCTATACCTACAAGAAATGCAACTTTTAAGGTGGTAATTGATTTTCTGTTGAATAATATTGTTACAAGGTTTGGTTTCCCTGAGAGAATAGTTACTGATAATGCCATGTGCTTTAGGTCTGCTGAATATAAGGACTTCTACAAAGGTTTGGGAATTCATATTTCTAATTCCTCACCTTATCATCCACAAGGAAATGGTCAGGCAGAATCTACTAATAAGAGTTGGATTAAGATTCTCAAGAGGATTCTTGAGAAGAATAAGAGGGCATGAAATACAAAGCTACGATTAGCTCTAGGATGATAGGGTAACTGTGAAGAGGGCAATTGGATGTGCACCATTTGACCTAGTATATGGAATACATGCAAGAATGCCTCAGAATAATTTGTTGGAAATGTATAAATTTGTTCAATTATATGATGATGACATAGATGATGAGATGCATTTAAGAATTGAGGACCTCATTAGGTTGGATAAAACTAGAAGAGAATCAGTTGCAAGAAATGCCAGATTACAGTTCTAGGTTAAAAATTTATATGACAAGAAGATTGTTGAAAGGAAGTTTCAACCTGGTGATTTGGTGTTAATTTGGAATGTCAGATAGGAGGATAAAGGAAAACATGGTAAATTTTATCCAATCTGGCTAGGGCCATATCTAATTCATGAAAAATGAGGCCAAGATTCATACATTGTCAAAGAATTAAATGGTGATGTTCAGGAATTGCCAGTTGATGGACAATTCTTGAAGAAATACTTCAATTGAATTATTCTATTTTCCATGAACAGTAGGTAGGTTTGTAAATTTTGTAAATTATGTAAATAAGCTGCTTGCCCCTGCCCTGTTTTGTCCTGGTCTATTAGTTTTTGGTCCTGTTGCATGTTCTGCCTTGCTTGTTCCTTGTTGTCTATAAATTTTGCTTGTGGGATTGTCTACTTCAAACCAGTGATTCTAAGTCCTTGCTATGCCTGCAAGAGGCACACATCCCTAAACAGAGCCACTGTTAACACGTTAAAAAAGTTTCATGGCTCTAGCCCTTTTCCCTTGGTCTCTGTAGTTGTTTTTAGGTCTCTACCTTAAGCCTTGGTTCAAAAATTCAAAAATGTAGTCGTTGCATACAAAACTCTTTGTTTTAACCCTGGCCTTGTTATAATTTTATGTTTCTTTTTTGGGCCACTTGAAATCCTAATTTTCATGTGCTAATTAAAATCCTTTAAGCTATTCGGCAGTTAGGTTTTCATGTCTGGCTGTGCCCCTTTTAATTTTTCCCAAGTTTTACCCTTGTGGCCTTTAATATTTTCCTATAGTCCTCAATGCCTGAATTTTTCCCAAAAAGCCTAGGTCTTAGTGTTTATTTTTTCCTATGTTTCAGCTTAATATTTTTCTGGGCCTGATCTTCTAACAACATCTCCATCCGACGGTCAGCGTAAGTTCTCATAGACTTTGTCAGAAGCTTGAGATCTTATGCCAATCATTGATCTTTCCTGGTGACGTAGCTTTTCTTTCCACACAGGTCTACTTGCCAGGTGTGCAGATTTGGCTATCTCTCATTGGTCCACCTATTAATGACTCAGAATGTTGTCAATGGGACCTAGTTTTTGGTTGTGTCAAAGGGTCTTGGTCTTGTCAGTGAATCGACGAATGGCATATGATCTCATCGAGTGTGTTAGAGGGTTAAGATCTTGAGACAGCCATTGATTTCATCCAGTGTCAGAGAGTTGTCAAGGTAGGGAGAAGATTCTCCATCCGACGATGGGCGTGTAATCTGATAGAATCTTGGAGGTCTATGCAAACTTCGGATGGTCATCGATCTTCCTGATGTGGGCACAGCTAAATTTCTTAGTCTTTTAGCGGTTCTAACAAATGTTCTTGGTTCATTGATTCGTGTGATGATTTGGTGGAGGCTCTTAAGATATAACAATTTGGCGTATAGTGTTCATGAAATCACTAACTTTTCTAGCAGTGCCCTCAAAGTTCTTGCGAATGGGCAAGGGTCCCTTTGGTCACGGATTTGCCAAATGGAAAGGGGGTTAAAAGGTTTGTCGAGACTGTAGGACCATTTGATGATTCAATGCTAAGGTGCCATGTTCTTATTCGATGCACTTGAGGGTGATAAGGATCTTGTTAGTGGGACTTGTAGAGAAGGTTTTTCGATCAACGGTTGGAGCATGATCTTAAGGAATATTTCTACCCTATGAGATCATGCGCCATCCATTGATCTCACATCTTACTTGGACGTGTCAGTGGGTCCTATGTTAGTGGTGATTGGGTGGAGATAGAAAATGATATAATGACACATGGTAGTTTGTAGGCGGGCCCAAGTGGGGTTTGGCGGTCTTGATAAGTTTTAGCGGCCAACAAGTTTTCAATACACCTCGCTCATTCGCACAATGAAGTGGTGATATTCTAAATTGGCTAGCGATTTAGCGAGTATGTATTCACGCAATCACTAAAAGTATTTGGTGGTAGCATAAAGTTTTTCATGAATAGGTGAAAAGGCCTTCAGTCACCTATTTGCTAGAAATGACCGGGGTTTAGATGTTTTCTTCTTGTCACCAATTCATAGAGTTAAACAGTGGGTTAGGTTTTCACTTTGAAAATAAGAAAAGCATTGTCGCATGATCGCTAAATGTAAACTAGGATTCCTTGTAAGGTTAAATCTTAAAAGACCGTGAAAGGGAATGATCGGATGGTTACGATTTAAAGTTGACTTAGATTCAAATGTGAACCACCGATTCACTACAAGCACTATAAAGTAACCATTGTCATTCAAATTCAAATTTTTGAAGGGGTTTCCTATGACCAAAAGGACTGAAATTAAATGCAGAAGCGACTGGAGTTGGTAAGAAATGATTTGCTTATCATTGCAGTGTGGTCCACGGTGTGCCATGTTTGTTTGCAGGGTCTGTACTATATGGTTTTGTGCTCAAGGCATGTTGTAGGGTTGACATTTTGAGCATTTTTGTGGTTCTCAGTACCTTCACAGAGAATTTATCATGATTGAGAATCAATCCAGGATTTGTTTTCTCCTAGTTGCCTGGGTTTCTTCCCTTGCAATAAATTTGTGACTGTTTCTAGTGGGTTTGGTGGTTGAAACCCTAACCCTAGTCATCCATAGCTTGTTGCATTCTCTTTGAGGATTCCAAGATGACTAGGGAGTATAAGTTGCAGCATTTTTTATTTTGTAAGGGTTCCAAAAACATTTTTCTTTTGGTCCCTAGTTGTTGATGGTTTTATACTGAAAGAGGAGTTGGATTTTGGGTCTTTTTCCTATCTTTGTATTACTTTGATTGTATATTGATCCTGAATATGTTAATGAGAATACTATTGAGTTGCAATCTTGCATTTGTGTATGTCTTCTTGTTTTAGTTCTGAGCTCATATATGTTAGTGTCACAAAGTGTATTGACATATGGTAAAAAAAGAGTATTGTGAAGTCATCTCTGAGTTCCTAACAAAGTTAGGATTAAAGTCTTTTGGGTGAGTTCAGTGAGTTTACAACCAAATAAGAATCTGATGTCCATGTGTTTGAGGGAGAGGGGTAGTAGGCAAAGCACTTATCCTGGATTCAATTGTATTTGAGTTAAGGTCTTTAGCTGATGTATGTAATTGGGTGATTCTTTGCCCTAGGTTAAGGCACTAGTCCATCCTTTGGAGGCATTTCATTGTCATCAACCACACACACACACATTCAAATGATAAAATCTTAAAGCAGTTAGTAAAGGGTATAAAGTTGTATATCATTTAGTGATTCCTTTCAAGAAGTGAATCAAGGGTACACCTGCCTGAGTATTGAGGCTCAAAGTGTAGAAGGATCTCTTTTGATCCTTGTTAATTGGCCCTCTTTCTTGTAGACTTTGGAGTGGTGATAGAGTCAAAGTGTTATTTAAGTTATCCATCAAAGTATAAATCTACAAGTGAAGATCAAAGGGAACTCCCAACAGGATGGATAGGATTAAGATTAGGATTGATAGGATTAGAATTAGGATTGATAGGAGATTGTTTATTATCTCCTAAATTCATCACATAATCCAAGAGATTAATAAGGCTACCACATAAATCTTTAATGAAGGTTTTGAATGTAGGAATACTAGTGTCGGTCAACTTCACAAAAGCATAGGCAAGAGCAAAGTGAAGGGTCATCAACATAATGAAGTGAATGATACTCTCATAAACATCATAGGTATTGTAAAGAGATGCTAAAAGAAGGGTAATAAGGAACATGGCCACACACCAAAGCATCTTAACAATCTCGATAGCAAATGAAAATGCAAGAAATATTTATATATTTTATTGAATATGTAGATTTTTTTGTATTTTTCAATTTTAAAAATGCAAGAGCATAAACTAGATCTAACACAAAAAAGAAATAGAGGAACTATTTTGGGTTCACCAAAATGAATAGGGGTGTTTTGTGTTCACCCTAGAATGTATGGGGGAAATATGAGATCTACTTCTAAATCCAAATTTCCAAAGGAGAGATCCAAATTGATCAACCAAAAGGTTAATGCACAATCGAATCAATCTATGGAGAATATGAAAGAGGAAGAAAAATTTATATTTCCCTATAAAGGAGATGTGCTTAAAATATAAAATAATTGAAACGCAAATACTAACCTCAAAATAGGGCAGATCTGGAAAAGGCTGATTTTTGATGTTTGTGTGCAGTTTCAAGCAATGCTGCAACCTATTTCGGATTGGAAATGCCGAGACAAAGAAAACCCAGAAAAATTTTAAATCTTTCTGATAGTAGGTAGTCTTTGACCCTGATAAAAGGTCAAAGACTACATTAATATTTTGAAGGTCTACTTTGACTTTGTTCACAGATCTTGGAAGTTCGTTGAAAAGGGTATCCAAATCCAAGCTTAGATCCATAGTTCTACACCTGTACCTACAAGAAAAATAGGGTTTTTATTATTTGTTTGAGGGGTTTGCCCTGGTCAAACTCCAGTTTGGAATAAACCTTAATATATAAATTGAAATAAGAATGCTAGCAAGTAGTAGAAGTAGATCTAATAATGAAGCTATGGAATTCAATAGATATGCAATTGTATTTCAAATGTAAACAATTATGTTGATATGAAAGCTTGAACATAACAATAGCAAATGTACATCAAAACCATAAAAATAAATACAAAACCTCCATGTTTGTATTCTTGGAATCCACCTTGATAGAAGAATGAATGGATCTAGAAGATGAAAAAAGGATCTTGAAGGAAGATCACACCATCATAATGGCTAGATCTAGGGTTTGAATGATAAATCTTGTATGTTTCAGCCAAATCCCTTCAAAGGATTGAATACTTGAATCCTTGATCTTCAATGGAGAACTTGAATGGATAAGAGGGCTTGAATGCTTCCTTGAAAATGGTTGACAAAATGCTTGCTTGATCTTTGCTTAAGTGTTTGAGAGATATGAAAAGTGGATGATCAAAATGAGAGAGGAAGGCCTCCTTTTATAGTGATCTAGGGCACAATCCTCAAGAGAAGGCTGACATTGGGGAACTAAATCCCAATTAACTTTAACCCCTAGAAATGGATCCATATTAAATGCAATTTAAGGATTTACCTTTCCAAAACCCGAAATGGCTGACCCGAAGGCAAGAAAATGAATATTTCTGAAAACCTGACACCCAGAAATCATGGGAATTTGAAATTTGAAATCTGGGTGAAGGACGTGGTAGACCCGGCCCTAGGTCAGGGTTGAGGTCATCCCTAACCTAGGTCAGGGTCGAGGTTGACTTTGACCTTGAGGTCAAAAACCTCAGGACCTCAGTCCATAATGCCATGAAATGCAGAAATAAGGTACAGAGAGAGGTAGAATGGGGCAGGAAGCTAGATTTGAGCAAAGAATTGATTAAGGTTCTTAACATGACCCCAAACTACTTACTCGAAGGGCTAAACATTGTTATCATGGAAGTGCTTCCATTTTAAGACGATACAAATACAAGACCAGGTTAGTAGTGTGAAAGGTTACTCACAAGATGGGGGAGTGGATTCTGGTGAAATTTTTTTCTCCTTTTGCTGAATCGACCCAAATGAGAACCTTCCTTATTTTCCCCTTTTCTTGTGATCATTTCCATGCCTACTTTTGTCAAGCAATTTAGTTTCTTGGCACTACCAACTAAACCATCAAATCCACTACCTTCTTTCATGCATACCACTGTCCATGGGAAATTAGCAACTCCCACTTTACTTAACTACCAATGGAGTAAAATGAAAGTAAGGCTCCTTACTTTCTGGATACTTTGTGTAGTACTTCCACATTAAACTCTTGGGCACATGTTATTAACTATGTAGGATCAATTTTTTAGTTGATTACATTTAAATTTCAAGATCCATTTAGCTAAGAATATATTAACATATATATTTTTCTAAATTTATAACCATATTTATATTATATCAGAACCTTTGTGGTTTTAACTCAATATATACTTGTATGTAAATGCCTATAAATATATAAAAAGACATGGAGACACCCACAAACACACACATCCACACCGTAACCCACACCCACATCCACACCCATAAGTGGAATGATACATAAAAATTATACAAGTAATAATTTTATATAATTCACACACGCACACACACACATACACTTACACTTACACTTATGTTCTTATACTCACTTATACGAGTAATTCATGATTTAGAATAAAATTTATCTATGGAAGAGATAACAGTTCAAGAACTTTGTAAAACATGTTTTACATAATAAAAAATAATCTAACATGAAAAGTTACAAAAAATATACTTATTTGTGTGCATAAGACATGTATCAAGTAAGTGAAGAAGCCTAGATTCATGACACTTTTAGAAACTAGTTTTATAGTGATCAAGAAAGTAAACTATTAATCAAACAAGACAACTATCAGAGTATGAGAAAGAGAGTCTCAAGTCTTTGATGACCATAACTTTTCATCCAAATATTCTTCCCTCTCTTTGGTAACACTCTCTCTTGCAATCTTTCATTGGAGAGAAATATCCAACATCCACCTTGTTACCCAAGAAAAAGTAGTTAGTCTCAAATTAAAATACATACAAAATTACCAACATGATTAACTTCAAATATAAATCATGAAATTAAATTTCCATATGATATGATCATTAAATGCATAATTTCAGTATTTCTCTATATATATCTATAGGATATTATAGTTAACAAAACATACATGAATTGATAGAAAATCATCTTTTGAAATCTAGAAATGGACTCTCTCTCTCTCTCTCTCTCTCTCTCTCTCTCTCTCTCTCTCTCTCTCTCTCTCTATATATATATATATATATATATATATATATATATATATATATATATATATATATATATATATATATATATATACATATACATATCCATATATGTGTGTGTGTGTGTGTGTGTGTGTTATTTAATATTTAAGATAAATTATTCAATGGGTTAAACTATTTTTATAAAAAAAAATTAGTTTGGATGGTACTAAATATGTTATGTAACATCGAATTCAATCAAATGATATGAAATATTTGACGAACACTTTTATTCACAAATATAACCTTCTCTCTATAGAGACACTTAATTTTGGAAATGATTATCTCTTTGAGTGAGTCCCATATTACCCTTCCTTGCCCTTTCAAACATAAAACACCATGGTATGAAAAGATATGAATAGTTAATTATTTAATTATAAATAATAGATGGTATTTATGCTCTATTACATACCTCCATCTAGTAATTTTTAAATATAACTAGTAATCATACATTTGTGTATAATTGGTACACCAAATAAATACTGAATTTTTTCTTAAATTTTCTCCTTGCAGAAGTGTTTTGAATTTTATTGTTCCCAAAATCAAACTCAAATTCAAATCCTTGTGACTTAGGTTTTCCCTATCACTAACAATGTTCTTTAGAAAACCATGAAGTCTTCAAATCTCTCTAAAAATTAGATCATCAACTTGTGGATCTTGTACCCTAAAGAGACTGCATGAGAGCTACCATATTTTGTGAGCCTATAAAAAAAAAAAAAATAGATACAATCCTCACCTTGCTCCTTTGGAACCTTTCAATGAAATGCATATAGATTTTTTCCCATTCTGATACAGAATGGGTAGGGGTTACAACAAACTATCTTGATAGCTTGGCCCTCATTCTTTCTCATGATAGCAGCCCATTCTGCCAAACCTCTTCTTTCTCCTCCTCCCTCTTCTGCATCGACGATGACTGATTTGCCAGTAACAAGCTCCAGCAACACAACCCCAAAACTGAACACATCTTGCTTCGGGGAAGACCGAACTCCACTCCCGCATTTCACAACAAAATAGACCACAATATAGACCTTTCCAACAATAAAACCATAAAGATTAGTCCGTGTCATAGAAACGCGTGAACCTGGAGCCATATAGCCATGACTGCCAACATAAACGGAGGAGCCACTAGTTTGGCCTTCCGAATATATCAACTTTGCGAGGCCGAAATCAGCTACATGTGCTTCGTATTCATCGTCCAGCAAAATATTGGTCGATTTAAGGTCACGGTGTACGACTGGAGGTGTGAAGTCGTAGTGCAAATTATATTTCAGAGCATGTGCCACTCCCCGAGCTACATTTAATCGGATCTTCCACCCCAGGATTTGTGATTTTATTGCGTCTCGCAGTGAACCCTTTGCCATGTATTCAAAGAGCAGGATGTCCATGTTGATGCTCTCACCACACACGAACCCCACAAAACGCACAATGTTTCTGTGGCGGACGAACTTGAGAGCTTCTATTTCTCGCAACAAACTACGCTTCCCATCTTCCTGCAACCTCAACACTTTTGCAGCGATTGTAAGGGCGTTCTCAGCTTCCCTCAGAAGAACCTTGTACACTCTGCCAAAGGTACCAGAGCCGATTAGATATCTATCACTGAATTCCTCTGGGGCGTTCAAAATTTCTTGATATACAATCCTGTGTTTGTGACCTCCGGCAACATCCACCTCGACTTGCGGGAATGATCCACTAAGTATATCCTCCTCTTCGTTCAATTCTTTTCCTTGTTCAGTTGCCTTGCTCCAGTAATACAAAAGACATATTGTGACAAGCGCAACCGCAGCCAATCCGCCAATGACAATACCAACTATGCTGCCTATCCACAAACTATTGGTATTATTATTCCTGGTTTCCAAGAAAGAATTGGAAGTGGGCGGGCCGCACAGAGCATCATTACCATAAAAGGCGCTTGCTTCGCCCTCAGCGAAAGCTTTCAGAGCAGGAATTCGGCCCGTGAATCGATTGAATGAAAAATTGAAATTGGAAAGAAGTTTCAAGCTAGACAAAGCAGGTGGAATCTGACCTGATAGTTGGTTAAAGGAGACGTCTAATGATTTAAGCAACAACAGATTTCCAATCTCCGGCGGAAGAGAACCAGATAGCCTGTTCCAAATGACATCCAGCCCAGTCTGTAGATGAACCAGCTTTCCTATTTCTCTTGGTATCGATCCCTCAAGCCGGTTTCGAGACAGGTCTAACTCTATCAAACTTAAGCAATCTCCTAGAGATGCCGGAATACTTCCACTCAAATTGTTGAAACTTAACATTAATATAACCAGGGTGGAAAAGTTTGTGCCGAGAAGTTGAGGAACAACACCTTCAAGGGAGTTTTGACTAAGATCTATCCATTCTAAATTCATGAGATTTCCCAATTGGAAAGGAATATTTCTGCTGAGTTTGTTGTTGCTCAAATTGAGCCTGCCCAAGTTTGTGAGATCCTCAATTTGGGGAGGAACAGGTCCAGTCATGTAATTCCCACAGAGGATGAGATTAGTGAGGTTCTTGAGTTGGCCTACCTCACCAGGTATTTTTCCACTGATGTTGTTGAAAGACAACTCAAGGTAATTCAGACCAGACAATTTTGAGATATGGGAAGGAATGCGACCTGTGAAGTAGTTATTTTGCAACCGAACTCTTTTCAATGAAATACAATCCTTCAAAAGCAGTGTAATATTTCCTACTAGAGAATTGTTGAAAAGAGACAATTTGAAAAGTTGATTGGCCTTACATATTTTAGAAGGATATTCCCCGCTTAGATGATTGGAATAGGCAT
This sequence comes from Chamaecyparis obtusa, assembly GCA_027943335.1. NCBI lineage: Eukaryota > Viridiplantae > Streptophyta > Pinopsida > Cupressales > Cupressaceae > Chamaecyparis > Chamaecyparis obtusa. Next base: position 65,008 of record BSBK01008969.1, on the reverse strand, counting down.
CTAGAATGAGCAGGCTGCTGAAATTTCTGAGTGCAGGCAACTGACCTTCCAGTTTGTTTCTGCTGATGTACAGCTCTTCAAGATTTTGTAAAAACCCAATTCCTTCCGGCAATGTGCCGCAGATCGGTTTCCTTGCAAATTTATTACTTGTAAGCTTTTAAGATTTCCCACGTATGAAGGAACCCTACCAGAAATATCATTGTTGGAAAGGTCTAGTAAACTCAATTTTTTCAACCTACTGATTTCCTCGGGCAAACTTCCAACGAGATTGTTGGATTGCACAGCTATGTCTTGCAGCATTGACATGTTGCCCAATTCTGCGGGAAGAGGCCCCGAAAGAAGATTCTTGTACAACCACAAACACTGGAGGCGCCTGAAATAGATAAAGCTCTACCAGCTTGTGCAATTCACCGATTTCTCATGGGATTGTGCCTGACAGATTGGAGGAGGCAAAGCTCATATACCTAATCTTTGAGCAGTTACCAATTTCAGGTGGTAAGGAGCTCGTCAAGCGGTTACCATACCCTACCCTTAAATCTTGAAGATTTGCAAGCTTACCAAGAGAGGCAGGCACTACTCCAGAGAGATTGTTAGCATTTAAACGAATCTGAGACAGATTTGACAACTCCTCCAGCTCCGGAAGATTGAAACCGGATATATTATTTGAACTAAGGTCAAGCAAAGCAAGCAAGCTGCAGTTCACCAAAGTTGACGGCATGACACCACTGAAAAAGTTGTCAGAGAGACTAAAGTGGTGAAGGCAGGTACAATTTCCCAATTCAGGAGGGACATGTCCACTTAATCTGTTGCCAGAAAGGTCGAGCTCCTCCAGCCGGCTAAGCTTCCCAATCATAGAAGAAATATGACCGGATAGGTTTCGGCTGGGAAGAGCGAGGGAAATGACGTTGCGCGATGCTCATGTCGATGTGCACTGGACGCCTTGCCATTTACCGAAATGAGAGGCGTCGGACCAATGTGGCAGAAGATCTGTAGCTCCACCATCCTGTAGCGACTCTTTTATCTGTAAAAGGATATCGCCTTGCTCTGAGAGGCCGTAGGCAATGCTCATCAGCAATGTCATTCCATACAAACACGAACAAAGAGTGATTGAAGACGCAAATGTAGTTGCTCTCCGACTGGAAGAAGCGGTGGCTCTAAGATTCAACAACATTTAAGGAAGGAGAATAATCATGTTGCTAACTACGAGAAAAGCTTCCTGTGGAAGATCTATTTCGGGAATGTGGGAGAATGTGCTTAGGAAGAGAGTTTAGGGCTTGTTTGGTGCATGGCATATGGGCCCTAATTTCAGAATTAGCAATTCGGATTATATTTTTCTATGTTTGTGTTCATCTTAACAAACTGGAATTGGAATTTTGAAATTCCAATTTTGACCAAAAAATAGGCATTTCGTCTTACACTTGAAAAGGTGGAATTAAAATTTGACACTCTAATTCCACTTTTGGTATGCCAATTTGTAGATGTTGTCGGGTCCACGTGCACGCCATAATTTTTGGTGTCCGCGATTTTTAGGTCATTTTTACCTTCCATCCGCAGTTTGCAATGCTGTTTTTTCGTCTGCGTTACTACCTTCCTTCCATCCGCGTTACCTTCTACTGAGTTTTTCTCTTCAAAGTTGTACATGCTTTAACACAGTGGTTAAACCATCTTCTTTTTGCGGATTATACAGTATTTGGAGTTTGCCCAGAAGGTTTGAACATAGTGTTTAAACCATCTTTGTAGTCTTCATTGACTTGGGGGAATTTTCAGCATTTCAAACACATTCCTTCGGAGACAAGGTGAGTGATAGAAGCTATTTCATATGCATTCTTGCTGAAATTACTATGTTCACGAAGTAATGAGATCCATGGTACCCTAGTATGCCATGGCACCCAAACTTTCTAGTTTTTTTTCCGCACAAGTCTATGTGTGTTTTGTTTTACATGCATAACATATTCTGCGGTTTTTCTGTGGATGGCTCTTAAAATAGTTTCCGGGTTATAAAGGGTTTGATTGGAATCAATTTTATTTTTTTGTCTTCTCCTTCTATCCACCCTTCAACTTTTTACCCTCCTCCACATGGCCATGAGACAAAGGCGTAGAGTGAACCTTGCCTACGTGGCCATGAGACATAGGTTGAGCCTCGCCTACGCCTACGTGGCCATGAGAAACAGGGGTAGGGTGAGTCTCGCCTACGTGTCCTTGCTCATGGGGTGCCACACCCGCCACGTGTCCTTCCACACCACTACTGTGCTGCTGATGTGTCTCTTCCTCTTTCTTTTTCCCAAACAAGCCGAACAGCCCCCAATCTTGATGCTCTGCTACATTTTGCTCCGCCATTGCCAGAAAAGAGAGGTCTAAGGAAATACAATACCACAAAAGAAAATGCAAATTAGTTGTGTTTAGCTGAACAAGTTGGATATAAAAATGGTGCGGAGCGACCACTAATTTATACAAAATTGATTTTTTGGGGGTATTTAAGGGTTTGAAATATGTAAGCAAAGGTTTGGTATGAAAACATTAGTTTTTGGAATTAACTAGTTTTTGGGTATTAAGGGTTAGGGTTTGAATTAAATTATGCTTCCTATTTTTAGAGGGTTTCCTAGGTTTTATTCTTCTTTCCTATCTCATGTCTGGTCACAGAGGCCTCAATTTGGTGTATTTTTGGTTCTTGTAATGAAACCAATTTTGCATTTAATTTAATTTTGGGGTCTGCAGCCTTGTTTATGATTTGTGGCACTAACTTTACAAACCATTTGTTATGTGCTGGGCATGATTATCAATCAGGTTGTTCTTGTTGTTTTCATTTCACTAAAAAATATTTTGAGTTATTCCGCGCGATGTTCAAATTTTTTACATAGAGATTTCAATAGCAGAATTTTGGTGGATTGGGGAACAAATTGCAGCAATGATTCATCATTCAAAAATTATCTCAAACATATCAGCTTAATTAGGTATTTAGTATTTTACAACTTAGATTTAGATTGCCTATCAACTGTTTGACGAAATGCCAATATGCAAAATACTAGATTATTGTTTAGCATAGCAACTGTTTTGGTTTTGTAAGGTTTGTTCATATCATTCACTATTGTAACACTAGATGGTTTATCACCAGTAGTTGCTTATTTTATTACTATAGATTTTTTATGGTTCGCCATCAGACCACTATACCTCACTGTAATAGATCCTGGTCAGTTACCAATTGGATCCTATTTTAATTTTCACTACATTTTCCCGCTTGCATGACATGTATCAAAATTCAGTGAATTAGTCTGCCATTTTGGCATTGATGCAATTCTGCTTGCATTCAACTTGTTTCACTTGATCTGAATTTGCATTCACTATCAACCACTTTGGCTTGATCAATTCTATGATTTGCATTAATTATAAATTGGATAACAAGCTGCTAATATTTTTCATGTAATTCCTCTATCCTCAATCTCCACTTGCTCTCACCTTGCCCACATAAGGAGCTGGGTGAAGAAAGTGTTAGAATGAAAAATATTAGCAGCTTGTTACTCTTTTTAAAGATGAGAAATAGCAATTGAAGGAACTTGATGGGAAGAACCTCATCTATTTCTTGTGCCATTTTTAATATATAAAATGAATGAAGATGGTGAAAGTTTAAAAGATCTGCACATTAATTTGAGAATTAAAAAGACTGTATAAACTTGATTTTGTAGAGAATAGAGGATCGAATAGAAAATATAGATTATGACTATAGATTGCTACTCTATGGACAAGGTGGAATTTTATCGATAATATTGTTGAACATGTTCTTGCGTTCTGTGTACCTATACCTACAATTCATGTTCGTAGTGAATAAATAACCATCATTATCTTGCTGTCTTCATGAATGTGTAACATATTTAAGTTTTGGTTGCATATCATTATAACATTAAAATTTAAAACTGCTTTATTGTGTGTCCCCCAGGGCATCATCCTCGGCTCACCCAATGTGGCTCATGGTTTTCAGGCTTTACTCTCTGGCATTCTTATATCTCTACTATCCATTTAAAGCACCTCAAAAATAAACTAAGAGTTGGATAAAGGAGTTTAAAAACACATAAAATACTAGGCATGTTATAGTAGTCATAAGAGATCTCATGGATAAACTTATGTCCATGTGTCAACACATTCCAACCCTTATGTGTTGGCAAATAAGCACCTCACTGTAGAGATTCAATGCAACCATATTAATGACCCAAGGGCCATCCAATTCTTCACCTATACTATATGAACATGTTCTAGGGTAGTTGCATGTACAACACATAATTCTGCTTTCCTTTAGTCAATCAAACATGTTGCTTCATCAGTAATTAACTACTTTTATCATCCGCATGTCGTGGCACCTAGAGTTTCTAGTTTTTTGTTTAGTGGCTTTGTGTTTAGCTTGGTTTGTTGTAGGTGTGTTATTTTTGTCTAGCTTGGCAATAACTCTGGTCTTTTAGTCCCTTAGCAATGGGAAGCTTGTAGTGTCTTGTCAAGTCCAGAGGGAACTTTGATCAATTTGTGAAATAAGTACAGAGTTGAAATGTTGTGATTGCCAAAATGGGAAAAATGTTGTCACATAACTGGGATGTTAAAATGTTGTCACAGAACTAGGATGTTAAAAAGTTGTCAAAATGTTGTGAAATGTCATCAAGTTGCAAGGTGATGTTAAAATGTTGTCACAGAACTGGGATGTCAAAATGTTGTCATATAATTGGTATTGGTACTAAACCATTTTAACTTGTAGTCTCATAAACATGTTACGATATATAACACCAGTTTCAGTTGAAGATAGTTTATAAGTCTGTGGCCATTCAGCCACTTATGATTGTCCTCATTACAATATGGTCGCAACAGAATTAATCAACCACATAGCCCATATGAGGAAAGTCATAAGTGGTTGAATGAGAACAGTCATAAGTGGTTGAATGAGGATAGTCATAGGTGGTTGAATGAGGATAGTCACATAGCCCATATAATTATGTGGTCATTCAACCACTTATGAATGTCCTCATTTGTGACTGTCCTTGTCAGCAGGTTAAGTATGAATTGAATAAAGTTATTTTTTTCTCAATTAATTTATGGTCACTTACATTGTTCTATGGTACTTTCTCTTGATGGTAATTACTTTCATCATCAACCAAATCAGCAGATACCATATTCTCTTTCTTGTCTACATATGTTGTATACTCAACCTACAACTCTATTCATTGATTATGCATTATAGTTGGGTGTTTTCTTATGTTGTTTGTTGATTGTTTTGTTGGTGTGTTTAGGTAATTGATGGATCCCATTGATGATATTGAACTTGAAGGACAATTTATGAGGAGGAGAAGACTCTTGCCTGTTGTTGTAGTTCTTCTTGCCACCCTTGTCGCAACCATAGTAGTGTCTGTAAAAGAAGGTAGTCAAAATATGCGTAAGTGGAAAAGAGATGTAATTCCTTTTTATAAGCATATTATCAACTCCAATGAGATAGATTGCTTTGACCAAATACGCATGAGTAGACAATCCTTCTTTAAACTAGCCAATATTTTAAGGTGGAAGGAAAGTATCAGAGATACATAAATCCTCACGTTAGAAGAACAATTAGTCATGTTCCTCCATACTCTTGGCCACAATCCGAGGAATCATAAGATTGCCCATAACTTTGGGCACTCAGGAGAGACAGTAAGCTAATACTTCCACAAGGTCTTGAAGGCTATCTTAGCACTCCATCCAGATTATTTTATACCCCCTGGTCCAAACACTCCTCAGGAAATCAATGGGAAGACCCGTTTTGATCCATACTTCAAGGTATATCTCCCAATGGATCAAATTTTTTTGATTGAGTTGTAATCCTATTATCGCATGTTCATTAGATTATGATTTTTCTAACTATAGGATTGTGTGGGAGCAATTGATGGATCCCATACACCAGTCACTATGGATGTCAACATACAACCTAAATATCGCGATAGAAAAGGCAACTTGTCACACAATGTTATGGGAGTGTTTTCATTTGATTATAAGTTTCAATACATCCTTGCTGGTTGGGAAGGGTTTGCTGTAGATAGTCATGTTCTAGCTTTAGCTCTATCTAGAGCAGATCCACTAGTAGTTCCCCCAAGTTTTTAAAATATGATTATATTACTGAAGCCTACGAAAAATAAGACAATGTTATAACAATGACAATTTGTTTTGTTTAGGTAAATATTATTTGGTCGATGCTGGATATCCAAACGTACCTAGATTTCTTGCACCTTATCAGTGCACATGCTACCACCTAAAGGAGTTTTCAAGAGAAAACCCAATAAACACCCTAGAAGAGTTGTTTAATCATCGACACTCCTCACTCAGGACTGTAATAGAGCGTACATTTGGGATTTTGAAGTAGCGTTTTCCTATCTTGAAGCATGCGACATCTTATCAAATCAAGACACAAAAAAGGATTGTTTTGGCATGTTGCATACTTCACAACTTCATTACGATAGAGGACGGCCTTCCATCTAAGGTAGAATTTGAAGAGGAAGATGGTTGTGATCGGATAGATGTACCAATGCTTGAGACATATGGGTTGAGCCAGCGTGAAAGAGATGATTGGGGGAAATTTCAAGATGAAATAGCAAGAAGGATGTGGGAAGACTATAGATCTCACTCTTAGTCAGTTGAATAACTACTATGGTAGTGTTTAAACTTTAATGTCAGATTTCATAAATTTCATGAACTGATATTATATATTAAAGCCGTTACGACATATGTAGTGTTGTCATGTTATATTCAATGTTTTTTATATTTAATGTTGTCATGTTATATTTAATATTGTCATGTTATGTTTAATGTTATATTTAATGTTTACATCTATATATATGCCTATTTGCATCTGTTTACATTGCAATTGACAAGTCATCCCTAACTTAGATTTAGATCTGATCATCAACATTGTGTTATGACATATTGTAGAGTTGTCATGTTATATTTAATGTTCTCATGTTATATTTAATATTTTCATGTTATGTTTAATGTTGTTATATTTAATGTTTACATCTATGTATATGCCTATTTGCATCTTTTTACATTGCAATTGATCTTTCACCCTAACTTAGATTTAGATTTGATCATCAACATTGCGTTATGACATATTTAGTGCTATCAAAAGAAGTGGGCAACTCATGTTGTGCGTGCCTCAGGTATGTCTATGAATGTACCGATGAACATGGATGCTGAGGTTGAAGTGATACATCCAACTTCTTCTTCCAAGAAGGTATTCTGGACAAAAGAAATGGAACACAAGTTGCTAGACTTGCTACAGGAGCAAGTGCAGCTTGGTAAAAAAGGTGACGGTGGTTTCAAGAAAGAGGCTTGGACTGCCATTGAAAGGAGGTTCAATAACGAGTTGAAAATGAAGCTATCAAAGGATAACTTCAAGAACAAGCTGAAAACTTGGAAGCAAGGCTACCGGGTAATGAAAGACTTGAGGAATACAAGTGGCTTGGCATGGAATGAGAGTACCCAAACCATGGATGCCGATGATAGTGTTTGGGATGAGTTGTTGAAGGTAACATGGTCTTAAAATCTACTTTTAAGTTGAATATATCTTTTTAAGTAATGAAAGACAACCAATGAATTCAATTGTTATGCCATCATGCAGAGAAAGGAATTTTAAAATGCCAAAATGTATAAGAGGCATTCGTTTCAATACTACAATGAATTATCTTGTATTATTGGGAATGACATAGATGAGGGCACTGTAGGTGCAGCAGCTCAAGAGACAGAGGAAGATTTCAATGATGAGGAAGATTTCACTTATCATGGTATCGATACTGCATCTTTTGAGACTACTGCTGATTTGGCTAGTGATAGTATGGATACACAGCCATCGAACCAATCTAGTGTGAGTGGTAGAGACAACCCTTCAGCATCATCAAGGAGGACAAAGAACAAGAGGGGAAGCATTGTAGGTTCCTTGGATTTGATTTGTGAAGTGATCAAAGATATCTCTGTAGGCATAGCAACAGGCTTTATAGAGCCTTTGAAAGTGGATAGAATATCATCTAGAATGAAAAATGATGCAGTGGATATGTATAAAGCACTTAAAGAAATCCCTGACCTTAGCGAGGGTACTATGCTTGATGCATATGATACTCTTTTGCATGATACTGCAGCAGTCGTAGGGTTCTTGACAATGACTGAAGGGGAGAGAGTCAGATATATTAGATAGAAGTTTGGAGGAATTTCATTGATCCATGTTTCAAATTAAAACTAATGTTTCATATTAAAACAATCAGACTTATGGATTTAATCTACAGTTTTCTATAATGTTCATAACCATAATGTGCTCAAGTGCAATTTGCTATTATGTTCATAACCATAACTGTTAAATTTAGAATCTTGTACTACCCTTGTTATCTTCTATCTATTCCCAGTTATGTCATATGTCCCTGATGAGTATATGGGAAATTTCTTGGCATTGTAAACCTCTATCTCAAAATGTAGTTATGGTTCTTCTGGTCCAATGTGTTGTTTACTGCATTTTCTCTTCATGTGCTGGGTTAAATGTAATGACTGTGGTAATATGAGCTGGGTTGATTGATTGGTTTGACCCACAAATTACAGGCTTGGGAGTTTGTGGGATTGTTCATTGTTTAAGGCTTACTAGTGAATCAGTCTTGCACTCAAAAAAAGAAGAAATTATGTTCAACCAATTATGGTTGAACATAATTTCTACTATGTTTGAGTGCAAGGTTGATTGACTAGTTTAAGATTGTTCATTCTTAAACTAGTGAATCAACCTTGCACTCAAAAATAGCAGAAATTATGTTCAACCAATTATGGTTGAACATTATTTCTGCTATTTTGTGTGCAAGGCTGATTCACTTGTTTAAGAATTGGTTGAACATAATTTCTCCTATGTTTGAGTGCAAGGCTGATTCACTAGTTTAAGAATGAATAATCTTAAACTAGTGAATCAGCCTTGCACTCAAACATAGCAGAAATTATGTTCAACCATAATTGGTTGAACATAATTTCTACTATTTTTGAGTGCAAGGCTAATTCACTAGTTTAAGAATTGGTTGAACATAATTTTTGCTATGTTTGAGTGCAAGGCTAATTCACTAGTTTCTGGTCAGCATGTTGATGCTATCTAAAGATTTACATGTGAACCTCTTTTCCTCTACAAAGACACTGAAAAGATGCAAGCCAAACAATCTATCATGCTTAAATTCCATTACTCATTAGCATGCTTTTTGCATCTGGTGGAGCATGAATCTTGTGTGGGAATTTTAATAGGCTGTATTTAAGAGCCAAACAACAGCTTTTGCAAGTGCATCATAATTGCTCCTAAAGTAAAGTAATTTAGATCCACTATAGCGTCCATTTTCCAGTTAATGTCTGTCTTTCTAAATTATTGAGAAATTGTGATCAGATGAATAATAAAGTTAGAATCTCCTTTGATTACGATATTATCTATTTTATTTAGCAAGTAGGTCAAAACCTCCATGTGAGCTCTGAAATTGGGATTAAATAAAAGCATTTTTCTATATCCTTATTCCTAGTAATATTGGTAGTCCTCTATGGTTTCCCTGCCCTCCTCATATAGGTAAGTAAGTTTCCTAAGGAAAGTAATGTTTGATGTCTACGTGTGGACAAAGATGTAACAATAGTACTGCTGTAGTGTTTCCCAGAAGAACAAATTTGCTGGTTCGAGGAGGAAAACCTTCAGCTAGGCCACCAGTTTCAGTGGTGAAAAACACACTCAATCTGGTTACTGTTAGAAGATCTAAGATTTAAGTTTGGTGTGTGTGTTTGGATTTGCAAAGATGAAGATTTTTAGTGTGTTTAAGAGGTGTAGGCCCAGCGTCTTCTTCTAAAAAATCTGCATTTAAGTTATTAGGTTTCTTATCTTTTAAGATATAAAACCTAGGAGATTTTGAACCATCACATAGTACTAAAAATAGAGATAACATAGTCCATATTACAAGCTTTGTTTCTTCTGCATTAGTATTTAAAATATCAGGTTCAAGGGTTGGCTTCTTATTTATAACATCTAGTCTCATTTTGGTGCAACAGAATAAGTTAGCCTAGTTTCTAAATTAGAAGTAATAAGTCTTCAACTAGAATGATTTCATTGAAATGCTCAATGTAATTGATCCATCTATTGAATGAAAAGCACAATATAATGTCATATAATGAGAAATTTTGAAACTGATTTAGACAATCCCATTTGTGCTACTTATTACAAGAATAATATTAAACTAGTGAATCAGCCTTGCACTCAAACATAGCAAAAATTATGTTCAACCAATTCTTAAACTAGTGAATCAGCCTTGCACTAAAAAATAGTAGAAATTATGCTCAACCATAATTGGTTGAACATAATTTCTTCTATGCTTGATTGCAAGGCTAATTCACTAGTTTAAGATTGTTCATTCTTAAACTAGTGAATCAGCGTTGCACTCAAACATAGCAGAAATTATGTTCAACCAATTCTTAAACTAGTGAATCAACCTTGCACTCAAACATAGTAGAAATTATGTTCAACCATAATGAATCAGCCTTGCACTAAAAAATAGCAGAAAATATGTTCAACCAATTATGGATGAACATAATTTTTGCTATGTTTGAGTGCAAAGCTAATTCACTAGTTTAAGAATGAATGTTTGAGTGCAAGGCTGATTCACTAGTTTAAGTCTGTAATTTGTGGGTCAAACCAATCAATCAAGAAAGTAATCTTTTGTCCAGAATACCTTCTTGCAAGAAGAAGTTGGATGGATCACTTCAACCTCAACATTAGTGTTTCCCACTTCTTTTGACAACACTAAATATGTCATAATGCAATGTTGATAACATGACAATATTAAATATAACATGAGAACATTAAATATAACATGACAACACTACAATATATCATAACTAATTATGGTTGAATCAACCTTGCCACTTTTTGTTTTTTTGAATGAATTATGTTTAATTATGGGATTGTTGTATTATTTGTATTGTTTTGATATAATTATTTGTATTCTTCTAATATAATGTTATTATTTGTATTGCATTATATGTTATAATATTTATGTAATAAATGTAGTAAAGATGGTGCGGTGCATTATTGATATAGGCTCAATGGCTCTTGTGAATGTGCCAAACTGTCAATGTGGTGGTGGATGGTGCATTATGAAGACTTCACGGACACCAAACAACCTTGGATGACAATTTTGGTGTTGGCCAAATAGGAAAAAGGTTGCTAATGTGTATATATTTAATGTTTGTAATGTAAATATTATTCATTATATTATAAGAACTAATGTAGATTGGGCATCACAGGGTAATAATGGCTGCAGATATTTTAGATGGGTCGATGACAGCTCATTTGCACCTATCTACCCATCTCCACTTATCCGCAATGAAGGATTTGAGTGTAAAACGTGTCAGAGTAGGGAAAATGCAAAAATTATATTTTTATGATGCCTTCTCTGTATTGTAATTGCATATCTTTGTTTTGACCATATGCGGAGATGACCTCAGGAAATAGACAGTTTAGTATTTCCATATTGTAACTAGTATTTTAATATGGATTGGTGTAACTTCTTTTTGCGTCAAGTGCACATATATATGGTTTCCATCTTTTTTTACATTAATTCTTCATGTTTATGGCTCAAGTGAGCCCCAATCTAGTATTAGTCACATGATTTATTAGTGTTTTCTTGGTTATTGCTTTGTAGAATTCTAACCCATGTTTGTAGAGAAATTTTGAGGTTAACAGAGATATATCATGTACAAACTCATTTAATTGGTCGTGTTTTGATCTTGACAAGCATGTATCATTCAGGTAAGAATCAAAGGAGATCATAGAAGGTAATAATAATCAATAAGATTTTTTTTTTTTAAACTCATACAAAAGTTAGGAGCTGAATGTACTTCATTGGTGTACTAACAAAAGCACAAAGTAGTCATATGCTCTATGCATGCAGTGTCCACAGACAAAAACATGGGTTCGGGCATGAGAGAGCGTCAAAGACTCATCAGATTATAACACTGTATCTACATTATGTAAATGAGGAATGCCTCATTCAAGTTGTAATTTCATATCTGCATTATGTAATGAGGAATGCCTCATTCAAGTTGTAATTTCATATCTGCTAATGAGGAATGCCTCATCCAAATTGTAATCTTATGTTTTGGGGCTAGACCGGAGGTTTTCTCCACCCGGCTCTTTCCTACCGGTGCTCCTATTGAGCTAGGTTGGCAACATTTTGAAAAAAATAAATAATAAAATGAATGGCTTGTTTATAATGATGACTCGTGTCTTTTGGAGTTTTTTATTTTATAAATTTGGATAGGATTTTTTTTTATAAAGTTATACAAAATGTTAAATTTTTAAAAAACTTATAAATATATTTTATTTCAAAAGATTATAAAATTAACCTTGATAGAAAAATAAAATAAATATTCAAAAATGTCATGTGAAAAACATAATTACATTTGAAAAAATTAAAAAAAAGTTATACAAAATGTTAAATTTTTTAAAAACCTATAAACAAAATTTTATTTCAAAATATCATAAAATTAATTTTGATAGAAAAATAAAATAAATATTAAAAAATGCCTACAAAATTTGAAAAACATAATTACATTTGAAAAAATCATAAAAAATTTATACAAAATGTTAAAATTTTAAAAAACTTATAAACATTATTTTATTTCAAAATATTATAAAATTAACGTTGATAGAAAAATAAAATAAATATTAAAAAATGCTTAGAAAATGTAAAAAACAAATTAAATTAAACAATAAAACAATTAAATAAATGAAAACAAATTCTTATTCAGTGCATATTCCAATTCCAGTTTGTTGCACCCAAACGCAGAAAATACATCTTCGAGGTGCACCAAATGCTCCAACACATATTCCGGATATCATTTTGAGGATATGTATCTTCCAGAATTGTAGCATATTCCAAAATTGACTATATCTAGCATTTCGCATGCCATGTACCAAACGGGCCCTAAGGGCCTATTTGGTGCATGGAATTAATTTATCTAGAATAGGCCTATTCTAGAATAAGGACCTATTCTTAGATTAATTAATCCTAAAAATGAAAGCTGGAATAATCTATTATTTGTTTGGATCCCATAATGTGGAATTGGAATAAGGATTATTTTTCATTTTTTTAATTAATTTGAACAATATGTATTTTTAACTTATTAAAAATTTATAATTATAAAAAAAAATATTTTCTTACAAATTTTAATTTTTGAACTTATCATTTTTGTTGCTGGTTTTTTAATTAAAATATATATGTATTTTTAACTTATATATTTTTAAATTAAATATGTATTATTAACTTAAATAAAAATAAGATTATAAAAAAAATTATTAAAAAAACAAATTATTTTTTAAAAAATTATAAAAAAAAATATTAAAAAAATAAGATTATAATCCCTTAACCGTTCACGCATGGACCTAACAACTTATACATTTTGTTGTAATTTCGAATCCATGAAAAGCTTATTCTGGAATAAAAAATGAATTCCAAGTTTTTTTTGGAATTAATTAATCCAAGCATTGGCCCAAAAATGAGGATTAATTTTCTAATTTCAGAATTCAAAAAATGGCCACAAACGATGAATTACTTAATTCTCGCATTAAATAATGACTATTCCATGTTAATACCAGAAACCAAATGGGCCCTAAGAGATAGGGAAAATGTAAAATGTTCATAAGATTGTGTTTTTTACAATTATGTCCATATATAAAGATATTATCTTTAAATAAATAGAAACAAAATAGGGATATACATTTATTTTACCATTACAATATTATAATTCTAGAATACTAATTGTAGAGACTCATTTATTTACCCATAGACTTGTAAAAATACTTTAAGTACCCCCAACAACTTTTCTAAGAATGTTGAACTTCAATGCACACAACGTTAACATCATTTTCTAGTTTTAAGATTCAAATCACCCTAAAATGAATGAATTTTTTTTAATTAAAAGTGAAAAATGTTTGATTTGACACAAATAAAATATTTTAAAATATCATTAAAATTATTATAGTTTCATATAAGTGAAGGTAACTAACACCTAGAGACATTGAGTTGTCATTTAACACAGATTTGGTAGTGATTGAATTTTCTTATGTCCTTTACAAACATGTTGCAATGAAATGATAGTTAATAATTTTGGTGATTTTAGTAACTTTAATTTTCTAACATACATGAAATATTTATGGCTTATGTGAAAGAAAAAGAATCAAGATTTAGAATATTTGGATTATTGTTTATCACATAACTAAAGGTGATTGAAAAATCCAAGTCCCTCAATAAATTATCCCCACAACCATGTTGTCACAAAAATGATAAAATAAATTTTACAACTTTTATAACTACATAAACCTTAATGCTTTTAACATTAAAATATGGTTTTAGTAGTTTCATATTAAATAGAATTTATTAACATTTAAAATCAATGAATTATAATTTAACAATATTAAAGGTGATTAGAAAATAAATTTGTTTGAGACTAATGAAGTCATGAGGATTTAACTCTGATAATTATGTCTAATTTTAAGTAAGAGTAGCAAGCTAGAGGATTCCTTCAACCTTATCAATAACATTATGATAAGGCTCTTGTGACAAATTAGAAGCCTAGAAACACTTCATAGATGAAGAATGAACCCAAATGGAGAAGAAAATATGCTAACGATAAATAAGTGAAGACATTTGTCAGGAAGTTTGCAAACTCTATTATGTAGTAAATGATTAGGAAAAATTGCAGCCCAAAATATGAGGTTGATGGATCAAGGAAGTGGGAAGACACATCAACAATGAGTTGACTAAGGCTATCTTGTTCAACAAGAACACTATTAGGTACTCCACCATTAGCCTTTACATCATGTAAAATGATTTTCATAATGGAAATAGAGTATCTTACTCCATAATGCATCATTATAAAAATATTTTCATGGTATATGTGATGATTGATGGTGGATCACAATAGCCTCTTGTAATAATTTAAATGAACTTCCCTTATTTATCTTACAAGTTTAAATACACAGTTAAGTTTACCACATGTCTAAGAAAGTAATCCATTTACAAGCTATTAAGGAGCAACATAAGACACCCAAAAGTATGAAAAGAAAGTCAAAGCTTAAGTAAGCATTACTTTTCTTCATAGCATACATATTATAATTTAACAGCTACATAAAATCAAGGTAGTATATGATTACTAAGTCTAGCAGTCCACAATCAAATCCAAAAAAAAACATATTGCCTGTATATACTAGGGAAAATGTTGAGAGTAATAAACATCCAGGACTATATAAGACACACATACTAGAAGGCGACAAGAAGAACTTAGAATTCTGGGTCAAGAAAAAGAAAGGAAAAAAAATAGTATGAATATCTAGGATGCACACCTATGTATGATGTCCAATTGGCTCTTGCCACACCTAATATATAGCTACATGTTCAGCACAAAATGACATAATTCAAGTTGGTGAAAGGTAGTTTATATATAAAATCTCATACTATCCACAATTTTATCAATTAATTTTGGCATGTATGTGGTAAGAATTGGTTAACAAAAACTAATAAACTTCAAAAAATGTATGATAGAAACGGTTTTACATTCTAAAATGTCACTTACTTATTTGCTCCCAAAGAAGATAGATTGGGGATCTACTCTTAGTATTAATTTTAATAAATATATAGCTTCCTCCTCTAATTTTTAATTTACCATTGTACACTCAATCTCATGAGGTGAGAAAAACGTAGAATGTGATTGTAAATTGTTGTTGAGATTGAAGAATAAATTTATTTCAAAGCATGGATTGATAAAAAAAAATGTTTTCTCTATTTGACTAATACACAAGGTAATAAAAATAGACGATGACTCTTGTGCACATGCTACCACAAAACTAATAGCCAAAAGAAATATGCTAAAAAAATAAGAGATTACGTTAAGAGAGAAGGATAAAATAATAATGTGGTTACAATAAAGTAATTGACAAAATGAGATTCTAGAGTATCTAAATCCTTTCAAAAAAAAATTTAACAGGTTTCTTACCTATTCAATATTACCAAGGTATTAAACTTCCAAATCCTCAAAATCTGTATAGAAATATTATTGGAAGTAGATGTTGTTCTAAGAGGGGGGGGGAGATGAATCAGAACATAGAGATTTTTAAAAACTTTAACCCTCTTAAACTGGAATTGATATGCATAAACAACATTCATCCATAAAAGAATTATATAACTATAAATGCAAGATATATGATCAAATAAATGCAACTCAGAAAAGAAAGAGACACAAGATTTTTACTAAGTGGGAAACCCTCAAAAACCTTTCAGTTTCGTCATAGGAAAAAAAAACCACTCTGATGGAACCTGTAATTCTTATTGAGCAACAACTCATTTTACAACAGCAACTTTAACTGCTTGGGCTTCAACCCTTCTTCCCTTTACAAAGTATTTGTGTTGAAAGTACTTACATACATAACTACATCCTGCATATACACGAACCTATGCATATAAATAATTTTAAGATATTTCTTTCAAGGTCCCAATCATGTATTCCATACACAAAGAAATATGCATGTATCTCACAATTTTTTTACACAATCATATACCCTTATATAGGAATATACAAAGTATGTTTACAATCACTGTCTCATGTACAGTTACATCAAAATTTGCAACTATTTTCAATATCAGTTCAAAATGAAACTGATTTACAATAACCTTTAACTATTTGATAACATTTAATATCCTCCACATGATTTTTCTATCCTCAAAGAAAATTCTTTCAATCAAGTTAAAAAACAAACTGTGCAAGAGAAATGGTTCCAAAACTGAACTATTTTACAACTATCAAGTACAACTCGTATCAGAAACCATATTAACAAAAAAACTAAAAAAAGTTCCCAAAACTTGATTAATGTTTGACCCACTACTGAGGAATCAAGAACTAATTGGACATATATTTATACTTTCTTCATAGTTCATTTTATACAAAAGGAAATAAGATGTAAAAGATGAATATTTAAACAAAGAAGACTAGCTTGGAATTTCTTTCAAAAATCCTTCTCATTTATTCAGAACCTATTTTAGCTTTAAATTATTCAAAGATATAAAAGACCTTTTTCCGCTTGAACATAAACTCTTCTTTATAAATAAGCACCAGATTTACGACTCCAAAAAAACTTCTTGGCATATGGACATATCTAAGGATCAAATGTAAAAACATACCTGATGCATGTGCACAATAAACCCATAAATACCTCTGACATTGTTTTCAAACTCATCTTTGCTTGACATTGCTAAAGAGCATCCTCATGAGCATTTGAGACATACATCATAAAACTTGTATTAGTGCATCGCAAAAAAGATGATATAAGTTAATTAAAACAATCAATAAGAAACCCTCTATTTTAGTCATGACTTCTCTGCACAAATACCTTTCTAGAAAAAAGAAAAAAAATCTCTAAAAAAAACACCATTCTTTTCCTTTTATGCAGCGTTATAACATAGTGAAAACCTAAAATTAAATTCTGAACATAAGCTTCAAGGAAAAACATACCTCCTTTCATAGTGGTGACCCTCAAGATAGGGTTTACAAAATGAAAATGCACAAGTCTTTCTTTCAAATGCATAATCCATTCCTAAATCAAATAGAATCATATTTGGAATCCTCCATACATAAGCAACACATGGTTCATCAATAGCCAGGTTAACCAAACTACAGTCAATGATAACCATTATGAGCTAACTCATGCTTGAATATCAGTCAAAGACTTTGAATATCAACTGCCATGATGACTCCATTACCACCTAATTATCACCGGTCTTTGCCACAAGTAAAAGAAAATTATTTTCCACTTCATTTTTACAATGCATTTTTCATCAAGGATAAAACTATAGTTCAACAAACTCCCCCATTTGTCCTTGACGCAAAATTATTTTATGTACTTCATACATCACAATATGCAGCTACAGATGAGTGTTTTTATGATTATCATTAGATACAAAAGTATATACAAGAGTGAAATACATACTTGTCTATGCAAGATTGAATTGTATCTGGAGCTGCCCCTCGACTGGCTGGGAGAAAGCCAATTTTGACAGAGCTACCAAAGGGAACCCTAGCCTTGCAAGTAGTGGAGGTATTATCAGAAACTATTTTGGTTTTGGCCTGGTAGCTGTCATCTTACCTCTGGGCTCTCAATCCAACCACTATGATGAAGCCTGTGCGGCTCTCCAAGTCACCAAACTTGCCGAGGAAATAGGGGTCAAGAAGCTCTAGCTCAAAGGTGACTCGATGAACATTATCAACTACTTAAACCTCATTCACCCCCCCCCTCCTTGTCAATATCCAACATCACTGTAGAAACTCGTGTTATCCTCAATTCATTTGATAAGGTGTATATCTCTCCTGTGTACAGGGAGGCAATAGCACTGTTGATTAGTTCGCCAATCTAGCTGTCATGAAGGATGTCAAGATGACATGGTGATAAGGTGAAGATATCCCAAGTGAAGTGAAGAATCTCCTTGATAAGGAAAGACTCCAAAGTACTGAGGGAATCATAAAAAATTGACCAGCTCTATTTTGATGTGGCTTCTCTACCCTTAGCCAGCTTGCGGCCTAGTTCTTGGTTGTTTTGCTCAGTTATGTTTTCTTTCTGTTGATCGTCTCTCTTTTTCGACTGTGGATTTCAAGCACCTTGTAAAACCTATTTTAATTAGTCAAAAAAATTCATTTGCATTAAAAATAATACCATGATATATAAAGCATATCAAATAAGAATGTCACAAAAAATATCCAAAAAAGATACCCGTCAAAACTGTCATGTTGATCCTATCACAATTCTTGTCACAAAAAGATATCTTCCAAAACTATCATGTTGATCCTATCACAATTCTTGACATTTCTAAAATGATCAAACTAAAATAATTTTTAATCCATCAAAGATTAATCCCATCATGAAGAACATAAAAAATCCATCAAAGACTAATCCATCACGAAGAACATCAAAAGAGCTAAATGAATAAGAAAATTTCTCCCCCATTTTACATCAAGGACTAAAAAAAAATATAATCAATGTCATCAATGCTTTTAAACATCATAGATGTCTCTGAATAGGAGAAAAAGCCTATTATAGGCTCCCCCAAAATAAGAAAATTAGTGCAGAAAGGATAGAGAGAAAACTCCCAATCGAGATCATAGCTGTTCAAAATAATCCCTCAGTAGGGCTCTAGTAAAAATATCAACCACATGTGCCTGAATAGGAACATAGATCAACTTGAACTCATTGTCAAGAAAGCTGTCGCATAGAAAATGTAGTTTTATGGCTACATGTTTGGTGCGAGAGTGCATTACTTGGTTTTTATTCAATTGTATGACACTCATATTGTCACACATGATAGAAATAGGCTTTGGTATTTGAATGCCTAGATTAGATAACTGATAATACATCAAAATTAACTGAGTACAACACATTGTAGAAGCAACATATTTAGATTCACAAGTAGATAAAGTCACACACTCCTATTTTTTACTATGTTAAGCAACCAAACGATCACTAAGAAAAAATGCAACACCACTAGTGCTCTTTTTATCTTCAGAACCATCCCAATTTGCATCAATATAATCAAGAAGAGTGAAATAATTATAATGTGGATACCATAAACCAAAGTCAAGAGTCTCTTGAATATACTTAAAGATTCAATTAACTATATTAAGATGGGACTATTTTGGAGTAGATTAAAACTGAGAAACCAAAAAAAATGCTTTCACTATATTAGGTCTAGATGTTGTAAGATATTATAGATTTCCAATCATCGATCTGTATGAAGTTTGATTTACTAAAGCTGAATCGTCATCTTTGACCAATTTGCACCTATATTTCCATAGGTGTTTTGATTGGTTCAAAATCAGTCATGTTAAATTTCTTTAATATCTCTTTGGCATATTTTGTTTGAGACAAGAATAAACCATGTTCAAGTTGTGACACTTGCAAACCAAGAAAGAAGGTAAGTTCACCCAAAAGTGACATTTCAAATTCAGATTCCATGATGTTAGAAATTTTTTTTGACAATTCATCATTGGTGGATCGAAAAATTAATATCATCCACATAGATTTACATTGCTAAACTATCATTATTGAAAAATTTAATATATAAAGTGTTGTCTACACTACCACGAGAGAAACCATTTGTAGTAAGATGCTTATCTAGCCTGGAATAGCAAGCTCGAGGAGCTTGTTTTAAACCATATAGTGCCTTATTAAGATGATATACTAATCAGGCTATCAAAAGATTCAAACCCTTCTGGCTGTTCCATATAGACTTCATCTTCAATGTAGCCATTTAAAAATGTTGTTTTAACATCCATCTAATAAATAGTAAACTTTTTGTAACTAGGATATGCAAGAAAGATTATAATAGATTCCATTCTTACAACTAGTGCAAAAGTTTCACCAAAATCAATACCTTCCTATTGAGCATAACCCTTATATACAAATCTATCATTTTTCCTTACTACTTTTCCATCATCATTTAGTTAATTTCAAAATACTAATTTTCCACCTATAACATTCTTGTCAACAAGTCTAGGAACAAGTTCCCATGTTTTATTTTTCTCAATCTAATTTATTTCATCTTCCATAGCATTCAACCAACAAGGATATGTCAATGCTTCAGTTCTATTTTTTGGTTGAAAATCTGATATCAGGAAGAAATATTCTACAATATGAGCATGCTCATCAATTTTGGCTTTTCTTCTAGTTAGAATTCCTCCCTCCACATCTCCAATTACTTGAGACTCAAGATGTCTTTTAGCAATAATTCTGGATGGGGTTTTAGTCATTCTCATACTAGTATTTATTACTTTAGGAGTTGAAAAGTTGTCTTGTTCATTTGTATCAGGTGTTTCTCAATCAACATCGTCTAATTTTTTATCATCAAATATGTTTTCTAGTTTTTGAAAGGAAACATCTTCAATATCATTTTCATCAGTGTTTTTTAACAAAGAGCTTTCATCAAATACTACATTTATAGCTTCTATGATTTTGTTCAACCTTTTATTATAGCATTTGAAATCTTTACTATGTGTAGAGTATCCTATAAAGATACCTTCATCAGATCTTGAATTAAATATTTCTAAAGAATCATTATCCTTTTTAATAAAACATCTACAGCCAAAAATTTTATAGTTCTTGACATTTGTTGTTTTACTATTCCATAATTCATAAGGATTATAGGAAGTCCTTTCTCTTATTTGAGCCCTATTTAGAATATATACAGCTATGTGAACAACTTCTTTTCAAAATTTATGAGGCAATTTAACTTCATTCAACATTGGTCTAGCCATTTCTTTAACTATTCTATTTTTTCTTTCCACAACACCATTTTGTTGTGGTGAATGGGTGGTTGAATATTGCCTTTTGATGCCACATTTTTCACAATATTCAATGAATTCTTTGGAGGTAAATTCTCCTCCTCTATCTAATCTTAAACATTTTAATTTTATATTTTTTTCTCTTTCCACCCTTTTCCTAAATATCTTGAAGTGTTCAAAGGCTTCAGATTTGTGTTTCAAAATAGTTACCCAAACCATTCTTGAATAATCATTTACAAATAGCATGAAGTATTTTTCACCATTCAAGGATGGAGTTTCGTTGGACCACATAGATCAGTGTGTACAAGTTCTAGTTGTATGTTTGATAAGTACTCTTTCATTTTGAAAGATGTTCTTGTGTGTTTTCCTTTTACACATTCTTCATATACATTAGCTAGTTTACTGATTAGAGGTAATCATGTAACATTTTTATTCTTGTTGATTCTAGAAAGATTATCAAAAGTTAGAAGTCCAAATCTCTTATGCCACAACTAGTTTTCTTCAACTTAACTTAGAAGACAAGTATTAATTAATGATGATTCTTGAACTGTAGAATCAATCAGATTATAAAGGTTTCTACATGTCCTTAAACCACTAGCAATGACCTTATTCTTTTCATTTTTGATTGAACATCCTTTAGCATTAAAATAAATTACGTATCTATTGTCATAAATTTGACTGACACTTAGAAGATTATGTTTTAAACCTTAAAATAATACACATCATGAATAGGTGTATCTTTATTCAGTATTATTGAGCCACAACTTGTGATGTAGGCACCTAAATTATCTCCAAAATGAATAAACCCTCCATTAAAATCTTCTAGAGTTTTAAACTTGTTTTTACAGCCATTCATATGATGGGAACAACCTCTATCCAAGAACTAGGTTGCAGGTTTATGAGCAAATAAGGTCGTTTCAACAATTAGATATTTTTTCCAAATTCTTGACAATAGGTTTCCATACCTATCTAGACTTTAAATTTAGTTTTCAATGATTAGAAAAGTGACCATAATGAAAACACTTAAAGCACCTAATTATTTTCTTCAAACCATACTTATTTCTACTCAAATAACATTGATATGCCTTATGACCAAAAATATTACAATTAAAACAATATCCTTTAAAATGATATTTTGAGGTTTTGTTTTGAAGACTTGTCTTCTTTAACTCTATTGGTATCTAAATCAGATTGATCAATTAGTTTTTGTAAAGAAATTAGTTTCTTATCCTTTTCATCAAGTAATAGTTTTTAATTTGAAGAATAAACTGATTGGTATACTCTAATTCAGCTTGAAGCTTTTTGTTAACTATTTCATGATTTGAGATTAGTTTCTTTAATCTCTTCAATTCTTGTAAGGATTGAAGGAGTTCTTCTTCTAGGTCAACTTCTTCATCTGAATCAAATGAAGATTTTGATTGATTGGATTCTGATTTGGGGACATTAATTATTTCAACCATAAACAACCTTTCTTCTTCCTCATCCAGATCACTTGATTTTTCATTTAAGTCTTATTTTGACAAGAGACTCTTCTTTTTAAAATTCTTGAATCTTTTATTTTGATTCCAAGGTTTCTTTTTAGAAAACTTTTCAGTTTTCTCATCATTATCATCGTGATCTACATAGGGACACTTTGCAACAAAATTTCGCAATCAACCACAACTAAAACATTTTGGTTTTCCTTGATATTTCTTTTTCATGTTTATAACCAGTAATGCTTCTATAGCTTTTGTTAAATCTAAATCACTCTTTTCTTGTTTCTCATCCTTAAAGGCTATCTCTTTTGACGTAGAACCATCTCGATTACTAATTCACATTTTGTAGGCAGTTAAGGTTCCTTGTAACTAATGTAGAGTCATTTTAGAGAAGTTTTTCTTCTCTTCCAAGGTAGAGATTTTTGTTTTGAATTTTGGTAAAACATACCTTATGACTTTTGTCACTATGTCACGTTCTTCAATTTGTTCTCCTAAACCTAGTCTTACATCTACTATTTCATCAATTCTTAAGAAATAGGTTTCTATATTTTCATTTTCACTCATCTTTAGATTATCAAACTGTGTTTTGAGAGTTAACATTTTTTACTCCTTGACCTTCTCATCTCCTTGATAGATAGTCTCTAATTTAACCCAAATATCATTGGAAAATTGATAGTATACTACTTTGGAAAATAAATCTTTAGTAAGACCACATGGAAGAGCACATCTACCCCTTTTATCTAGTTCATCATGTAAGCTTATCATTTGGATCAGTAGGTACTATTTTTTTAACAATATACTTAGAAATAACTACAACCCACATTCTAAAATTGAAAGAATGTATGAAAGCTTCCATCATAACTTTCCAAAAAACATAATCATTTCCATCAAATAATGGAGCCTTATTAAGAGAGGCACCTTCATCCTCTGCAATTTATAATTCCAAATGGCCCTCGAACAGTTCCTATAGGCAAACCTACAAAGGAAACCTAGCTTTGATACCACTTGCTGGAAGTAGATGTTGTTCTGAGATGGGGGGTGAATTAGAAAATAAATATTTATAAAAAATTTAACCCTCTTCAACTATAATTGATATCCATAAACAACATTCATCAATAAAATAATTATATAACTATAAATGTAAGATATTTGATCAAATAAATGCAACTGACAAAAGAAAGAGACACAAGATTTGTGCTGAGTGGGAAACCCTCAAAAACCTTTTGGTTTCATCAAAGGAAAAAAAACCACTCTGATGGAACCTGTAATTCTTATTGAGCAACAACTCATTTTACAATAACAGCTTCAACTGCTTGGGCTTCAACCCTTCTTCCCTTTACAAAGTATTTGTGTTCAAAGTACTTACATACATAGTTGTATACTACATATACATGCACCTATGCATATAAATAATTTTAAGATCTTTCTTTCAAGGTCATAATCATTGATTCCATACACATACATATTCCCTTATATAGGAATATACAAAGTATGTTTACAATCACTATCTCATGTACAATTACATCAAATTTTGCAACTATTTTCAATATCAAATTCAAAATGAAACTGATTTACAATAACCATAAACTATTTGATAACATTTCATTTCCTCCACAGGATTTTTCTATCCTCAATGAAAAGTCTATTGATCAAGTTGAAAAAAAAAATTGTGCAAGAGAAATGGATCCAAAACTCAACTATTTTACAACTATCAAGTGCAACTAGTATCGAAAATTGTATTAATAGACAAACTGAAATGAGTTCCCAAAACTTGATGAATGTGTGACCACTGCTGACAAATCAAGATCTAACTGGGCATATATTTATACTTCTCTTTATACTTCATCTTATACAAAAGGAAATAAGATGTAAAAGATGAATCTTTAAACAAAGAAGACTAGCTAGAAATTTCTTTCAAATATCCTTCTTATTTATTCAAACCCCATTTAAGATTTGAAGTATTTGAAGATAGAAAAGACTTTTTTCCACTTGAACACAAACAATTCTTTATAAATATGCACTAGATTTATGACCGTACAAAAACTTCTTGTCATATCCATATCCAAGGATCAAATGTAAAAACATACCTAATGCATGTGCACAATAAACCCACAAATACCTCTAGCATTTCACCCAAACTCATGTTTTCTTGGCATTGCCAAAGAGCATCCTCATGAGCATTTGAGACATACATCAGAAAACTTGTATTAGCATATCTCAAAAAAGATGATATAAATTGAAGAAAATAATCAACAAGAAACCCTTTGTTTTAGCCATGACTTCTCTACACAAATACCTTTCCATAAAAAAAACATATCTCTGAAAAAGACACAATTTTGTTCCTTTCATGCAGCGTTATAACATAGTGAAAACCCCCAAAAAAAAATTGAACGTAAGCTTCAAGGCAAAATAGACCTCCTTTCATGGCGACGGTCCCCTCAAGATAGGGTTTACAAAATGAACAAACACAAGTCTTTCTTTCAAATGCATAATCCATTCCTATATTAAATACAATCATATTTAGAATCCACCATACACAACCAACACATGGATCATCAATTGCCAAGTTAACCAAACCATAGTCAACGATAACTATTATGAGCTAACTCATGCTTGAATTGCAGTCAAAGACTCTGAATACCAACTGCTATGTTGACTCCATTTCCACCTAGTTAGCATTGCTCTTTGCCACGAGTAAAAGAACATTATTTTCCACTTTATTTTATAATAGTTTGCATCAAGGATAAAATTATAGTTCAACACATCACATTCAATTCTAACCCAAACACCACATATAATCCAATATTCAATCCATTCTCCTTGTCACTATCTTTCTCATAAATGAGCTCACAGTTCATAAATAAATATGAATATGAAATCATTCTGTCCCTCATTCAAGATACATGAGAACAGTCTACATGAATAATGGAACTAATACTTATTATAGAGTGTTATGCAGGCAATCAGAACTACTAACATGACACAAGTGGAACATGGCATCAAGAAGCCCAAAATAGATACCTAACAGGAAGTGTTTCCACATTAAATTTGTTGTGCCAAATTATTTTGGGGAATGCCAAGTTAGAGGAAGAAAAGGTAATAAACATAATGCATAATTAATTATGACCCCAAATAACTCTAGTGCCCCAAAACGTGCACCTCTACTAACCCAAATACATGTTCAAAATGGTTCCTTACACATGATAAATCAGGTCCACCTATGACCTAAGGAATATACACTTGGTAGTGTTTCAAAGATCTATAACCACATATGCATAGAGCCTAGAGCTTTCACACTTTAGGTGGAGAGAATTGAACCATGGAGAATCACAAAGATGATGAACCCACTTATAAATTTAAATATTAATGCCTTAGTCACGAACATGAATCCAAATAGAACCGAACCATTACGTATAGTTTCCAAATATCAAACCATTCTCTAAAAATATTGTAAAGGCTAAATTCCATACCTTTACTGCAAGACAACTTGGAAAGGCATTGAACTTTATCAATGAAATGAACATCCCAAAATCCTAGTTGAGCATCCAATCAAAGAACGAATTCCAAAACCATGACCCAACTCCCAATCTGTAATTTTCAATTAGAATTTTATTGCAATCTATTTATTTTAATCACGATGCATTTTAATCTCAGTGCTATGAACAAATTAATGTTTAGATTCAATCTTGAGAGGAAACCTAATAACAGTATTTATGGATTGCATATCCATTTTTTCAATTCTTTTCTATCATTTATTATTTGTTTTTCTTCCTAATCCAATTGTCGAGACCAAGAGTGAATCATGAATAGCAATATGGTTGTTTACTTTTCCCCCCTAAACGTCATGCAAGATATGGTTTACGCCTCTCTCTCCACTCGCATTATCATTTTTTTAACAACCTGGCATGCCTGACTCTTTTTTTATTCTTCCCACTTTGTAATTCCCATTTTTCGCCCCTCTTTCGGTAGTATGTTATTCTTTTCTCTCATGACTTCCACACTTCCATCTAGGATGCCTAAGAATACCACAATTAATAGACAGTTCCAATTTAATGAAGATTTTGTGGGAGTTGTTATAGTGTAGTCCACTAAATTTTAACCCCGCATGTTAAAGACCCACTCCCTATGTAATTTATCAATAAGGTAAAATATCTTTTCAATATTTCCATTTTATTGTTTATATTTTTTATTATATATAAATAAGGGATTGACAAACAAGTTATGAAATCATTCCCCCCTTAAATAATTGACTGTCCTTGATGCTTTATGTATTGTTAACATAAACTTTAAAAATACTAAACATGTCATATCAGACATAGTTTCTCTTTCCAAATAAAATCTAATGTAATATTTCTTTAATTTCTCTTTCCACTACTTAGTTTTACAACACACACATCATGAAATAATATTTTCAACTATTTCATTTTCCAAATACAGTGTGATCACACATTCAAGGAAAGAATATTTAATGAAAAATAATATACATATGCATCAAAAAACATTTCTACTTAATTTACATGCACATTTAGTAAAATACCTTCCCAAGGATAATAAACTTGCATCTATCAAGTAATCATTTCAAAATAATTTGTAAGTGAGTGTGTGAATGCCATTACAAGCTTACAATTTTACAAGGCTAGGTTACCTCTCTTTGACAACATTTCCTATTTTTTATGATGTGTCATTCCATCTATTACATTCATAAGAACAACACCAAAGTCTAACACATCCTTTTTGAATTATTTTAACATGGAGAAACAAATCTCCATAATAGCTTAACACAAAAACAAAACACATACATACCTGTGCTTACTTACCATACCTTGGTATTGCAATGAATTTACCATGTTCTAATTAAGTAAAAATGGGTTTTACAAGGACTTGAAATCTGAACAAAGTATTAAAGTATAACGGTAAAGTTTACAAAACCTGTGCCATAGCACCAAATAATAGATTCTTGAAGAATAGAAAAAGCAACATACATATCAGGAAAAAGATTATAAAAAAAATAACCCCATCAAGGATAGAAAAAAGATAGGACAACAATGAAAGTAGCAACTACATGCACTTCATGAGGTCCTTAGCCTAGATCATCATGAGCTGCATCTATCCAGCAAAGTTGTTGAGGTCCTCTAGGTCTTTACCCTCATTGTCATCTTTGGTACCATCTTTTTTGGTGTTAGCCCGAGTATGTTTTCTTGGCTTCATAATTTCTTTCACCTCCTTAGCCTCTTTAGCATCTTTCTCCTGTACTATCTTATCAACCAAAATCTTTGCATGTTTAGTATAAGCCCTAAGACTAACAAGGCATTTCTCACCAATTTTCCTTACCGTGTCCTTGAGATTATCTACTATGTTATTTAGGGTACCGAGCCTCTCTTCAATATTCCCAGCTATGCCTCTATCCTACTTTTCGTTAAGTCTTTTTTCCATGTCACAAACCTTTTCCACCATAGAAGAGAAAGCCTTTTCTCTTCCAACCACCTTTTTTGACCATGTTACTGGTAGTTCATATCAACTTTCTTCAAATACTCATATATCTACACTCACAATATTTTATCTCAATCACAATAGATCAATACTTCATGGAAGAAAATTCCAATAATCAAGAGTATAAAATATTCATGTAAAGATTATAATTTCTTAACTCAACTTATCTTTAGACCACAAATTGATCATAAGTAACTAAAATAAAGAATTCATACATACCATCTAACATGCAGTATTCACTAAGTGAGAAAATTAGCCACACATGTTTGTAAATTACCTATAAAGATTAGTGGATCCACTTTTTCATTTATGTGACCTAAGCCCTCATACCCATCTTGTCACTGTTAGTAATGGGAACACTGAGAGGGGGGGGGTGAATCACAATTCACTATGTTTTATCTTTTCACTTAATCTTTAATCTAAACTTTAATGCTTAAGTACTGAAATGAACATTCACATAAACATGAAACATGAAATCAACATATAACACCAATATGGTTATGGAGAAACCCAAATAGGTAAAAACCCCAGTGGGAATTGACACCCACTAATATTCTGCACTAGTGTATTATGATCCTTGTTAAAATATCCTTAACCCTGTTAAGAGTTGCTTTACAATGTATTTAGTACAATAGACCTAGTCAAGGGTCGGACCCTATTAGCAGTCTTTTACAATAGTCCCTATTAGGGGAGTGGACGCACTATCCTAGAGCTCACTGCTCAAGTAGTGAAGGCTACAACCTTCTGATCTCAGATACACACTATATCTGTTGGATAAACTATCACTGTGACACTGATTGTCAGATCAGTTCCTTTGATGCACTGATGATTTGACATCTTGAAAAGATCTAATACATCTTATAGTATATTCACACACTTATGCTCTGCTTATCACAACTCTATATCAACTTCCATGCCAATTACAATGGGCACATCTCATATTTATATGCGCATACAAAATAAACAACTAGGTTGGCCCTTAAACCTATTACATACAATGCTTCAAATTGAATTGGCTGAAGCATGTTTACAAACAAACATATTTACATGTTGGAAACCTAATTACAATAGGTGCATAGCCTTTACATCATTAGAATATAACTACAACTCAAAATGCTAACAGTCGGTTGCTTACTCTATTCTTCTCTGGCGCACAATGGCTGTGTAACTTCAACTGTCTGTATCTTTCTCATGCTTGCATATCTGATCATGCGCTCATAGACTAAGCATGAATATAGTCTAACCAACTTATCTTCTAGGGCTCATACCATAACTCGGTCATATGCATGTGTGCTGATTCTTTAAGCTTTAGGTACTCTGTATACTATCCAGTCTTTAACACTTAGTGGATTTCTGATCTTCTCATCAAGTGCGCTGACTCCAAACTATTATATGACTTTGTTGCCATAATGAAAACACTATACCAAGTCATATACACTAGTATAGATAACTTGCCAACAATCTCCCCCTTTTTCATTGATGGTAACAAAGGAATATGGCCAAGTTGCTAACTGTTACTTAATACAAAAAACTTTTGTCTTGTATCTCCCTTATACATAATTTGTATCTTATATCTCCTTATACATATCTATAACCCATATTCTACATATATTTCCCCTTTTACATTAATGAAAAAGGTGTGTCAAAATTGTATCTACAAAAAATTACTGTGATAAAACATCTGGATATGCTATCTGCAGGTTTTGGATCTCCTTCTTCCAAAATGTGATCAGTGAATTTACAATCTGGAGATGGGCGCATAATGCATACTGCAGCTTCTCCATCTTCTCCAAATCTATGCTAGGACCTTGATCATATGTCACCATGGTGGCATCAATCTCCTTGATGTTCTAATTGAGTATGTCTAATGAGGGTGCAAGAGCATTCCTTAGCTAAGTCTGCCTAGCCCTTATCTTGGTCATCTCTTTGTCTGCCTTCTCAATCTTATCTATCTATTCTTGGTAGATTTTATTGCACATGTTTACATCAAATAATGGATCTTCCATTGATTTTATTATGTTTTCTATCATAGCTTTAGCCTCTTGAATCTTCTTGTATAGATCACCAGTTAGCTTGTCCTAGTTCATACAGTTAGCAATGATTTTTCTGCCTTTTGTTGCAAACTCCTTCAAAGTTGCTTGACCAGACTTTAGTGATCTTAGGTCAAGTGCATAGTTGCTAACCAATTCACTCAATCTCTTCCTCAAGTGCTTCTCCTCTGCAACTAAGGATGCAGATTCTTCTAGGCTAGAGAAATTGCTTTTGAACTATGAAATGACTGAACTTACATCATCAATGGAGAGTACCTTGGACACTTTCTTGTCTGCTGGTAACAAGTTGTTTAGAATATTCACTGACTCTACAAGGAGGGGATTCCTCATCACTTGTTTCTCCTTGGCCTTCTCCATAGCTAACACACTGAACTTAATCAGGTCTTCTTCTCCCCATGAATCCAAATTGGTTGTGTCAGGTGTCAAACTTGACAACAATATTGCCAAAGGAAGTGGAGTGATAGGAGTATTGTCCATAACTTCCTCTTTTACCTTGATTACTTCAGCTGATGGTTCATTTCTCTCTACTTATTTTTCTATTTCTTTTCCTTCTTCTTTCTTTTCTTCCATCTTTTCCTTTTCTTTCTTTTCTTCTTCTTTTTCTATTTTTCTTTTCCTTCTTCTATATTTGTCATATCTTCAATCATTACTTCTTCTTGATGAGTAGGAGGAGTGTTATTGCATAAGATTTTAGCTTCTTGTGTGCTCACAAAAGATTCTTCAAACTTGTCCAATTCAGTGTCAGTGGCCTCCATGGCTATCTCTACATTATCAATGATAATGGTGCTATCTTTTAGTGACTCTATTATGGGCATAGACTTATCTACCTTTGTTTGTGTTTCAACTATAGGCACTGAGTCCTAAGGATGTGTCACTGATGCATTAGTGGGCTCTACCACCTTGACTTCCTTTGAGGGTACTTGTGCTGTAGGTGCAGTAGATGGATACATGTGTCTATTCATAAAGACCTTCTCAAAGGCTTTCTCCATTTCTTTTGCAACTAATTCATAGTTCTTGTCCATAATGTGAAAAGTCCTTGACTTGGTTCTAAGGTGTGGTTTTACCAAATCTAACAATAGAGATTTCTCTTCTAAGGAACATATTGGAAGGGTATCATCTAGAATCTTTTCCCTTATCCTTAAATCCTCTTCAATGGCCCGTCTCTTTTGGAATTTTAAGATATCATACATTATCAAGAATCATGGTCTTTAGTTCCAAGACTGTCTTCTTGAATTTCAACTTGTGTTTGATTATCATTCCATGTATCTTTGATTTGTCTATCTCACTATATTTTTCATAAAGCTTTCCTACTTGATCAATTCTTCCCTCATCAATTATTCTTGCACTTAGCACACTGAGACTAGGTTTGAAACTTACTTCAAGAGGTGCTTGTGAGTTCTTTCTATTCCTTGTTACTCTTGAGGATGGATGACCAATGCTGATCTCTTTCTTTCTCTTTGACATTGCCTTATACTCAGGAGGAGCAGTAAGGTCAATGGTTTCTTTGGGTGTAGGAGGAGTAACATTAGTTTTACCCTTCTATTCATCATATTTTTCTATCTTCACCTTATTCAACTTAGGATCATCTGATTTAGTCTTTGATATTGTTGCGCTCTCAATTTCCAAAGCAATATTTTGTTACCTTGCTTTGTCTAGGTCTTCTTGAGACACTCCATGAATTCTCAAGATTTTTGAGGTAACCTTAGAAGCCTTCCTTTTTGTTTCTATGTTGTTTAACACTGCATCAGCTTCTTTTGTTTTCTCATCATAGGTTCCCCATCTTGGCTCATTAGGGTCTAGGTGCTGCTAACAGAACTTGAGCATAAGCCTTTAGGAATAGGCTCTTCCACATCATATCCTAGTGGATGAATCCACTTTGTTCTTCATTCAATTGCCTCCATGCATGTTGTGTCTATCTCAACCATGAAGCAAATAGTATCCTTATACTTTTCAACTATCTTCTCTGGTATCCTATACCTCATCTGCATCTTAGCTCTGAATGTCTTGAACTCTAGTGTCATGTAATCACTTAGAGTGCTCTCAGTAGATTCCTTGAAGGATATTTGTGGCATAGTGAGAGTAGTCTTGTCAAGGTATAAATATGACACCTTTCCAACAATATGGAAGTACATATAAATTATCAAAGGCCCAAATCTGAATGTCTTGGTCTTGTCATGCTTGATTGCCTTGATGTTGTCAATTAGTTGTGCGCGCAAGATTTCACATAGGTTGAACTCTCCATTTTCATTTACAATTCTTATGGATGCGAGAATTGTGGCCGTAGACATAGTTTTTACCCTTCTAGTGTGTTGAAAGTTTTATCCAAGTATCATAGACATCAATTTGATGTCATCTTTCTCAATAGGCTCTATAGTCATACCGCACCTATCACTTCTTGATTTGCATGTTTGTTCAACAATCTTCCTCACATCTTTTCCTACTAGAAGGACAACACCTATCTTTGAGAGGCCTGTCATCTCATGAATTAGGTCACTAGTAATTCTGACCGGCACTTCAACTATCCAAAATAGGTCATCATGAATCCTGCTTAGTAGAATCTTGATCCATTCTAATTCATAGAACTTATATGCTGTAGCATACTCCACTATAGGATGATTATTCCACCGCACATACTCATCCATGAAGGTTTTATCTGGTTTCAGCATAGTTTCCATGTGCACCCTTAATCAGTCCAATCCTATTGGTTCTTTCTTATAGTAGATGTATGCCCTAATGTCCTCGGCATGCATAACACCCATAGGCATGCGTGAGAATGCCCCTTCTAGGTCATCTAGTGTAGATTTAAATGGATGCCTCTTAAACACATATCTTTTCTTCTCTATAACATCAAATACTATAGGAGTAGCCATCACTTACTTGTATAATGCTTTCTCAAAGGTTTCCATGAGATTCTAAATTGGTGCGATGAACTAGGGTTTCTATAACTAATTAATTACATAGCAAGTCACTTGATGAGTAAAATTGCAATGCTTCTTAATCAACTGCTAGGGCTCTTCTGCTCTTTAATCTCTTTCATTATGAATGCAATGAGAGATTTTCTATCTTTTATGTACTTTAAAGTAGAAATTCTACCATTAATGCTTGTCGCATAAACCAGGCTATCACTAGGAAATTCCTAACTTTCATTTTACAAACAATCAGCTAGTGCGCTCTTGCACGAAAGTTCCTCTAGTCTCCAAAAGCTTAATTCCAAAGGTGCATACTCTGAGGTGAGTATACTAGCCATGCAGGGGTCTAAAGCTAAATTAGCTCCCCCTATGACCTCAAGGGCCATTCATCTAGATGTAGAGGGTGCGTCCATAGTGGATGCATCCAATATATACTCATCAACCTTATCCTTCTTTTCTTCTGACCAAATCAAGCTCGCATCCTCTGAAGCTTTCACAAAATTAACTTCTCCTTCAAGATCAAAAACTGATTCTTTGAGTTTTTTAGGGCTTTCCTGACCTTGCGTCCTTGATCTGCAAACATTTGAGATGTGTCTAGCCTTGTTACAAGACTAAAAAATGACTGGAGGCCTTATACTCCTTAGCACATTGACATGGATCACCATTTTACATTGTCTAACTGAGTGACCAATATAGTTACATATCTGACATGTAACATTCTGAGAACTTCTTACATTTGACTAATTCTAATTTCTTTGATTATACCGAGTCCTGTTCTTCTGACTTGTCTTTCAATTCATAGCTCTATGACCAAATTTATTGCATGAATAATAGTAACCATTAAAAGGTCTTACCTTTGTCCAATTCCTTTTGTATATGTCCATGCTTGTTACATGCATAACAAGTACGGTCTACTGGCTTGTGCTCATCCTTAGGTCGTTCACTATTATCTTTAGTTTGATCTTCAGTCTTCTTAGTATCAATAGAGTCTTTTTATGTATTCTTTCTTGCTCACATGTTGTCAATTTGAATTTGTGCTTCATTGTATCCAATGCAGCTAGTGTCTCCTTTAGCTCTTCTTGCATACAACTGAGATTCTATCAAATCAGAACTAGTGTGTAATTTGTTAATGTGATTCTTTGCTTGTTTCAATTTAGATTCTAAGCTTTCTTTGTTGTTTCTTAGCTCCAATATTTCCATGTTTTCTTGTCTCAATTATTCATTGAGTTGAAGGTTCTCTTTGACCTATTCTTCATAGACTTCTTGATTGTTAATCAGCTTATCATCAAATTCTTCAAGTAGTTCTTTTAAGGATGCATTTTCTTCATTCAGCTTCTTGACCATTGGTCCTAGATCACTGGTAGAGCATTCTTTCAAATCCTTTCTTAGACTTTTGATAACTAATTGAGCATCACTGACTTTTTCTTTTAGTTCTTTAGTTTCTCTTTCTGATTTTTCTAGGTCTTCAAGAGTAGCTTCAAGATTTCTTTTCAGATGTTTCATTTCTTCTTTTTCCATGATCTCCTCAAGTGGTTAAACTTCATTGCTGAGGACCAGAGCTCTGATACCAATTTTTAGGAATGGGAACACTAAGAGGGGAGGTGAATCAATGTTCACTGTGTTTTATCTTTTAACTTAATCTTTAATCTGAACTTTAATGCTTAAGTACTGAAATGAACATTCACATAAACATGAAACATGAAATCAACACATAACAACAATATGGTTACGGGGAAACCCAAATAGGTAAAAACCCTGGTGGGAATTGACACCCACTAATATTCTGCACTAGTGTATTATGATCCTTGTTAGAAGATCCTTAACCTTGTTAGGA
Source organism: Chamaecyparis obtusa (assembly GCA_027943335.1). Classification (NCBI taxonomy): domain Eukaryota; kingdom Viridiplantae; phylum Streptophyta; class Pinopsida; order Cupressales; family Cupressaceae; genus Chamaecyparis; species Chamaecyparis obtusa. Next base: position 29,883 of record BSBK01008969.1, on the reverse strand, counting down.
GTTTCTTTACAATGTTTTTAGTACAATAGACCTGGTCAAGGGTCAAACCCTATTAGGATTCTTTTACAATAGTCCCTGTTAGGGGAGTGGACATATTTTCTTAGAGATCACTACTCAAGTGGTGAAGGCTACAGCCTTCTAATCTTAGATACACACTATATCTACTAGATGAACTATCACTATGACACTACTTGTCAGATTAGTTCCTTTGATGCACTGATGCTTTAACCTCTTGAAAATCTCTAATACATTTTATAGTGTCTTCGCACACTTCTACTCTACTTTTCACAATTCTATATCAACTTCCATACCAATTACAATGGGCGCATCTCATATTTATATGCATATACAAAATAAACAACTAGGTTGGCCCTTAAACCTATTACATACAATGCTTCCAATTGAATTGGCTCAAGCGTGTTTACAATCAAACATATTTACATGTCAGAAACCTAATTACAATAGGTGTATAGCCTTTACATCATTAGAATATAACCACAACCCAAAATGCTAATAGTCGGTTGCTTACTCTGTTCTTCTCTGGTGCACATTGGCTGTGTAACTTCAATTGTCTGTATCTTTCTCATGCTTTCATATATGATCATGCACTCATAGACTAATCATGAATATAGTCTAACCAAATTATATTCTAGGTTGCATACCATAACTCGGTCATACGCACGTGTGGTAATGCTCTAAGCTTCAGGTACTTTGTATACTATTCAGTCTTCAACACTTAACTGATTTTTGATCTTCTCATCAAATGCGCTTACTCCAAACTACTATATGGCTTTGTTGCCATAATGAAAACACTATAACAAGTCATATACACCAGTATAGCCAACTTTCCAACAGTCACAATAATATTTCAAAAGAAAATTTTAACTCATTTCATCATAACAAACATATTTTCATCTGTAAGACATGTGAGTCAAGAAAATGTTAAATCTTAACATAAATAAAGATTCATAATCTCATCCTTGCATCTATTCTTAATCCACACAAAGCATGAGATGTGATCTATTAATGCACATCTATGGTCTTTCTTCCATGTGTTCATCAATCATAGGTAAAGATAAAATCCATAAAAACATAGTTCAAGTGCTTTTCATCCCGAGCACAAAAGCTTATACTTTCTTGGGATTCTACCTACTCCTAGAATTCCCAACCCTATAATGCCTAGTATCTTGGAAAAAAAGATACAAAAAAGGCAAGGGATATCTGGTGCAACCTGATCTACCTACATGCAATCCCTACCATGGATGTGCAATGCCCAACAATTAGGATATGGAAGAGAGGTATTACTATAGAATTATTATGGAAATAATTCTTGCTAGGTTTGTTCATATCATTCTAATGAACTACTTGATTTGGCTAAATAATTTAATATAATTGTGATCCTGAGAAAGAGGATCACCTTCTCTATTGCCCTTTGGCTTATCCATATTCAACACCTTACCAGAAGGTAAACTTTTCAAATGCACATACACAGTAAGAAAAATGATGCAACTCATGCATACTATTCTATTATATTTCCATATAATAATGTATTAAATAAAATCATGTAAATCACACAACAACTAAACTAGTAAAAAAAGTATGTATTTCATCATGTACAATATCATACATCATAAACCATCATATAAGAATAAGGAGGTGTTCACCATTTTATCAACAACACCATTAGTGCATCATTACAAAATAATTCCAGTTCATTATCATCACGAAATGGTGACCTACTCATCGAACATCAAGTTCAAATACCTTAAGTATAATTTTTTCACAATGTCTCATTCATCATTACCCATGTGTTGGTAATATCATATTAGGGTCATAAAATGTACTTTTCACATGGATTCTATCATCTCATGAATATCCATGGAATGCTCCTTATAGCATCAAAAACTCACATCAAAGAATACTAATCAATGTTAATTATTTCTTACAACACATTTCTAATATTCACAACCATGTGCATGCTAATGTACTAGATCATTTCATAATTGATAAAACATATTTCAAGCAAAATATGAATACAAGAATAAGAATGGTATGTTCTTTGTAATCTACTCCCTTATACATTATATCAATGTTCCACATTGAGCATGATAGAGAACATCACTTCACATGACATGACTAGCAAGAAAGAACATGCAACATAGCCACCTAAAAATTATAAGAAATATCAAAATCAAATTTCATAAATTTTAATTCAAAATCTCAAAGATGTACAAAATCATTAGAAATAAATGAGAACAAGAGCCACATTTGATAGACACACAAACAATTTGGTGGCTAGATGGTCACATGAAAACTTAAAATAAAAAATTCAAGCTAGTCCTTCATCACTTTCAAAGTTCATCAAAGTTGAAAATAACATAACCAATTGGAAACCAATTCACAATCCAAAGTGACTAAAACTAGCCACAATTCATAGGCTAAACACAATGCCCATACTTCTCTTGAAGTCTTTTATGCTTGAGAATGTGTTAGAATTTAGGATCCTACAATACTAATCATTATAAATGAGATATAAATAAATAAAATGAGAATCATATATACATAAATATACACATTACACAAGATTAATTGGGAAAACTATTTTTGGTAAAAAATCTTGTAAAGCATCATTTTACTAAAGTACTTACAAATGTAATCTATCATAAAATAGATGAGAACCTAGGGATACTTCTCCTTACTTCAAAATGACACATAATACATTTAGTACATACTGATATAACTCACTATAAACTCTCCAAATTCACATACATCTCAAATGTGAGAGAACCTCCTTATAAATAGGAGGAAAGATGACTGACACTAGGCACACCTTTACAATAACCCTCAGTCATAAATAATTAATAATCTAATAGTTATTAGATTATAATTATTTCATGGGATATGGTTATAAAGAATATATTATTTAAGGTTTTCTAACCTTATATGAGAACATTATGAGAAAATGTGACAAGGATGTGACCCCTAATAAAATATGTTCTAATACTCCCCTTAATATTAATAATGGGCATTGCAGATTAATTATCAGAAAAGGTAAAATGAATTGCCCCAATAACACAAGTCTTCTTGACGGTGATAAACAAAGACACAAATATATGCCAATACAAAAGATTATGCATTCTAGACTACATGAAAGTCATCTTCTCATAATTTATAATCTGAATGTTTTAAAAATGATGCTATAAGGTCTTATGAAAAAATCTATATATTAGATTTGTGGTCTCCTCAAAATAACCTCTCCTAGGTTTATTACATGGTGTGGATAGAACTTAATACAATTCTTTTGATGGTATTACCATGCCCCCCATAGTCCTAACACAGTTACCAATCTGAGACATAAAAGTAGGCTAAAACTTTGGGAAATGGCTATGAAAGGATCAGGGTGCACTGTTCACATTTTTTTTTATTAATTAAAAATTAAAAATAATAGTATTTTTATTCATAATTTTTAAAATTAACCAACAAATTTAACATTCTATAAACAAAAGTGTTAAAAATTAAAAAATAAATATTTTTAATTTTTAATTAATGAATTTTTTTATCAATGGTGCATCTTGATCCTTGCATAGTTTTTGCCTAGATATCAAGGTCCATGTCAGTGTTCATAATGTTGCAATAGAAGTTCTATCGTGGTTGTTCCGATATGTATGAAGATGCTTCTGCATCAAATAATCACTTGTGTTCAAAATTTTTGTCCATATTAAGTATTTCAATATTACTTCATTTTAACATAAATAATTATTATAAGATAAAACATATGTTTGTATGATTTTTCTTTTATTGGAATGATAGAAGATTTCATTAAAATAAATATAATGCACTATTATACTAAAATATGACATAATAAAATTTGGTCAAATACATACAATTTTGTGCTTAATTAATGATAACTATCTAATTTAAATGTATGAACGAACAATTTTTTTTTAAAATTTTATCATATTCTCATTTTTAAATTTTTTTTTTCATATTTTCATTATAGATCATTATGATCTAAAATACCAATTGAATTCAAATAGATTATAGAAATTGAATTGCCTAACAACATCAAGAATACTAATAATAACTATAGCCACGAAAGCTTACAATGAGAATTGTGAAAGCCCCAAGAAGGATGCAATTTATGTGGCCCACATTGTGGGCAGTGCACCCTATTTGACATCGATATTCAATTATGTACTATCTAAATATTCAAGTACTAGTGGAGATGGAGAAGAAAGCAAGTCCACTACTTTTCGCATCGATGGCCTCTCTGTTGTCGATGGTCGAGTGCACAAAATGGAAATCTCAAGCAATTTCTCAATTTCATCGCTCCATATTTCATAATCTTTTACCAGCTCTACATCTATGAAATCCTTGACAAAGTGTTCATCTTTCTTTGTCATGTTTGCAGCCCATTCAGCCAAACTTCTGCTTCCTCCTCCTTCCTCATCCATGACCGCTTCTCTGCCAGTGACAAGCTCTAGCAACACAACTCCAAAGCTGAACATAGCTTGCTTCGGGGAAGACCTCACCCCATAGGCACATTCTACAATAAAACAACCCATGAATTGAAAAGGAAAAAGAAAAAAAATAATCCTGCATAAATCCTTGAGAAAATAAAGAAAATGTACTTGGAGCCATATAACCATGAGTGCCACCATTAAAGGAGTTACTAGTTTGGCCTTCGGGATGGATTATTTTTGCAAGGCCGAAGTCAGCCACATGTGCTACGTACTCATCGTTGAGAAAAATGTTAGCCGATTTAATGTCACGGTGTACAATTGGAGGTGTACAGTCATGGTGCAGATATTTGAGAGCTTGTGCCACTCCCAAACCTATATTCCATCGAATCTTCCACCCCAGCTTTTGTGATTTTAGTACTTCCTACAAGGAGCCCTTCAAAATGTATTGGTAGAGGAGAATGTCCATGTTCAAACTTCATGCTACCACCATACACCAACCCAAGGAAACACACAATGTTTCTGTGGTGAACAAACCTGAGAGCGTCTATCTCGTGCCTTAAACTGTGTTTCCCATCCTCCTCCAATCTCAAGACTTTTGCAGCGATTGCTAGGTTGTTCTTAGCTTCTCTGAGAAGAACCTTGTACACTCTGCCGAAGCTACCAGAGCTGATCATATGTTTATCACTAAATTCTTCTATGGCATTCAAAATTCTTTGATATGTAATCATGTGCTTATAACCTTTGGCACTGTAGATTCTGAAGTAGCTATTATCAACAGAATGCACACATCAAATAAAGAAAATATACAGCTCTGTTTTAACAGAGTATGCTCTGTTCTTTGGAGGAATAAAAGAAATTTTATTGTAGATTAATTCAACCAATTACATTTCTCTCATACATAAAAGAAAAATACTACAAAGAAAAAACCTACGAAGCAAGCATTGTAACAGTTACTAACAGCGTATTAACTATTGCTTATTACAAGATTTTGCAAAAAATCAGGGAGAAAAAATAGGGAGAAGTCTGATCAGAACTAGAGAATTAAACATGAGAACTCCCTAAAATGGTGCATGATCAGAATGCTTTATTTAAGCAGATAAAAAGGAATTAAAACTTTTTTTATCTAAATCTAATTAATTGGCGGTAAAATAGTGAACAAAAGTTTGCAATTTGTTGGAAGATAATTCCAAGGAATAAATCTAGAGTTGCACAAGCTCATAACTATAGCATCAATCTTCATACTCCCCCTTGATGATGAGAGGGCTAACAATCTTATCTCTGAGAGCCAAAAACTAAAACTTTGCAACAGCCTTCGTGAAGATATCTACAATTTGATCCTTTGTGTTAACATACTTCAATTCAACCGCTTTCTTCTATACCAAATCTCTGATGAAGTGTTGTTTCAAATCAAATTTTTTTGTCTTGGAATGATGAACTGGATTCTTGGCCAATTTAATGGCACTAATGTTGTCACAAAAAATCATAGTAGGCTGAACCTGAAAATCACCAATTTCTTCAAGAAGCTTTTTGAGCCATAAAGCTTGTGTGCCTGCTGAAGTGACTGCAACATATTCCACTTCTGTAGAAGAGAGAGCAACCATACTTTGCTTCTTTGAACTCCATGTGATTAAACCAGAGCCCAAAGAAGAACAATTACCAGATGTAGATTTCTGGTCATCCAAACTACCTCCCCAATCGGAATCACTAAAGCCAACAAGCTCAAATTTTTTAGAAGAATAGTGAATTCCAAAATCGAGAGTGTTTCTCACATACCTCAAAATTCTCTTGGCTGCCTTCATATGTTTTTCTAATGGATTTGTCATCTACCTTGAAACCAATGAAACTAAGTAAGCAATATCAGGCCTTTTGTGAGTTAGAAACATCAAACTACCAACAATACTTCTATATGAAGTCTCATCAACAATATCAGCACCATCATCTCTACATAATACAACTCCATGAGCAATTGGAGTAGAAAGAGGTTTACAATCAGCCATATCAAATTTCTTTAGCATATCCCTTGCATACTTTGTTTGACAAACAAAAATTTCATTTTCACTTTGATAAACCTCCATTCCCAAAAAATATTTCATGAGACCCAAATCTTTCATTTCAAATTCATTCATCATAGCAACTTTGAATTCCTCTTTCATCTTAGAACAAGTACCCATATATAAAAAATCATCAACATAAAAACTCACAATGATAATAGCATTACCTTCTTGCTTGTAATAAAGGGTAGGTTCACTCTTACTTCTTTGAAAGCCATTCTACTGAAAATATCCATCAATCCTTGCATACCATGCACGTGGTGCTTGCTTGAGGCCATACAAAGCCTTCTTTAGCTTATAAACATGATCTTCTTTGCCTTTTACTTCAAAACCTTGTGGTTGTCCCACATATACTTCCTCTTCTAAGTACCCATTTAGAAAGGCACTTTTCACATCCATGTGATGAATAGTCCATTTCTTTTGAGCTGCAGGTGAAATAAGCATTCTAATAGTCTCTTGTCTTGCTACTGGTGCAAAAGTTTCTTCATAATCAATACCATACCTTTGAGTGAAACCTTTAGCAACCAATCTTGCCTCATATCTTTCCACTCCCATCACTCTTATACTTGACCTTGTATACCCATTCCGTGCCAATCTTCTTCTTCTCATGTAGAAGCTCTACAAGCTCCCATGTCTCATCAAACTTGGTTGAATGATTCGTCACCTAAATCCTCCTTTTCTCCTTCACCTTGTCCTTGATCCTTGCTCTTGTAGTACATAAGACCTAATATCACCAACACAACAATAGTTAGTCCTACAATTACAATTCCTGCCACGGTGCCTATTCCCATACTATTGTCATTATGGTCAATACTATTACTACTTCCCGGGCAGGAATTTGAAATGGGTGGGCCACACAGAGCATCATTGCCCTCAAAGGTTCTTGCTGAGCCATTAGAGATACCTTTCAGTGCAGGAATCCGCCCACTGAATCAATTGTATGAGAAATTGAATTTGAGAAGAAGTACCAAGCCTTTTAGAGCCAGTGGGATCTGACCAGATAGTTAGTTGTGGGAGACATCTAGTGATTCAAGTAACACCAGATCTGCAATCTCCGATACAAAAGAGCCAGATAGCCTATTCTGACTAAGATCCAACCTAGTTGATAGATGCACTAGCTTTCCTATTTCCCTTGGAATCGATCTCTCAAATCGGTTTCACGACAGGTCTAATTCTATCAAATTCGAGCAATCCCCTAGAGATGCTGGAATAGTTCTGCTCAAATTGTTGGAGCACATCTTTAAAATGAGTAGGTACGGAAAGTTGCAGCCGAGATGTTGAGGAATAGCGGCTTCAAGTGAGTTCCAGCTAAGATCTAGATTTTCTAAATTCATAAGTCTTTCGACTTGGGAAGGAATATTTCCACTAAGTTTATTATCACTCAAATTCAGCTTGCCCAAGATTGTGAGATTCCCAATTTGAGGAGGAATGGATCCAGTCAACTAATTCCTAGAAAGAATGAGATTGGTGAGGTTCTTTAGTTGGCCTACCTCAATAGGTATTTCTCCGCTAATGTTATTGAAGGACAGCTCTAGGAAATATAGACCAAACACTTTTGAGATATCTGAAGGAATATGGCCCGTGAAGCGGTTTTTTTGTAGCCTAACTCTTGTCAACGAAACACAATCCTTCAAAATAGAGGAAATATTTCCTCCCAGAAAATTCTCAAAAAGAATGAGATTCCTACTTCGCTTTGCCCTACAAATGCCAGAAGGAAAGTTACCACTGAATTGGTTTTCATTCAAAATTAGTGTTTGTAAGCTCGAAAAATTTCCCAAGGATGCAAGAACTGTAGCAGAAAGACTATTATGGGCAAGGCTTTGAAAATTCAACCTTTTCATCTTACCGATTTCATTTGGTAATCTTCCAACTTTAACGGTTCTGCAGAGTAACTGCTCCACAGAAAACTATGAAACCCAATCACTGTTGTTTGTAACCATCTTTTTCCTTGTCATCCGCAGGTGTTACAAAGATGCTTGACCATGCATTGTAATAAGAAAACAAATAGCTAAGAGCTGCTGTTGTATTGTATCAGACTGATTTTGAATAAGAGATATTTAGCCCTGCTTGCAAAGTGGATGTAATCCATAATAGCTGGATGAACCACTATAAACTTGGTGTCTCCTGTGTCTGTGAATATTTGATCTTCTATTTTCTGTTCTGTTTTGGTTCTTTAATTTGTTTTGGGTCTGCAATTTACTTTCAACAATTGGTATTAGAGCTGGTTAAGCTTGTTCGATTTTTTAGAAATCAGTGAGGTTTTGCAGGCACCATGGATGAAGCAGATAAATGGAAGATCAAGAAGTTTTCAACGTAGAACTTTAGATTATGGAAAGTACAGATTGAATCTCTGCTTGTCAAGCAGGATTTGCAACCAGTGTTACTTGGAAAAGCAAAAGGAAAGGGTTCGATGTCGGATGAAGATTGGGAAAAGGTCGATCAGAAAGAAAAGGCAACAGTCAACTTATCTTTATCAAGTACTGTGCTCTTCAATGTTTCAACAGGGAAGACAACAAAAGAGCTATGGGATAATTTATCCTCATTATATGAGATAGCTTCAGCATCGAACAAAGTATTCATCATCAAGAAATTATATAATCTGAAAATGAAAGAAGGGGGAGTGATCGCAAATCATCTTAATGAGTTTAATATTTTAGTTACTCAGCTGATTTCGGTTGGTATCACTTTGGATGATGAAATAAAGGAAATATTACTATTATGCTCTCTTCCGAACAGCTGGGAAGGAGTTGTAATGGCTATGAGAACTTTAGTTCCAGCCAAGAGCAAACTGAAATTCGATGAAGTCGCAGCCACATTACTTATTGAAGACATGCGAAGGAAGCATCAAGAATCCACTTCCGGTGATGCTCTAATAGCTGTGAGCACAAGCAATAGAGGAGACAATAGAGGGAGAAGTCGTGAGAGAGGAAGAAATAACAATAATAATAATGGAAGAGGCAAATCGAGTCATCACTCGAAATCAAGAGGAAGAAATGGCACATGCTAGTTTTGTAGAAAATCTGGGCACACAAAGAAGCAATGTTGGAACTACAAAAGGGCTCAAAATAATGTTATTAATGCCGGTGTTAATGTTGCTACTAATGGAGCTTTGGTACTTGTAGCCAGCAACACAGATTTAGATTCGTGGGTTCTCAATTCTGGTGCCTCTTTTCATGCAACTCCATGTCAGAGTGCTTTCACAAACTACAATGAAGGTATGTTTGGAAAAGTTTTTCTTGGGGATAATAAAGAATGTGATATAATGGGAAAAAGAGATATTTCATTATGGTTGATAAATGGAAGTAAATGGATTTTAAAAGATGTTAGGCATGTTCCTACACTTAAGCGTAATCTGATTTCTATTAGTCAATTATATACATAAGGATGCAATGTTAGTTTTGATTTAGCATCTTGGAAAGTGTCCAAAGGTCAATTGGTTTTAGCAAAAGGACAGAAAAATGGAAGTTTATACACATTAGAGTGTAACGGTGAAGTGGGAGCAGCCATGGCGGTTGCGGATAGCAATGCCGAACTTTGGCATAAAAGGCTCGGTCATATGAGCAAAACAAGTCTTGAAGTCATGCTTCGAAGAGACCAACTTACGGGTCTAAAATCACTTGATTTGACATTGTGTGAGCATTGTCTTTACGGAAAACAAAATCACACCAGCTTTGTAAGGATGGGTCACGAGAAGAAATCATCTCCATTGGAGCTCATTCATTCTGATGTTTTCGGTCCTACGGAGGTAACTTCTATTGGTGGTGCAAATTATTTTGTTACATTTATGGATGATTGCACTCGCAAAGTTTGGGTTTATATGCTGAATAAGAAATCAGAGGTCTTTTCAAAATTTAAAAGCTTTAAGGCTAAGGTGGAAAATCAGATTGGGAGAAATATAAAATGTTTACCAATGGACAATGGTGGTGATTTTTGCTCTTCAGAGTTTGATCAATTTTGTGCAAATCATAGTATTCAGAGGATTAAAACAATTTCATATACACCTCAAGAAAATGGTGCAGCTGAGAGGTTGAATCAGGCTATTTTGGAGAGAGCTCGATGTATGTTGTCTAATGCCGGTGTGGAGAAGGAATTTTGGGTAGAGGCTTGTAATACAACAGTTTATTTAATCAACCAAGCTCCTTCATCACGTTTGGATTTTAACATTTCAGAAGAGAGGTGGGTTGGTAAGAGAATTTATTTTTCTCACTTGTGTATTTTTGGGTGCGATGCATATGCTCACATTAGCAAAGAGTAGAGAACGAAATTGGATTTCAAATACAAGAGATGCATCTTTTTGGGGTATGGTGAGGATGCGTTTGGTTATCGTCTATGGGATTCAATCACTAAGAAAGTGATACGGAGCAGGGATGTTGTATTTAATGAGAGATCATTCTCAGGTTTGCAAGTTCAGCATTCTTCTTCTGATGAATTTATTAAATTCAATCTGGCTAATAATGGAGATCGAATGCCCAGTGCATCCCAGGTCACACTTCACCCATCCACATTTACCTCCTCCAGCACTGCCCAACATACTTCCTCCACAACTTCTCTATCATGCCCAATACCACCATAGTCCCTCTTGTCTCCCACACCATTAGTGGTTCACTCAAAACCACTATTCAATGACAGCACTAACTTCACACTCCCTGGCCCTTACCTTTACGGTGAAAGAGCAGAGCAAGCGACTTTGCCCCAAACATCCCTCCAACTATCGATGCCTAACACCTCCTTGTTTAGCACACCTCCCCAACTGACACAGTCCCTACCGCTGGCATCTTTTCCTTTGTGGAATCCCCCGCAACCTCTATCTACCCACGGGGACTCCACAGTAGCTCATGTGGACACTACCTCCCAACGGCTGGGGTCTCCCCTCCATGCGGGACAGTCAGCATGCGCCCAGACCAAGCAGCATACGCTGCCAACCACACTCCATGCGAACAATCAAATACAAAGCTCCTAGCTTTTTAAAAACCCACCCATGGCAGAAGATAAATGGGAGACAGGGTGTCCTCCATGCAAGGTAGGGTAGAATGTTATACATATGCCTATTATTTCAAATGCAGAGGTTATTCAAAATGCAGAGGGTGTAAACATAGAAACTACTGCTGCTTCTGATGTTAATATTAATCAAAACATTCAGTTGAGGAGATCAACCAGAGAGAAGAAATGTCCAAAGAAATTTGATGATTATGAGTTGTTATTTTCTCTATGTGCTGATCAGGTAGAGCCACAAAACTTTAAACAAGCATGTGCTAATGTTAATTCGGTGTTTTGGTTGGATGCAATGCGAGATGAAATGGAGTCTTTAAACATGAATCATACTTGGGACTTGGTTCCACTTCCACAAAATCATAAAGCTCTGAAAAACAAATGGGTCTATCGCATAAAAGAGGAAGATGAAGGACGAAAGAGATACAGGGCCAGATTTGTAGTGAAGGGATTTGTTCAACAAAAAGGTGTAGATTTTAATGAGGATTTTTCTGCAGTGGTTAAAATGCAGACCGTTCATTTGGTACTTGGCATGGCCATAGCATAGGACCTCGAGCTTGAGCAACTCGATGTCAAAACAACATTCTTACATGGGGACATTGATGAAGAATTATATATGGAACAGCTGGAAGGCTTTGTAAAACAGGGGCAGGAGCATTTAGTTTGCAGATTAAAGAGGAGTCTCTATGGGCCGAAGCAAGCTCCTCGTCAATGGTACTTAAAGTTTGATAATTTCATGATTCAACAAGGTTTTACTCACTGCGAATCAGACCCATGTGTATACCTCAAAAGGCTTTCGACTCGTGAGTTTGTGATCTTATTATTGTATGTTGATGATATGTTGACTGCTGGTAACAGTATGAGAGTCATTCATGAGCTAAAGACACATTTGTCTCTTCATTTTGCCATGAAAGATTTAGGGGCAGTGAAGAGGATTCTTGCGATGGATATAATCCAAGATAGACATAGGAGAGAAATAAAGTTATCTCAAGAAAAATACATTCTTAAAGTTATAGAGAAATTTAATGACATTCAAAATCGGTTGCCACTCCATTGGCTGATCATTTTCGATTATCTTAAAAAATGTGTCCTTCTACTCAGGAAGAAAAACAAGAGATGGCTAGTATTCCTTATTCTTCAATAGTTGGTAGTTTGATGTACGCCATGGTTAGCACACGTCCGGATATTGCCCAAGCAGTAGGAGTTGTGAGTGGTTTTATGAGTAATCTTGAGAAAACTCATTAGCAAGTAGTTCAATGGACTCTTCGGTATTTGAGAGGCACTTCCTCTCATGTTTTATGTTTTAACAGTAAGGCCTCTTATATTTGCGGATATGCTGATTCTGATATAGCTGGAGATTTAGATACAAGGAGGTCAACAACAGGCTGTCTTTACTTTTGCCGGAGCAGCGATTAGCTGGACTTCTTGGAAGCAACAAGTGGTTGCTCTCTCCTCCACCGAGGCTGAATACATTGCTCTCGCTGAGGGAGGTAAAGAGCTGATATGGTTACAGCGATTGTTTGGAGAGTTGGGATTTAAACAATCTACATTTACCTTATTTTCTGATAGCAACAGCGCCATTCAATTGGCCAAAAATTCAACTTTCCACAGTCGCATGAAGCACATTGAAACCAGATTTCATTTCATACGTCATGCTCTTGAAGAGGGAAGATTACAGCTAGAGAAGATTGATACAAAGGTCAATCCAGCTGATGCGTTCACCAAGTTTGTACCACGAGAGAAGTTCAAATTTTGTAGGACTTCTCTCGACATCCTGAAGACATAGTCATAAGCACCAAGTGGGGGATATCTCTGAGTAGCTCGTCTCGTAGCACTGATTGGACTTCAAGTGGGAGATTGTAACGGTTCTGCAGAGTAACGGCTCTGCAGACAACTGTGAAGCCCAATCACTGTTATTTGTAACCGTCTTTTTCCCTGTCATCCGCAGGTGTTACGAAGATGCTTGACCATGCATTTTAATAAGAAAATAAATAGCTGAGAGCTGCTGTTGTATTGTATCAAACTGATTTTGAATAAGAGATATTTAGCCCTGCTTGCAAAGTGGATGTAATCCAGAATAGCTGGATGAACCACTATAAACTTGGTGTCTCTATGTCTGAATATTTGATCTTCTATTTTTCTGTTCTGTTTTGGTTCTTTAATTTGTTTTGGGTCTGCAATTTAATTTCAACACCAACGAGAATGTTGGCAGATGCGTCTATCCCTTGCACCATTGACATGTTTCCGATTTCACCGGGAAGCTCCCCTGACAGAAGATTCTCGTACACCCACAAAAATCGGAGGCGCCGGAGAAGGCCAAATTCACTTGGAATGGAACCTTGGATACTATTTTCATAAACACCAAACTCTTGTAGGGCCCTGCAATTCCCCAAGCTTGAAGGAATAAAACCATTCAATTGGTTATCAAACAGATACAACACTTCCAGCTTTTGTAATTTTCCGATTTCCCATGGGATTGTGCCTGACAGATTGGAGGAGGCAAAGCCTAAAGATTTAAGTTCTGTGCAATTGCCAATTTCAGGTGGTAAGGAGCTTGTAAACCGGTTATACCCTACTCTTAAAACTTGAAGATTTGACAGCCTACCAAGAGAGGCGGGGACTTCTCCAGAGAGATTGTTTTGATATAAATAAATTTCTGGCAGATTTGACAACTTCCACATCTCTAGAAGAATGAAACCAGATATATTATTTGAACTCAGATCAAGGAAAGTAAGCAGGCTGCAGTTGGCCAGAGTCGACGGAATTACACCATTGAAAAAGTTTTTTGAGAGATTGAGGTGCTGAAGACGGGTGCAATTTTCCAATTCAGGAGGAACACGTCCACTTAATCTGTTGCCTGAAATGTCGAGCTCTTCCAACTGGCTTAGCCTCCCAATCATAGAAGAGAGATGGCCGGATAGTTTTCTGCTGGGCAGAGCAAGTGAAACAACGTTATGTGATGTTGATGTTGACCTACAGCTGACGCCTTGCCAGTTACAGAAATCAGATGAAGCGGAGGTGTTGGACCAGTCTGGGAGAAAATCTGTAGCTTCACTACCCTGTAGAGACTCTTTTATTTGTAAAATAATGTTGCCTTCTTCTGAAATGCAATAGGCACTTCTAAGCAGCAAAGCTAGTCCACAGAAACACAACCATAGAATGTCTGAAGACAGAAACATAAATCCCCAACTGGAGGAAGTAGTGGGTGAAAGCTTCAGCCGCATTTTTGACAGGAAAATACCTGATCACCTCGATAGGCAGCAAACAACAACCCTGGGTAAAATTTCGTGACCTGGTTGTGTGAGAACGTGCTAAAGGAAACTTTCAGAATATTTTTGTTTTCGTACTCAATATGACATGGAAATAGGTTTATAAAGAAACTGATATGTTATAGTAACGGAAGCTTCACAAGTACCAGTGAATAATTAAGATGGAGGTTGAATGGACCGCTGAGTGAAGTTGAACAATTTTTTTCACGTTTTGAAAATTTTTGAGGCCATGGTTTTCTACTGACGTCCTGGTTATTGACCACACTTCAGTTGTGATCATACGACACGTTTCGGTGACCAATTCAAGAATTATTTTTCCTACATTAATTTAGCTGATTCAGTTTCTTCTCGTGAGTATCCTTTGAAACACCATTGTCTATGCACCACCCAGAATGTATCATTTACTGTAATTATTAATTAATTATAAATTACAATATTTATTGTATTTTAATTTTTAATTTTTAAGTTTTAATTGAACAATTTGTGTGTTGAATAGATGTTGTCTCTGTTCTAATAGTCTTCAATCTCAACAAGTCAATAATCAATTAAATGACTATCTTCAATGTCTGTAAGTCAATAATCAATTAAATGAATGCCTCCAATGTCTCCAATTTTATCATTTTTATAAGCATGCATTTGAAATGAATTTTGAATTTTTAAATCACTTAATTTTGTTTAATATATTTTTTCCTAATTGTTGAAAGTTTGAACTCAACACTATCTACATGCCTACAATATGAAATTTGTCATTAGTTCATTTTGTTTACTATAATGAGTCATTCATTTGTTGATGAAGTTGAATGGTTGTAAATAAACCCATAAAAGATCAAGTCTTCCTAGTGCAACTAAATTAATTTATTTAGTTTAGCCTTTAGAAGAGGTCCTAACCATCTCGTGTGTTAACAAGTCAATAATCAATTAAATGACTATCTCCAATGTCTTGAAGTAAAAAATAATCTTATCCTATCATTTTCATTAGGATGTGTTTGAATGGACTTTTGAATTTTTGAATCGATTTATTTTGTAAATAATATATATCTTTTCTAATTGTTGAAGAAGACTTAAACTCAACACCATGTAGATGCCTAAGACATAGAGTTTGCCATTAATTAATTTTGTATAGTATAGTAAGTCATTCATTTGTTGATGAAGTCGAATGGTTGTTAATGAACCCATAAAAGATCAAGTCTTCCTAGTGCAAGGCTTTGACATCATAAGCAATGAAGTTGGGATAGGGGATTTTGGAGGAAACAATACCTCTTAGCCCTTGACTTTAGTCGAAGGTTTAGCCTATGGTCTGTGCTCCTCTATGGATCACTAAGCAAGGTTTTTTTAGATATAAAACTTTTCATTAAAAATAATATAAGAATGAGTTTTCATCTTTAAAATATATCCTATGATCAATTTGAAGGGTTTACCCGTAGAGTTTGTCATACTTTTATACTTCATTGGGCCTATCACATTTGGATATTATTTGAATTTTTATTGCACTCACCATATTTTACATATCGATGGAAGCTACTAACAGTTGATCCTTGAAAAGTATAAAATGTAGAATCAAGGCATTGTGGGATGAAAGGTTAGATGCAATACTATCACATACATCTTGAAAAAAAACTACATAAATTGACATATTTTTTCAAATTATTATAAATTATTTTATTTATATTGATTGTTTAATTATCTTTGAAGGTTTAGTTTTGCGCTAATTTGTACATTATTTTATATAAAAACATTTATGGATATTAGTATATGCAGTTTCAAATTTTGATTTCTATTAATTTAGAAAATAAATATTATTTTCTCATGATATGAAATATTTATCTTCCTATTATTGTTTTTGTTCAAGTGTTGAGAAGATTTTATTTATAATATAGAATTTACTTTAATTTTTACATTAGATACATAATTGTAGTCAGTATGGACATGAAAATATGAAGGGGACATATGCCATGCAAAACCAAGGACCAATCAAATCCCAAGCAAGCATATATGCTCAAGAAAACAAAAAAGATAGAAAACACATCTCATGGTTAGAGAAGAACTAGAACCAAATAATTTTTAGGCCAAGAAAAAGAAGAGCAAAAAAAGTGTGGTTGAAATAGGGCTCCATGAGCCATAGTTGAAGCATAAGTGACCAAAAAACTCCCTATAGAGTAGTAGCCATATGAATGGAAAGGAGTATTGGGGAAAATCAAAAACCAAAATATTTTGTCATTTTAATTATTTCATCTCCAAGTAGAATACTTCTAAACAAACCATCAATGAGAACAGAACAACAAGTTGTCATCCTAGTAAACATCCACTACATGACAAAGGAAATTTCTACATAATGTAGCCTATTGATGATTTTGAGCCAACCACTACACATCTAGGTGGAAAAGGAATGGTTTCTTTGTTGACCACCAATCTAGGCTGGAATAAATTGGAATAAGAAAAGGCTATAGAATTCCTACTTTATGTTTATCGAGGACCAGAATGTTTTAATATCATCTAGAATTTTTTTGCAAGGTGTGCACGCTTGGTCTGGACTTGTGTTGTGTAGCACAATGCTCAGGCTGGTAACATGGCTTAACCACCTCCTTTGGATTCTATAAGTCTAGTGGTTGTATTGGGCATTGAAAGGTTGATCTTTTGTTGCAACAAAAATCACACTTGTAACAAGTGGTATCAAAGGTTGGTCACAAATTTAAACCTGCATGTACTGGAGGTGGATTATTGCAAGGTGTGTGCCCTTAGTCTCCTTGTTTTGTGTAGTGTATCTCTCAAGTTTGTGACATGGCTTAACCACCACCTATACATTCTATAAGTCTAGTGGTTGTATCAGACATTGAAAGGTCAAGCTTTTGGTGAAAGGAGAATCAAACTTGTAACATGCACTTTGTGATGCTAATACATAAGGTTGTTTTTAAAATAGCATTGGTTTGAATATCATGAAGAAAATGAGAAATGAAGGAAGAGGACTAAGAAACATGGAAAAGGAATGAGAGAGTCCACTCAACCAATTTTGAGGCCAAAATATGAAGACCTTAGATATGGTAAGGGAGAGAGAAATGATGTTGCAAGTGTTGCAGGTTCAAATAAATTGTCTCAAAGAACATAATGTATGAATTATTTTCATTATCGAAGGGAAGGACATAAAGAGTATATTGTTCAATTTTTAGGTTGAAGTATCATTGTGAAATTTCATGTTGGCATAGAGACTATAGTGGATAATCTATGAAAAGTTGTTTACAGATTGATACTGTTGATTTATTGATCGATTGGAGAAAGGTAAAAAAACATGGTGAAAAGGATGCACAAACTTGAGTGTTTGCATGGAAAAAAGGATAATGGTAAAATGAAGGTTGCATGTTTGACTGAAGTAGTCGATAGTCATTAATTATGATTGGCAAATTAAAGTGTCAAAATTCTTCTCTATTTTAGAGAAATGATGAGAAGACTAAGCCTTATAATCTGTCATGCTTAGGAAGTAGAAGATTACTCTGGACATGATGAAAAAATTAGTTAAAGTAATGACAATGTATTTAAGATAGACACAGACACAATATTTTTCCAAAAAATATTTATTGCAAGAAATTTGAAGCTTTTCAAAACATACATGTCATTCAGAAAACTTAGTTTATATGAAAACCTATAAAGATAATCAAATAATGTGAATTCATGGTGTTCATTAACTCACTAACAAAATATTTTCTTTAAAAATTTCATACATCATGTACTTCAGAATTATAAAATTAAATAAATTACATAGAAACTATAGACATGAGGAATGGCATCAAACAAATGGTAGTGAGTTGGTTAGAATATTCATTCAATTGCTTGCTATACATTTAAGCTTTTCATACCAAGTCAAACCAGTAGAAACCTTAGGTGACACATATCCACAATTAAGTCTACAATTTCTACGAATCACCTTTTTACAATCACTCTAGATTTATTAATGTTGCTAAGGAATATGAATAGAAAATGAGGTAAAATGAAAACACAAGAACCATTAAAGTATATAATTAGTCCCATTTAATAGAAAGAGATTTTATAGATTTTACATTAAATTATATTCTTGCCTCCAATTGTTTGCAGTGTAAATTATTATTAATTTATTTGCAGTAAAAGTATATAGATTTTGATTTTTACTGGCTCTTGTCTAAACCAATACACACATGCTTGAACGTTATACCTATTCAAAGAAATAAAAATATACGTATTGGCTTGTAAAAGTCAAAGCACATTTTCTACTATTTAGAGCTATGATACAAACACTTGTCACAACTGCGACTTAAAAGCTTAGTATATAATCGAATAATCTATTCTAAATAATGCATGCATTTAATTGTTTCAGGTAGAAGAATAAATGGTCTACTACTAATTTAATATATAATGAAAAAATAAATGATGTTCAAAATTTATAATAGTTTTATGAAAATTTAAGGAATATATTTGTTAAAGTGTCTCTTTTGAGACTCATAATTGATTTAAATTTCTATATTTTGTTTTGAATAAATCAATTTTTTTTCTTTTATGAAGTAGACTTATTCTATAAATAATATGGACCAATGTTATTATTTTATATTTTTAAATTAAATTAGTTGTGAGAATGTAGAAAACATGTCAAACCAAATACATAATAACAATTAAATTAACTTATCCCAAATGAACTAGAGCAATTCCTTTATTTCTAATACACTAAATTCATTTTTCTATTGACACAAATGGGCAAAATTAATTAAATTATTCTAAATAACTAGATCCATTCCAAATAAACTTTATCAATCCTTGTATTTAAAATCTACTTGCACTAAATTACTTTTGCACATATTAGAACCATTTTGAAACTAAATTAAATCATTCCAAACAATTAGCAATTATTACAAAAAAATTCCAACTTATATTATATTGTTTAAATCAATATATTTATTATCAATTCAATGGGTATGTAAAATCATCTCTATGGAAAATGTTAGATAGGGAAAACATGAAATGATTCCCTATAGGAAATAGAGTAGAGATACATGATACCTTATCTAAGTTGAGACAATCTTAATTATAATAGATTGTAAACCATAGGGACATAATATTAATAATGAAGTAATATTTTAGGCACTCTTACTAGACTAGAAGATTTGTAAATGAAAATTTATTATAATGCTTCATATAGATGGTGATTCTATTATCACTATTTTAGCTTTTTAAATTATATTGTAATATAATTTATTGCTTACATAGGCCTCATTTTAACATATGTGGCCTCTTGCACATATTTCTACCTATTACTCTTCAATTTTGTGCACATTTCTGGCATCTCTGTACAAAATTGTTCTTCTAGTCTAAATTTGAGTCCCTCTTGTGGATTCAAGGGAAACTAGGTGGGTCAAAGGTGACCCTCAAAGTCACCCCTGACCTTGAGAATTAGCCAAAAATTTAAATCGAATAATGGTTACTTAGGTTTAGAAGGATTCCTAAATTTGTGTCTATACCCTTTGAGTTTTTCACTTTGAAATGTTTAGGAGAAGTATATAAACAAGGCTATCCCTATCATTTTGAGAATTTATGCATTGGATTCTAATCAAGAAAGTAGTCAAAAAATTCAAGTATCAAGCCATTCAAGGAGAAATTCCTTACAATAATTCAAGTAATTTCATACTATCATATTCTTCATTGTGGCAAGCTTCAATAACCTCCATGAAAGTATGTCCTTTTAGGATTCATGCTATTACATCAACACTTGTGATAACATTAAAAGATAATCAAATCATCAAGATATAAGACCTCTTGTCTCTTAGATCTAGCCTCTACTACATATCAAAATGCTTCCCTTTAAAGTACATTTTATTTTGATTTTATGGTTGTTTGTGAAACAAAGGTTTGACTTTGGAAAAACCCTTCTTACAATTATTTTCCCCCCTTTTTCCCCATAAACAAGAATAAGTGGTTCCCATGCAGTAGGATCTATAGAAAGGTCAAATCAAGAGATTTAGCTTGTAGGTCATGTTTTTCAAAAAGTACTTGATAAAATTTGATCTTAACACACCCTTATCTATTGAATCACCCCTATCTTCTTGTTTTGGGCTGAAATTTGGTTTATAGGTCAACTAATATCTCTAACTCCCATATCTTATCTTGAAATTAGTCTTTAAATCCTATACATGCATAAAACCATATTTTCTCTCCATATTTATACATGCATAA
Organism: Chamaecyparis obtusa; assembly: GCA_027943335.1. NCBI lineage: Eukaryota > Viridiplantae > Streptophyta > Pinopsida > Cupressales > Cupressaceae > Chamaecyparis > Chamaecyparis obtusa. Next base: position 8,922 of record BSBK01008969.1, on the reverse strand, counting down.
AACCATAAGACCTTAATAGATTGTATTCCTAAATTACATTTGCATAGTCAGTCCCTACATAGCAAAGGATCATTGTGTCCACTTGCTTATTTATTCCTTTTGAGGCCTAGTGGATCATCTTCCTTCCTATGTAAGTAGCGAGATCTAGGCCTAAGCTTCCTAATTTGTTTGCACATTCTAGTGAACCATATTTTACACCTAACATATTGGTAAAGCAAGATCTTTACATCTTAAATTTAAAATTGATGTATTTAATTTACCTATATTTTCATCTTACTATTGATACATTTTATGCACTTAGAGAGATCTATTTGATACTTGCATTACATTTTCTGATTTAAATGGTACAAAATAATAAAAATATAAAAATATTTCTTTTCATGCATTTTTACCTATGTTTAGATCAGTCCATTTATGCTTTGTTTCATTAGATTATCTTATTTCATTAAAAAAAAGGTCATATATCTATTAACAATATTTTACCACCTATGATGAGTCATTTTGTACCTATGGCTTTGATTATGACATGCTAATGAAGACTATCAATAATATCTCTTGCAAGGTTACTTTGGTACAAGATGCGGCTCTTAGGCTACAAGAATTTAAGGTGTATGCCAATCCCCTTTATGATCCTTCTAATAATTTATGTCCCAAGGATTCTCTCCCTCGTGAATATATATTGGTGCAATAAGATATTTTAAACACTTCACTTAATGATCTTACTTAGGATGAAACATTGATGAATGATGTTGGTTCTTCTCTTACCATGTGTACCTCCCCATGAGAGAAACATGGTGAAAGAGGATGATAGTGTAGAATAGGTTGATATGATTATTAATTCCATTAATGACACTTAACCTTATATTCATTTCAATAACCTTCCGTCTAGAGATGAGGCATTGATGAGTGATGTTTATTTCTTTGCTAAAGCCTATCCTATTCATGAACATACTTTGTAAAAAGATGATAATATATTCCCTCCATATTACAAATGAAACCTTGTGATCTAATTAGCTCAATACTATTCATGTATTGGGAAATGAAAAGTTTAAAGTATTTCTCCACATTCATCATGATTATCCTCAACCTAAAAACAAATCAATGATTATGGTAAAATGTTCTATGGAACTTGATAATCATATTATAGCATACATATATGACAATAGTCATTTTCTACCTAATTCTTCACATAAATTGGTAAGAAGCATGATCTTATTGAAACAATTTATAATACATCATCCAAGATATTCCTTTAGGACTTAAATAAAACTTCACCTAAATACAATGTGATTATTCATAAATGGTCCTAAATATTTTTGTTTACATCCCACCCTATTAAGTAAACTAAGGGAGCAACTATTTTTGACAAAAAATAACAAATTGAGTTCCACCAACATGATGTACCCACTTAGTGTAATTCTAGATTTTATTCTACAATAACAATATTCTAAAAAACTCTTGAATTAGGGTTTCAACAAATCAATCCCCTAGAACTAATTTATGGAGCGCATAGTGGGAGTGAGAGGGGGAGCTAGGGATTCACAGATTGAAGGTGAGGTAGAGGAGGATGATGGCGACGCACATGTGAGGGCAGAGGTGGATGACGGTGTTGCTGATGCACTGGCCCACCTCATCTATTGGGGCTATGTTAGGATACCCTTGTCTTTGGTGCATGCTTCTGCTATGATTGTAGGAGAGTTACTCAGGGCTTCAGTGGCTCCTTTTACCTTTTGTCAGGCTCCCTACCTAGTTCCCTCAGCCTTTGTTGGGGATCCTTTCTTGATTCTACTTGTTCACATCTCCTTGGAGGCCAAAGCGGGAGTGAGCATTGGTGCTAGGGTTTCTCTTGGAGATGGCATGGCAGAGACAGACGTCTTCATTACTAAAGCATGGGCCTGCCTTGCTTTTGGTTGGGTGATGTAGCACAAAGTCCTCTGTTAACAATAAAATTCAATTACTAGATAAAACACAGATTTGAAACCTTCAATATTCTTCATTCCTCATTGACCCTCTCTACAATTCACTCCAAACTCTTAAGTAACCAAAAAACTAGAAAAACAAGAAATTCAAAAATTACATTTTTGGTAGTTTTTTCCAACAGGTGTTTTTTGCCATTTTGGTAATTTTAAAAACAACTCAAAAGAAGCTGATTTTTTCTGTGAAACTTCGTAAAACTAAAATAAGATGAACTATCAACTAACCTTTGAAATTGGAAATAAGATTTTGAAGTTATTTAAAAAAACATTGTTTATAAAAAAGTAAAAAAACTCTACTAAAATCTTAAAAAGCCACTAAAGGCTCCTACATCATTCTCCTCTGGTTGAAAGAACACAGCTCTTGCAAGTTATTTTTGAATGCATGCTTCTTTTCTAGATCTAATCCTTCCCATTATACCAGATATTTATTGTATTGAGCCAAAGAAGAGAAAATTGAAGCGGAACTTGTCTTCAGTACAAGACTATACAAATGAATTCTACAACCTATCCATGCGCATAGAGCATCAAGAAAATAATGAGCAGATGGCTACTAGATATATGAATGACCTAAAATTTTCCATCCAGAATGAATTGAGCACACATCGTGTCAACAGTATGGAGGAAGCCTACCAGCTAGCCCTAAAGGCTGAAGAAAAGTAGAATAGGCAATATATCCAAAGGAATAGAGGTGGTCGAAGGGGTACCTCAACTCCATTTCGGGGAGGTTCTAATAATGGTTGGGGAGATTCTTTTCAAGGGTTTGAAAAAAATATAGACACCAGGCAAGATCCTCCAAATCAAGAAAGAGGAAGGGGGTTCCAAAGAGGACGAGGCTACGGAGGTGGAAGAGGATGGGAAAACTAGAGAAGGCCTTTCACTTGTTTTAGGTGTGGAGAAGGACACAAAGCCTTTGAATGCTCAAATTATAACATGCCAGAAAGAAATCAAGGAGGACAATCTAGAGTGAACCTGGTTCAACCAAAATTCACAGAAGCAGGAACAAAACAAGAAATCTGAAAATTACCTTTTTTGGTAGTTTTTTCCAACAGGTGTTTTTTGCCATTTTTGGTAATTTTTAAAACAACTTGAAAAAAGATGATTTTTTTTATTTTTATTTTTATTTTTTATTTTTTTCTGTGAAACTTCCTAAAACTAAAATAAGATGAGCTGTCAACTAACCTTCGAAATTGGAAATAAGATTTTGAAGTTATTTAAAAAGAACATTTTTTCTAAAAAAGTAAAAAAACTACTAAAATCTTAAAAAGCCACTAAAGGCTCCTACATCAGCCTTTAGTGGCTTTTTAAGATTTTAGTAGTTTTTTTACTTTTTTAGAAAAAATGTTTTTTTAAATAACTTCAAAATCTTATTTCCAATTTCGAAGGTTAGTTGACAGCTCATCTTATTTTAGTTTTAGGAAGTTTCATAGAAAAAAATTAGCTTTTTTCGAGTTGTTTTAAAAATTACCAAAAATGGCAAAAAAACACATGTTGGAAAAAATTGCCAAAAAAGGTAATTTTTGGATTTCTTGTTTTTTTCTAATTTTTTGGTTACTTAAGAGTTTGGAGCGAATTGTAGAAAGGGTGTAACGCCCCACCAGGGAACCCAAGAGAATTACACTAAAGTTATGCTAAGCTATGCAGCAAAAAATTTTTTTTTGTTTACTAAAGTTAACAAGCACATTGAACATAGACTCACAATGATTTACATTCATGAAATTGAATAAACACATCATTTTATTTTCATTCTCAAGGGTCCCTGACGTAGTATTACATTGTCTACCTAACACTACGCTAACATGATCAAATGCTAAAGAACTTTTAAGTACATAACGAAAGTAAGTACATCTCTCTAAATCAAATTACATTACATTATATGATCACCTACATCCACTACACATGCCGTAGGGTATGTGGTGATATTTAATACAATTACAATTATCAAATGCAACATGGATCCATGCAGGGATCATAAATAATCAAATAAACCTCCTACAAGTACAAGATAATATCTCCAATTTATAATGCTCAACTTTTAAAACAATTAAAAACATTGCTTAGTGTTTAATAAAACATATCTTATTAATTCCTAATCAAATTTACAATTACCCACCCCTAACACCTAGCACCTAGGACCTACCTTCCACATCATCATGCAAGACAATATTAATAGGAGGAAAATAAAACATTTTAAAATTTCCCCACAAAGGGACTGCGAATTCAAGGTGGAGATGGAAGTGACTTGGGGTGGAACCCACCAAATCCCAAGCACTCCCAAAAAAATGGCATCCAAAGCAAGTCTCATGGCTTGAAGAGAGAACTTTAATTAATACAAAAGAAAAGACACATGACCCCACTCCTAGGAAAGTGTTCAAGTGAAGGCAAGTGGATGTTTGAATTAAAAAAATTAATCCATGAAAAGGCATGGGCTAGAAACTCATGCCACTTTTTGCTTAGAGAATGCATCATCATTTATTGAGTACTTGGACAGTACTTTATGACAAGGCATGGGTCAAGTGGAGATGGAGTAAAAAGGACAGTCAAACATTCATGAGAAAGTATGGAGTAAAGGGAGAATGACGTGGTGAGGACTTGGGCTTTGGCCCACATAAAGTTAATTTCCAATTTTATTTTTTTTTGTTTGACATTTATTAGCTCATTGAAGTCTACGAAAATCTCCAAGTGGATGGAGTGAAAGGAAAGTAAGTGGAGTGTGGGAGAGAGATTGATGTGTTGGTCTCCCTAATGCATTCAAATTGGTCAGTCCTCAAGAACCCATATGCAATATTATTATGAAATTGTTTATTTAATTTATTTTTTTGAATTTGTTTTGCAAGGCATGGCGTGGGTCCCACATTGTGTTGGAAGGGTAAAAGTTGCATTGAATTTGAATATGTATTTGCTTATTTTAAAATACAAGGTGGTTGAAAATATTATTAATTAATGACTGTGTTTTTTGGAAAGTATGGGAATTCTTTTCCTCATACATTTTCCAGAAAGCTGGAAGTGCCAATTTTATTAAAAACTTAGTTTTATTTTTGTGTGCTTGTCTCACTTTAGGACTTAGTTTATTTTTGATATCCCATGCAAGAATGGTTTGTTTCCACATTTGTTTACCAAGATAAAATACTAATTCTTTCAATTCAGATTAATTATATGATCAATTAAATGAATAATATGGCAAGTATTTGAATCCAAACACAACTATGCTCCCTTGAGTCATGAAATAACAAATTCTTTCCCTTCCAAACTTGGATTTCACCAATGGTTGAGTTTGAGAGGTTTGAAAGTTTATGATGTTAAAACTCCACATTGCAAACTAAAAATTCTCATTGATTTCCTTGCCTCATATTACATTTTAGAAAATGAGTATAAGCTCTTGTATGATGGAAAAATTAAAAACTAAATTAGAGTATATTGAGGGAGCTCAAAACCTACCTGGTTCAACAAACAGGCTGATGAAGTCCAGCCCCTCAACTGCGATCAGAACTGCTCCTACAAGCTCAATCCCTTCTCCTCTTCCTTTCTTCTCTTCCTCCAAGCCTTCTGTTCTCTCTCTATCTTCTCATCTCTAAATTTTGTATATGAAAGATAATAATGACAAGTCTCTCCTCTCTTTTCCTCTAAATTGGCTTGGAAAGTAGGGGAGAAATATTTTATTATTTCCCCCTACTATTCAAGTCAACTACCCAAAATAAAACAATTTAAAATTGTAAATTTCTTTTCTTTTTTTATTTTCAATTTATCATTTGAATTAAGTTATATCACTCAATATTTCAAAATTATATGATAATTTGTATCTATATAACCATATATATAAAATTAACGTATATACAATTAATAATATTATTATCATAAGAGACATAGTGTAAACATATGTATCTAATTATGTTATATCATACTAATAACATTATATTTACCAATATGCCAACATAATATAAATAGCTATCAGAAATCAAACATGAAATCCACAAGGTCAAAATACGACACCAACATGGAACAACACCTAAGATCAATATCATGCTCAACCGGGAAAATATATATCGGATTCATTCTGCCAAAACGAATTTGAATCAGGTAAGTCAAGTAAGATTCTGTCTATGGTTTTAGGATGATTAGGTTGGGCTAGGGAATTGGCCTAAGTGCTAACTCACCTTCTCTGCCATTGAGACATAATGAGGGCACACTCATCTTGTCAAGCCAGGGAAGTCAATGCCCGGTACCTGCAACCTGCATAAAAACCACTATATGTACATGTGCATATATAATCATAACAAAAGACAATGGTAGGGATGGCTGGGACGTGTGGACCTAACTAAATGCAAGTAACTACGCCTCCTCCTCTACCATACAAGCACGTCAATCAGAAAAGAAGACATACATGAGATCAAACATGATACCATACACATACGGGTATGGGGTAAGTACCAGATATGAATAATCATCTAAATTACATCAATTAACACATGTATTAGAAACATCATATAAAATTTATCATTACTAAATTTAACCATCACATAATGTCTTGGTCAAGTTCAATCATGACAATTAACATCCAAAATATAATTGTTTAATTACACACCACAATATAAATATGAAATATGTTTGGTCTAATCTGCTAAGGTAAAATAGTATCAGCTAAAACATAGTCTCAACAGTAATAAGCTGCAAGGGGTATTACAGAGGGTCAGTGAGGAATGAAGAATATTGAAGGTTTCAAATCTGTGTTTTATCTAATAATTGAATTTTATTTTTAACAGAGGACTTTGTGCTACATCATTTGGTATCAGAGCCCAAAAGGTCTAGGAAAGAGAATTTGGTGTTTGTGTTTATGCAAGTTGAAGAGAGAAGTTAGTTTCCAAAAGACTAGGTAGAGAAGAGAAAAAGACCTAGGTGAGGCAAAGGCAAAGTGGAAGCAAGGTTAAATGGACTTGCTTGAAGAGATGGATTTGTTGAAGAGGTGCTTGCAGAGTGAGGGTTCACTAAAGAGGAAACAAGAAAAACAAGAAATCTGAAAATTACCTTTTTTGGTAATTTTTTCCAACAAGTGTTTTTTGCCATTTTTGGTAATTTTTAAAACAACTTGAAAAAAGCTGATTTTTTTTCTGTGAAACTTCCTAAAACTAAAATAAGATGAACTGTCAACTAACCTTCGAAATTGGAAATAAGATTTTGAAGTTATTTAAAAAAACATTTTTTCTAAAAATGTAAAAAAACTACTAAAATCTTAAAAAGCCACTAAAGGCTCCTGCATCACTGGGGCTGTGCTAGGAGTCCCCAGTCTTGTTTGTAAGCCTCTACAGAGATCATGGGGGAGTTGTTTAGGGTTTCATGGACTTGTATCCAGGCTCCCTTAGCTTTTGTTGAGGCTCTTCTCTTGTGCGGACTGGCCTCAAGGGCTGGAAGCAGATTTGTGAAGGAAAATCTCTCCCTTCTTGGTAGAGCTAGAAGATCCCATGGCTACTAGAGGTTCAATGATGTGTTAAGGAAAAATCTGATGGGTTGGACTCAGCTTGGTATGGCTTAGATATTTTCTTTTCTTATGAGTCTGTGACCCTAGTCTTGTCTTCTCCCCTATTTCTAGAAGCTGATTTCTTCTGGGAGAATGATTTGCTGCCCTGCCTGCCTTCAAGAGCAGGGCACAACCTCATAAGAGATGGGCTTTCATTTTGTAGTAGTCTTGCAAATTATTTTATGAAGCTTGAGGGACATCTGTGCTCTAATGAACCTTCTTCCGAGGTGGTAACTATTGGGTTGATGTCTGCTTGGGCTGATAGCACCTACTTCTCTCTTGTAAAGTATGAGACCCTCCTGTTTGTTTCTCCCCTTGTTCTAAAAGCTCCTTCTTTCTGGGAGAAATGTCTGATCTTGCCTTTGTTGGGGGATAATTTTTTGGGCTGGATTCTTTTGTGCAATACTCCTATTGAGGTGGAGTATACCCCTATTGAGGTGGGGTCTGTTTAGGTGGTTATTTGGGGTGGATTCTCTATCTTCTCCTACTCCCTTCACCCTCGAATCCTTTTGAGGTGGATGTCACACATCCTATGGAGGTGGTTTGTGTTAGCTAGATGAAGTGCCCTCATGGGAGAACAAGGCCTTCTCTCCCTTATAACTACTTGACTTCTAGCAAGATCCGGTTGTGCAAAGGTCATTCTCTCTCAGAGGACCAATTGGATATGGGACTTAGATACAACCTTGTGGCTGCGGGCATGGATCTGGTAGATTATTCTGGTTATGGGAGCCATGATAAAACCCATACTATTGGTTTAGGGAACCAGAAAACCCTAGTTTGTTGTAAAGCTTAGGCTTTAGGTTAGGTGCAGCTAGAGCTCCATAGTCTTTTCTTTTTTGTAGCTACTATTGTATTGCTGGTATGGGACTGCTAGTAGTTCTACTAGCAATCTATGTTGGGGGGTTCTGTAAAGCCAATTTATTTGTTCCTCAGCTGTCTCTCCTTGGTCAGTGCTAATATTTCTATCTTTTGTATAGGTTTATGGTTCCCTCCAAAAGTTGACTGTATATGGTTTCGGGGCCCATTCAAAACCTGTTTTACCTAATCAAAAACATGGTGTACCCTCTTTATAAGTTCAAATTGATTTCATTCCATCATGATCACTATCCTAGTCAATGCTAATTCAATAAGACATACTTTAGTTGAAAAAGGTTCAACTATTAATGTGTGTAGCATTGCGATGTTGCAAAGACTCAACATAGATACTTCTCCTATTCAACCTAGTTCTATTAATATTTGTGGCTTTCATAGTATTGATAAAATTTCTCGTGGAACCATCACATTTATTATTCAAATATAATTTATCATTTTATCCATGTTTATCCATGTCATGCCCAATAGTATCACATACAACCTTCTTCTAGGTACATATTGGCTTCATGCTATGCATGGTGTCCCTTCTACTCTTCATTAAAAATTAAAGTTTATCTATGAAAA
>BSBK01008968.1:0-62546 GCA_027943335.1 Chamaecyparis obtusa | reverse complement strand
CACACATAACAACAAATTCCTTTTCCCATGGCTTAGCACAACCTGAGTCACCTGAGACCCATGGTAGGGGTGAAGGTGGAAGCTACTCAACTAGGAGAATGCCAAATACAAGGAAAACTAGCCTTCAACAAGGCTCCATAATATGCACAATATGCCTTTAGAAGGCCATAAAAAAACAATCATCCACCCTTCTCATTCCCTTCACCATATCCACACCCATATGACTCCCAAAAGTATACACAAAAGAATAGGCACATGGATGCCCATACATCCATGCTTTATCCCCTTTCTCCCAGAGGAAGGACTCTACACTAGAAAATTAGTCCCAACTCATGCCCTTCACCCATCAAGGCTCTCTTCCCTCCCAAGGGTGAGCTTGGTCTTGCACAACCCCAAGAAACATTGCACAAAAGAAAATAGACATACAAGCAAGATAGGAAGAAGACATAAATTTTTACAAGATTAACTAACATGCACACAACATAGGAAAATTAAAAGAATTGTACATAGCAATAAGAACAAAGTATTCAAGACCCAACGTTGATCTAAGCTAATGGCAAGAAGGTTGACTTGAGCTTTCCAACTAGTATCCTCCTTTGCTATGCAATATCCAAATCTTCCAAGTACAACCACACCAAAATTCTCACAAACTCTCTAGTCTCCAAAAATTGGAGAGTGGGCATTGGCCTATAATTTTCCCTCCATCCCCTTAAAAAGACAAACTCTCAACCATTCAAAAACAAAAGAGGGAAAAATTCAAATTCCAATTCAAAAGAGGAGTAATCTTTTGGAAGTGCAAAAATAGTAAAAAACCATCACAATAGTCAAAATTTGACCCCCAACATATGGCACCACTATGGGGTAGTCTATTTTTAACCTCCACTAACATAAATGGTCACTAAAACCTTCTCAAAAGACCACTCAAAGAATGCATCCGAAAATGAAAGAGAATCCCACTCATGGCCCCTAAAATAGAGACCAATTACACATATTAAATACTTGGGCATGTCAACTCACAAGACATGTGTCAATTGATACCACAAATAAACCACATTACACACAATACACATGGCATGCCAAGTAGACTTAAATAATAAATCAAAATAACATAATACAACAATTATATTCATGCATCACTTTACAAAATTTACATTTTACAATTAGGTTAATTTCTCCCCTTGGTGATAACCTTGGCTTAATGGGATTTTACAAATATCCATCTTTGATTTTCCATGAAATTTCCATGATTTCACCTGTACACTTAACAAAGCATTAGCAGCTCATGAAATGTTGAATATATATGTAAATACAATACATCTAACAATCACATTCTTATCATCATAATTTCTAACTGTATTTCTTATAATTCTCATCGTATCAACATTGCATTTCTAAAGCACATAGAGTCAAGACTAAAATGATACATGACAATCCATCTAACATATTAGCCATGATCATTTCCATACATTTTCCTAACATAAATGAAACATCAAGATATCATATATAAATCAAAGATGTATCAATTGTTGTGCTCATAACCTACTAAATAGCATCGAAGTGAAAGTCCTATATGACCATCACATAAACATAAATCATCACATAGTATCATAATATAATGTCTATGTCTCAATAGTCCAACATAATCAAAATAAAGTGTCCACATGAGTCAAAAAATGGAAAATAATCTGCTATGAACTAATGTAAGGGTGTGAGGCCTCACATCCTCCCCCACTAGGTATGAACCTCCTCCTAGAGTTCATCAAAAAAGTGCGGATAATGAGCCCTCATATGTGCCGCATCCTCCCATGAAGCTGTAACCTCATCATAGAAATCCCAATGGACCCTAACTTGGTCCAGCTCTCGACCTCGAAGGGCCAGCGTCTTGCGAGCCAAAATACATATGGGCTCTAGTGCTAGCTGCCCGTTTGACTCCACCTATAAGGCATCCCAATCAATAATGTGAGTCTCATCATAGATATACTTCCTCAAAGCAGAAACATGAAATACATCATGGATATGTGAGAAGCTAGGTGGCAGAGCTAGTCAATATGCAACTGGGCCTATCCTCTCTAAGATCTCGAAGGGACCAACAAAATGAGGTGTGAGCTTAGAACTCTTTCCAAAATGGATTGAGCTCTTATGTGGGTGCACTCTCAAGAAGACTGTGTCTCCAACCATGTAAACATGATCAGTCCTCTTCACATCCGCATACTTCTTCTATCTGTCCTGAGCCTCTCTAAGGCATTGTCTAATAAGGTCCACCTGCTACTCCATCTCCCTGACCAATTGCAGTCCCACTACCACTCTATCCCTAATCCTATCCCAAATCAAAGGAGTCCTGTAGGGTCTACCATATAAGGCTTGATAAGGTGGCATACCCAAGGATGAGTGATGACCATTGTTATATGCAAATTCCACCAAGTGCAAGTACTCCTCCCATCTGGACTGGTGATCCATCACATACATTCAAAGCATATCCTCCAATACTTGGTTAACCCTCTCGGTCTGACCATCTATCTTAGGGTGATAAGCTATACTAAAATTGAGCTTGGTACCCAATGCTGACTGTAACTCCCTCCAAAAGGATGACATGAAAAGAGAATCTCTGTCAGATATAATCTTACGAGGGATGCCATGAAGTCTGACGATATCCCACAAGAAGACCTATGCCACTGTAGGTGCTATGAAAGTAGTACGAACGGGTGAAAAGTGGGCTACCTTAGTCAACCTATCCACTATCACCATAATAGCATCATCGCGATCAAATGACATAGGAAGACCAACAACAAAGTCCATGGATATAATATCCCACTTCCACTCGAGTACCTCGTGTGGCTGAAGAAGCCCACTTGGATGGTGGCACTCTGCCTTAACTCTCTAACACTCCAAACACCTAGCCACTATCTCCACAATGTGCAATCTCATACCTGGCCAATGATATAGCTACCTCAAATTTGTATGTAACTTCTTAACTCTGGGGTGCACTGCATAAGGAGCTCTATGAGCCTCAAGCATAATGAAGTCACGCAGTCCACTAGAATAAGGTACATAAATACATCCTCTATGACAGAGAAGGCCATCTGAGTCTAGGGAGCATTCTAAGAACTTCCCCTCAAGGGATCTCTGTGATTGAGCCATCTGACACACCTCAAAATAGAACCCATCCTCAGGCAAGTGCTGCAAAATATGTCCTCTCAAATCTTTGCTGGAAGACATAAATGAAAGCTTGTGACGTCTCCTACTCAAGGCATCTACAACTACATTCTCCTTACCCTTGATGTAGTGAACATCAAAATCATACTCACAAAGAAACTCCATCCATCTCCTCTACCTAGCATTGAGATTTAACTGAGTGAAGATATATAGCAAGCTCTGATGATTAGAGTGGAGCTCAAATCTATGACCCAAGAGAAAATGTCACCATCTCACCAATGCGTGTACTACTATTGTGAGCTCAAGGTTGTGGGTAGGATAGTTGAGCTCATGAGTCTTTAGTTTTCTAGACTCATAGGAAATAGCTTGACCTCCCTACATAAGAACTACTACTATACCATCCAAAGATGCATCTGTGCAAACTAAAAACTCTGCTGAAGGATCTAGTACTGCCAGAATATGTGCACTAGTGAGTGCCCTCTTGAGCTCCTAAAAAGCTCTCTCACACTTCTCAGTCCACTCAAACTTATTCCCCTTTCTCTGGAGGGAAGTGATAGGGTGAGCCACCCTAGAGAATCCCTCAACAAATTTCCTATAGTAACCTACAAACCCCATGAAACTCCTGACCTCGGTCACACTGGTAGGTGATGGCCAATCCATAATTGCTCTAATCTTGGAAGGGTCAACAACAATCCCATCCCTTGATATCACATGACCAAGATAGTGAACCTCTGATCTGAAGAAGGCACACTTCGACAAACTGCTAAACAACTGGTTGTCCCTCAAACACTGCAAGACCTGCCTCAAATGTTGTCCATGCTCCTACTCATCTTGAGAGTAGATCAAAATATCATCTAGGAATACTACTACAAACTTATCCAAGAAAGTGTGGAACACTCCATTCATGAGACTCATGAAAATAGCTGGAGCATTCATGAGTCCAGATGGAACCATTGTGAACTCATAAGGGCCATAGTGAGTGTGGAATGCAGTCTTGTGGATATCACTTTCCACAATCCTTTATTGATGGTATCCCAACTTTAATTCAATCTTAGAAAATACGCGAGCACCCTGAAGCTGATCAAATAAGTCATCGATCCTAGGAGTGGATACCGATTCTTGATACTCACCTTATTCAACTGTCGGTAGTCCATACACAACCTAAGAGATCCATCCTTCTTCTTAACAAAGATAACTGGTGCGCCCCAAGGTGACACACTAGGATGAATGTGCCCTTTCTCCAAGAGCTCTTCCAACTGAATCTTGAGCTCATTAAGCTCATTGGTGGTCATCTGGTATGGTGCTCGAGATACTAGCTCTACTCCTGGCACAAGATCAATATGAAAATCCACCGCTCTAGGTGGTGGCATACCAGGTAGCTCTGAAGGGAATACATCTACAAACTCTTGCAAGATAGGATGGTCATCAAGGGAAGTCTCCTTCTCAACCTCCTCCTCTCGATCACTGATGGTGATGGCAAATAACTGACAACCTTTCTGCATGCACCACTTAAGCTGTGTAGCAGAAACCATATGAAGAGAGATAGGTCTCTAAACTCGTGAGATAATCAAAGGCATACCAAAATCATCTACACACTCAATCCTCTTCTACCTAGAATCCATCTTGGCATGGTGGGCATAAAGCCAATCCATGCCAAGGACAACATCGTAAGACCCAAGTGGTGTGATATGTAAGTCAGTTGTGGTGGTCATATCTCCAATCTAAAACTGACATCCTCTCACTAAGGAATTGACTAACACCCTAGCACTTGATGGTAACTCAACCTCGCAACTCACATCCTACCTAGCTACCACTAGCCCACAACGCTCCACTACATAAGGAGTGATAAAAGATTTGATAGCTCTTGAGTCAAACAAAATAGTAATACCAATACCTCCAATCATACCTATGGCCTCAATAATGGTGGCCTGATGCTCAGCCTAGTGGTTATCAACCACTGCAAACACTCGATGAGATCTGCCCATGTATCCCACCATAGGCTCTGAAGCTACTACTCTTTGACTACCTGATGGGCACCCTGATGGACAATCCCTAGCAATGTGCTCCATAGCACCACAAGTGTAACATGGGCCTCTAGCCTATATCTGGATCCCCTGAGATCTGGACTACTGATGTCCACCCATCTTGCTAGACCCACTGAATCCTCCTTTGGAAGACTGATGAGTCTTGGCTGGTGGTGCATACTATGACTAAGATTTCTGATCTCGCCAAGGACCCTGTGAATTCTATTGCTTGGGCTTTGAGCCCTAGTTTCCCTATGAAGGTTTCTATTTCTGACTCTGCTAAGACTACTGCTGCTGCTGCTAAGGTGCTCTATATGATCCTGATGAGTGTTTCTGATTCCCTTTCCAGTAGGATTTCTGGAAGCCAGAATTCTGTGGTGTGGAATTATAGTTCTGTGACTAAATATGGATCTCTTTTGCAACCATGGCTCTCTCAATGGTATAGCACAAATCTCCTAGAGGTACCAATCGTACTCTATCTAATATAGCATGGTTCAACCCTTTGATGAAGCAGTTGACCTGGAGTTTCTTATCCTTCATATAATCCTCACAAGGAAGGAGCTCAAGAAACTTGCTCTTGTATTATGCAATAGTCATATTCCTCTACTGGAGGTTGTGGAACTCATTTATGTGATGCTATCTGAAATACTCTGACCTGTATCGGGCCTTGAATCTCTCAAGAAAAACCTCCCATGTGAGGGTGTCTAAAATCAAGTGATGTTTATATTCTTCCTATCTCCACCAAGTAGAAGCATTACTTCTAAGCATGTGTACTGCCAAACATGCCTTTAGGTTTCTCTCATAAGGACGCAACCCAAAGCTGCGCTCAAGGCTCAAAAGCCAAGCCTCTGCCTCTATACCATTGGGAGATCCTGAAAAGGGTTGTGGCTGAAGGCATAGGAGCTCTTTGATCTGATCTCCTATATCATAGGGTGCTCTATGCACTGCCTGAAGTGGTGGTGGTGGTGGTGGCTCTAGCATATGTACTAACTCATCCTCTAAATCTTCATATCCCTCAACCTTCCTGGAATGGGGGCTCCTACTCCTCTCTCAGGCCTCATTCTGTAGACCTCCTAATGGAAATCTGTCCATAATGATACCGATAATATTCTGAAGGGCATTCAGAATATCCTGATTAGGGTTTAGTGGCGGTCCAAGAGGTGGTTCTGGCTCATTACCTACATCTTCTATGGGTTGCTCAACATCTACTGAGGCCTCACTAGCAGTCCTAGCATCTCGCCCACGGTGATGACCTCTACTATAACTGGAGGCATCCTACACAAGTGAAAGGCAAGACATAAGTCAAAAATGCAATGGGTTTAGGTTCCCAGAGTTGAAATTGTGCTCTGATACCAAAATGTCATGCCCAAAACTAGGGCAAAACACATAATTTAAAAAAAAAATTAAAGTCACTCACAACAAGGTCGAATACTAGAACACTCATTCTAAAAGAATAATGACAAGTTTATAATCTGGTAATGATTCATTAGGGTGATTATCGCCTAATGTACAAATGACTAGCATATTAAATAAACACTATATGTATATAATATTGTATACATATATATGTACAATGATTCATATATACATACATATATGTACGATAATATAACACATAGCCAGTTTGAAATAAAGGGTCTGGCAAAAGGGCTATGGGAAACATTACAGCTTGAAACAAAAGGGCATTCATACTTGTTTTACTAAAGGATTTAATGAGAGAAACTAATAATCCCTTTTTTATAAATGACCTTAGATAGCTCATAGGCATCAAATATGAGAATTAACTACGGTCCACCTAGGGATTTAAAATTAAATTAATCCCCTTAGGAAGTAAGAGAAATTGTGGAAACGAATAATCATCCATAACCAAAAACTAGGGCCCATTTAATTAATGCCACAATGTGGGTACAAATAATTATTTAACACATCTTGAATTAATCAAAGTTTTATTAAATAAAAGAGTCTCCAAAAAGAAACATATTAAAAGAATTCTTAAGGAAATAAATTCTCTATAGCCACTTAATTCCAGGATCATTTAAATCCCAAAATAATAGGGAAGGCTCGATAGAAATAGAAAAAGAAATCAAAGGCTATTATTTAGAAGATAAATATGTAATGAAACCTTCTCCCAAAGCATCTCATCCTCCTTGATTTGCGCCCCCTTAGCCTTATGAGATATAGACTCCTCATGGCACGTGGGTGAGGAGAAATTAGAAAGAAGGGATGGGAGTTAATAAGGAAGATAGGGTAGTTGTTAGATGTAGGATATTTAGAGGATTAAAAGATTGTTTAGTAGGATGTTTAGTAGATAAGTTTAATTAGTAGGTTGTTAAGATAGTTTAGAATATTAATTAAATATGTTATTTTGAGATAATGTGTTATTAATAACATTAGATGGACTTTTTTATGAAAAGCAATTTTATTATCAAAAAGGCTAGTTTAATAAAGTTAGTTTAGTGAGTAGTTAAGTTAGATATTTAGATAGTTAGTTTGCTAAGCTAGTTTAGGGGTTAATAAAGGTTGTTAGATAACATATGATATCATGTTTGTTTTGTAAATTTTGTGTTATGCAATGTAATTCTTTTATTAATTAAATTATGTTATTTTGTTATTATGCAAATAATGATTGTCATGGATAGATGTATGTTTATATTGTTTTGTTATATTAATTTGTTAATGTTATTTAATCCAATGATGTAAATATTAGAACATGTTATGTTTTATAGGTTAATATATTATAATTTATTAATTAATTAATAATTATATTAATTAATTAATATTTTATAATTATTAATTAATAATACACTTATATAATATTTAAGAATAGGTTGACCTACATGGTACACCGTTAACATTAATCAACCATGTCCTCTTAGTCAACCTTTGAGATCTCTAGTTGACGAACGATAATTTTGATCGTCATGAAGATGGACGTACTTAACCTTAATTAATTTTCCTCTAGCATCCTTTTTAGACAACATTGTCGAGGTTGTTCACCTGATTCATTGTAACCTCGTCGTTGAACTCACTAACCCGCATCTTGTGTGTAGAAACTTATCACCTTTTAAAAAAAATTTGTTGGTTGTGTTTTGACCCAACTTTTGGGCATCACACATCCATAACCAAAAACTAGGGCCCATTTAATTAATGCCACAATGTGGGTACAAATAATTATTTAACACATCTTGAATTAATCAAAGTTTAATTAAATAAAAGAGTCTCCAAAAAGAAACATATTAAAAGAATTCTTAAGGAAATAAATTCTCTATAGCCACTTAATTCCAAGATCATTTAAATCCCAAAATAATAGGGAAGGCTTGATAGAAATAGAAAAAGAAATCAAAGGCTATTATTTAGAAGATAAATATACATCTAGAGGAGATAAAATAGGAATCTCAATCAGTTAATGATTTATTAAATCTACTGTTCCATAAAAGGGAAAAGAAATTCAAAATAAATAATTTAAAAGGAAAAGCTCCTAGCCCTAACCCTAATTCGAATTAGGGTTTTAGACTTTTAGCATCCTGGTCTGGTCCAAAATTCTATTTTATTTAGTTGAGGGCTTAGTAGTTTGTAATAGGGAGCCATGAAGATTCTATAGCCTAGGGGTATGCCCAAGTGTGTATATACACAAATGTGCCTACATTCCTATGCAGACTTGAGTAAATACCAGAGATCTACATTATGAAGAAACCAATCTGGTTAAAATTGCTGGACCAAGAACATTATTGTTCTTTCAATCCTGGCTTAAATGTATATATCTCTTGTTACTATTTACAAAAAAATCAAAACTCTAGTGGTTTGTGAGTCTTTATTTATCTATAAATTTGTGGACAAAAAAATAAAAATAATGGGTGATGACAAATTTCTCTCTTACCTTTTTTTTTCTATTAGGAGTAATAAATCAAAAGCACAGGTCTTACTATTATATGCATAACTTGAGCATGCTGTACAGGTTCTAATCTAAATCTTGATAGTCGATCAGAGCACTATATTACATTTTTATTATCTTATTTATTTACTTTTATACAAATAAAGTTAACTTATAAGGGAAGTTTTATTATTTAAAGCACTACACCCAATGGGAAACGAAGTCCAAAAGTGCGTACATCCTGAAATGGCGTGGGAAGATGAAACTGCGCTAAGATTCATGTTAATGCGGAATTGGCATTGCCGTGAGGGAAGAAGTGCCGAAGCACACAAGGCTCAGCCCCTATCCTTACACCAGCGACAGTGACCTTGCCGCTATTCCGGCGGCCATCTTCGCCGGTGGCAGCGACCAAGCCTCTCCCGCCTCGGCCCATGCCACTGCTGTCGCGCCCCGGTTAGGGTTGTGGTGATCACGATAACCCAAGGTTGTTTTCAATACCTTACTTTGACTCGCGGTTTTGGCAATGATAAATGTGTGGTGAAAAGTTATATATCGGGCAGGATAATGAAACAATACTTCAAGAAAAGATTACGATGCCTATTCGGTTTATATGCATTTTTATATATATACTTATATATATTGGTATATAAGAAAAAATTATAATGTAAAGATTTAAGATAAAGCAACATCACATAAAGAAAAATGTCAACAGGTAATGCATAATAAATCGAAAACCAGTGTATATATATATTATTATATATATCTATTGTGGTATATATATAATAATATATTTATATATAAAAGTTTATATGTATGTACCAAACAGAAATTTATTAATCTGTCAACATGGAACTTACTAACTTTATTTCATTTACTTTCATCATATGGGTTGTTATAAACAAATAAATTAGGAGTGTATTAATTTACATAAAATTTCATTTGGATATATATATATATACTGGTTTATTAATACATTGACATGAGGTTGATGATAAAAGTAACAAGTGAAGCATTGTCATAAAGGGAGCCATGTAATCAAATATTTTTATGAACATAACTATTTCAATTAATTACTTCTATGCACACAAGTACAAAGATTAATAGGTTTGATTTTTAACCCTTTCAACGTAGAAGACATAGAAATTTGAAAATTTTCAATAATGAAAATAAGACTTATCCTTTAAGGGGACGCTTTAATGGAAACACGTGAATAAACCTTTTGAATACATAATCATAGAATTGAAGGTATCTTTTTCCCTTTGTAAGTATCAAAATGCATCCACACATAATTTACAATTATTTCATCAATCACTATACATCGCTGCTTACTTATCAAAAAAAAATCAAGTATCTTTCTCATAAAACATTTTCATTCAATGATGGAAGAAATACATTAACCTACTATAGTTACAAGCATCTCATATGCTAGGCTTTTCGACATAGCCTTGAAATAAACATATTACACAAATGCTCAAGGCCAATTATCTAAATAACATAAAGTAGAAACAACTTTTCAAATCCTCTTTATCTCCTTGAAAACCAACAAGCTTGGACATTGACTAAATATGCAAAACAACAAATAGACCATGGAGGCTCACCTCCCAACCTAGGGCATTTCATGGCCACCCCCGAGCTAGGGGAAAAGAAAGATGGATAGGGTCTACATGCATTCAACAAATGCATAAATATAGACATAAACCAGCAACACACATAACAACAAATTCCCTTTCCCAAGGCTTAGCACAACCTGAGTCACCTGGGACCCATGGTAAGGGTGAAGGTAGAAGCTATTCAACTAGGAGAATGCCAAATACAAGGAAAACCAGCCTTCAATAAGGCTCCATAATCTGCACAATATGCCTTCACAAGGCCATAAAAAACAATCATCCACCCTTCTCATTCCCTTCACCATATCCACACCCTTATGACTCCCAAAAGTATACACTAAAGAATAGGCACGTGGATGCCCATACATCCATGCTTTATCCCCTTTCTCCCAGAGGAAGGACTCTACACTAGAAAAGTAGTCCCAACTCATGCCCTTCACCCATCAAGGGTCTCTTACCTCCTAAGGGTGAGCTTGGCCTTGCACAACCCCAAGAAACATTGTACAAAAGAAAATACACATACAAGCAAGATAGGAAGAAGACATAAATTTTTACAAGATTAACTAACATGCACACAACATAGGAAAATTAAAAGAATTGTACATAGCAATAAGAACAAAGGATTCTAGACCCAACCTTGATCCAAGCTAATGGCAAGAAGGTTGAGTTGAGCTTTCCAACTAGTATCCTCCTTTGCTATGCAATCTCCAAATCTTCCAAGTACAACCACACCAAAATTCTCACAAACTCTCTAGTCTCCAAAAATTGGAGAGTGGGCATTGGCCTATAATTTTCCCTCCATCCCCTTAAAAAGAAAAACTCTCAACCATTCAAAAACAAAAGAGGGAAAAATTCAAATTCCAATTCAAAAGAGTAGTGGATCTTCGATTCTCGTCACTTTTCAAAAGAGCATCTTTTGGAAGGGCAAAAATAGTCAAAAACCATCACAATAGTCAAAATTTGACCCCCAACATATGGTACCACTATGGGGTAGTCTACTTTTAACCTCCACTAACATAAATGGTCATTAAAACCCACTCAAAAGACCCCTCAAAGAATGCATCCGAAAATGAAAGAGAATCCCACTCATGGCCCGTAAAATAGAGACCACTTACACATTAAATACTTAGGCATGCCAACTCACAAGACATGTGTCAATTGACACCAAAACTAAACCACATTACAAACAATACACATGGCATGCCAAGTAGAATTAAATAATAAATCAAAATAGCATAATACAACAATTATATTCATGCATCACTTTACAAAATTTACATTTTACAATGAGGTTAATTTCTCCCATTGGAGATAACCTTGGCTTAATAGGATTTTACAAATATCCATCTTTGATTTTCGCTGAAATTTCCATGGTCTCACCTGCACACTTAACAAAGCATCAGCAACTCATGAAATGTCGAATATATATGTAAATACAATACATCTAACAATCACATTCTTATCATCATAATTTCTAACTATATTTCATAATAATTCTCATCATGTCAACATTGCATTTCTAAAGCACATAGAGTCAAGATTAAAATGATACATGATAATCCATCTAACATATTAGCCATGATCATTTCCATACATTTTCCTAACATAAATGAAACATCGAGATATCATATATAAATCAAAGATGTATCAATTGTTGTGCTCATAACCTACTAAATAGCATAAAAGTGAAAGTCCTATATGACCATCACATAAACATAAATCATCACATAGTATCATAATATAATGGCTCTGTCTCAATAGTCCAACATAATCAAAATAAAGTGTCCTCATGAGTCTAAAAATGGAAATTAATCTGCTATGAACTGATGTGATGGGGTGAGGCCTCACAATCTCATACATTATATTTTGTCTCTTAATCTCCATCGTCCATTTTTTCACTTCAAGATTCCTTGTACAATGTGTCTCTAATACATTTTATCCTTCTGCATTCCATCATCTCTGAATTTTCTCAACCATTTGATCCTCATAACTAACTTCATCTCTTACTTTGAAATTATACGTAATTTACCAGCTCATCAATTTAGTCAGTTATTATAACATTTAATTATTTCCTCGTACTCAGTTAATATAGAAATTGGTGGTGAATACTATCTTAATTATTATTGATACTCAGTATACACTGCACTGGTTCAATGTATACAAAAATATTCAATTACCGACCACATTAACTTGTTCAATTATGATCTTCCATGAATAAAAAATTCATGTAATATAATCAAGTCAACAAAATGATGCCATAGACTCATCAATAAGTTACCCAATGTATACCATAGAAATATCTCTATATCCATTTGTTCTTCATGTGGATATCTCTTTCCTTTACCATTTTTCTTCTTCAGATGTTTGTAACTATCATGATAACTATAGTCAAAACTAGTTGACATCAATGACAACATAATTATTAATTTAATTGCCTTACATATCAATTTAATAGCTCGATGATCTCGAATCATTGTCTTTCTCTTATCCATTAAGTTCATCAAGTTATTGAATCAGTTATAGATTATCAATCTCTCCCTTTGGCATTGATGGAAATAGAATATGAAATATACCATAGAATACCAAACATCTGTACTACAACTCTATTAGTAAACTTTGTAGCTTGGTAAGCTCTCCCTAGCTTGATCATTTAATATGTTTAATCACTACATAGCATCTTAGCATTTCAGCAGACTCTTTATGTGGATTTGATCTTCTTCTTCTTCTTTGATTCTTTCTCTCCCATATTTGTGTTCTCTCAAACTGATATTTCATTGAATCTTTCTCTCCTTTTGACAACAATGCCAAATATAATAAACAACTCTTCAATAGCCAAAAATATCTTTGTTGTTTGGTTCAGATCATGTACCTTCATGTACAAATATGCAATTTTCCTATTCTAGGTTTCACAACCTTAGGAAACCTAAAGTGGGAACATTTTTTTATCAACATCATTTAATTTTCTGATAAAGTATAGGTTGATGTAGCCTCCTAATCACCTTAGTGACCGATAGATAGGGGATGGACCCCTAGTCTAGTCCTCAAGTACTCAAATGTATCCTTTGGTAAGGGTTTAGTAAATATGTCTACAAGTTGCTCCTTAGATTTCATAAACTCTAGTTTCACTTGCTTTTCTTGTACTTGTTCCCTCCAATAGTGATACTTAATAGATATCTGCTTTGTCTTAGAATGCATCACTAGATTCTTGTAAATATTTATAGCACTTGTCTTGTCAGAATTTATAATCACTTGATCAGTAATCTCCTCATTCATGCCTTTCAATTCAATTGTTTTATCTATGTAATGTTTGAATAGTTAGCAACAACAAAAACATATTCTACTTTAGTAGTAGATTGAGAAATACATGCATGTTTCTTACTTATCTAAGTAACTAACCTTTCTCCCAAAAAGAATGCTTCACCGATTGTGCTCTTTAGGTTATCTATATTTCCATCTCAATTTGCATTGGTGTAAACTTGTAGTTCAAAATTGTATTGTTTCTTATACCATTATATCATCTTAAAATTGAAGCACTTCCATCTTGATATGTTTAGCACCCTCTTTTAGTAAATTTATCATGATAGACTTGCATTTAGGATGCATTCTGCACTTGATTTCTTCATTCTAGGTGAAATTAGGGTTAGGATCCCTAGGATTCTCCTTAATTTCCCTCTTCCATGGCTCTATTTTCTAGGAAGGACATAGAAATAGGTCCTCCTTTCCTTCATCACAATCATCATAGGATGTTATGCCTCTCCCTGGCATTCTATCCCATTCTGGCATCATTTCTAGGTCTTTGGGCATCCCTGGGACCTCCTGTCCTAATTATTGATGGATTTGGGCCCACTGGGTCGAAGTAGAGGTCGACCCTAACCTAGTTCAGAGTTGAGCTCATCCTTGACCTAGGTTAGAGATGAGGTCTTCTTTGTCCTCCTCCAGAATTTGTGCCCCTTTTCCAAATTTGGTCTCGACAAGCCCCAAAATCAATGTTGGGCCCTCGGATCCGAGTGCAAAAAGGTTTTAATTCAAAATTTCATTTAATTATTTTCCCTCCTTAGTTGGTTATTGTGATTGGACCTTCATTCAAGGTGAAATTTTTATTATGGGTCCTCACATTTCTCTAGGAGCCTCACCTTGAAACCTCTATATAAAGACTCTCATTTGCATTCATTTTCACCAAGTAATTTCATGATCAAATCCTCTCAAGGAGACAATTTCATGAAAAAGGAGATTCAAGTAAGCAAGAAATGAATGGTGAAGTGAAGATGAATGATTACAAGAGGATGATATAAAATTTCAAGCCATTTTTGATATCAAGCATCTTTTTTAACACACCATTGTGAAAACATACTTGGAGCAAGAGAGATCCTTTCTTCCTTAATCCACCATTACCAACTTTCAAGCATTCAAAGATACAATCATGGGGTAGAAATTATGGATTGTGAGTTTGGTAGAAGTACTTTAGCCTTGGGGGCTTGGTATGCTTCTCATTCAAATCTATGCATTGTTGCCTCGTACATATTCATTGTACGGTTTTGATTTAGAGGATTAGATCTTGGCATTACACTTTACATACATACACACACACACATTCTATTTCAAATGGCTATTCATGGAGGTGGAGATCATGAAAATGGGGGTTTGACTAAGGCAAAACCCTATATAGCCACCCCAAAACTCCCTTTTTTAGATATCTATAGTCGATGTTTCAGGAATTAGAGGACAGATCTGAGTACCCTTTTCACCGAACTTTCGATATCTATGAACAAAGTAAAAGTTGACATTCAAAATAAAAATGTAGCATTTGTCCTTTTACGAGGGTCAAAGACTACCAAATGCCAGAAAGATGAAAGTTTTCTCAGTTTTCTCTGTCATGACTTCCTGGTCCCAAATCTGGTTGCAAAATCTTTCAAAATTCCACACAGGCTTAAAAAAAAAGGTATTTCTAAATCTATTCCATGATGAGGTATGTATCTCAACCTAATTAATTTTCAAGTATTTCTAGATTTACTTATGCTATTCCAATTCAAAATACAATATTACAAATGAATAGTGTTGAATGTTAGGTGCATTGTTAAGGCTCAATTTTTAACCTATTCATTTTGGTGAACCCATTTACGAAAACTCTTTCTTTTATGGTGTTAGTTTTAAATCTTGTATGCTTATAAGATTATATTTCTTTCATTTATATTCCAAAAATGCAAAAAAAATTGCAAAAATTTCTTTAAAAATACAAAAATATTTACATTTTTATGCTCTTAGTGCTTTCTTTGTATTCAACATGTATGATTCTTGTTTTGAGTACTTTGATGAGGCTTTTATTGTATAAGAGGATAGATTCCCTAATGAGGTACATGGTAGTGAGGATAAAAATGGTTTGAATATGATCTCCACAGATCCTATTCCTATTCACTCTCCTCCACAACCTCTCCAATTGAACTTTACCATAGGGTGTGTGCATGGTTACCTACATGTCCCACTATTTGTAATATTGATAAACCTAAGATGATATATCCTACACCTTTGATGATGGTAAAAGGATGTCCTCATATAACAATTAAGGGTAAACCTAGAGATCTTTTGGATTTGTTTGATAACACCAATTCCATTTCACATGCCTATCGCATGTGGAATAACCCTTGACCTACTGTTATGGTTTCTTTACCATCTTCTCAACCTATTCTTCCTCAAGCACCTAGATATACATCTACATTTAAGGAGTATAACTTAGTTGACCAATTATGTGCTAGTCTTGCTAAGATATCTTTATGGTAATTACTTCAAACTTCTTTGACATATCATGAGGCACTACGAAAAGCTTTATTTACTCTTCCTGCTTCACCTCCTAATCAAGAGAACATTCATTTTATTTTGGATAGTATGCATACTATGCCTTTTGTACCTCCTATTGTGTTTTCTGATAATGATTTACCTTCCCTAGAGGTGCAGAATCAATATGATGCTCTTATGGTGGTTGTCTCTATTAATCAGAGTATCATTCGAAGAACCTTAATTGATAATGGATTTTGGCTTAATGTTTCTAGCATGGATATGCTCAAGGAAATTAAGGCCGATCTTACTACTATTAACCCTGATAATGTTCCTATACATGGATTTGACAAAATTGTGAAAAGAACTTTGGGCATTATTACCTTACTTGTCAAAGTTGGTCCAGTTATTCTAAATACTCCTATTCATGTTATTCCTAGACCTCTCAATTATAACCTTCTTTTAGGAAGACCATTGTTACATACTTGTATCCTCTTAAAATGGAAGCACTTCCATGTTAAGAACATTTAGCCCTCCGATTAAGTGGTTTAGGGTCATGATTGGCATCTTTGCATTCTCCCTTGTCTTCCACTTCTTCTATGCACTTGATTTCTTCATTCTAGGTGAAATAAGGGTTAAGGTCTTAAGGACTTTCCTAATTTTCTCTCTTCCATGGCTCCATTTTCTAGGTAGGATTCAGAAGTGAGACCTCCTAGTCCTTCATCATATCATCCTGAGGATTTTCTATCTTTTCTTGACACTAGGTCCTGTTCAGACAACAATTTCTAAGTTTCTGACATCTCTGGGATCTCTATTGCAAAATCTGGCAAAGTTAGGGTCTGAGGTCAAAGTCAACCTTGACCCTGACTAGGTTAGGGTCAACCTCAACCTTGACCTCCTCCCGTTGGGATTTTAGATTTTCATTTCCCGCTAGTTTGGCTTTCAGGATAATTATTTCTCCCCCTCCGGGTTGGCTGTTTCAGGCTCCGAAATAGTAAATCCTTTAATTATATTTAATCAAGGTATATTTTCTAAAGGTGAGGACCTAATTGGGATTTAATTCTCCAAGGTGGCCCAACTAGAGGAGTGTGCCCTAGATCACTATAAAAGGAGGCCTTCCTCTCTCATTTTGATATCTCATCTCAAGCAATCAAGCTCTCAAGTGCTCAAGGTGATCAAGCAAGCATTTCATTCAAGTATTCAAGTCTTCTTCTCCATCCAAGTTCTCCATTGAAGATCAAGGATTTAAGCATTCAAGCTATTGAAGGGATTCAGATTCAAGCATTCAAGATCTATCATTCAAACCCTAGATCTAGCCACCATGGTGGTGTGATCCTCCTTCAAGATCCTTTGTTCATCTTCAAGATCCATATCATTATTTTCTCAAGGTGGATTTCAAGCGTACAATCATGGAGGTTTGATAATGTTATGTTCAAGCTTTCATATCAATATATTTGATTACATTCTAAATACATTAGCATATCTATTGAATTGCATAGCTTCATTGTTAGATTCATTTCTACTACTTGCTAGCATTCTCCTATTTCAATTTCAATATTAAGGTTGATTCCAAACCAGGGTTTGACCAAGGCAAACCCCCAAAACAAAACAAAAAAAAACTATTTTTCTTGTAGGTACAGGTGTGAAATTTTGGATCTAAGAGCGAATTTGGATACCCTTTTTGGCCATCTTCTAGGATCTACGAACATAATCAGAATCGGACTTCAAATAAATAATGTGGTCTTTGACCTTTTAAAAGGTCAAAGCTGACTTGTTTGAATTTGGAGAAAAGATTTCAGGGTTTTGTCCTCTTCAACATTTCCAGTCCAAAATGGGTGACGAAATCTTCAGAAAGTTCATACAGAAGCCAGAATTCAACATTTTCCAAATCTACCCTAATTCAAGGTTAGTATTTGCACTTCAATTATTTCAGATTTCAAGCTTAATCCAACTATAGGGAAATATAGGGTTTCTCTCTCTCTTTCATATTCTTCATAGATTGATTCAATTATGTATTAACCTTTTGGTTGATCAAATTGGATCTCTCCTTTGGGAATTTGGATTTAGGAATGAATCTCCCCTTTTCCCCCACACACATACACAAATAGTGGTGATTCCAAATCTGCATTATTCATTTTGGTGAACCCGACTAGCTTACTCTCTTTCTTTTTGGTGTTAGATTTATATTTTGTGTTCTTGCATCCATACTTCAAAAATACAACAAAATATATATATATATATATATATATATATATATATATATATATATATATATATATATATATATATATATATATATATATATATATATATATATATATATATATATATATATATATATATATATATATATATATATATATATATATATATATATATATATATAATTCATATGATGTTTTGGTTCATAATCATGTTTTTTATTGCTATTTTTCTAGTGTCTCTTTATAATTCATATGATGTTTATGAGGGTATTATTCATTTCATAACATTGATGACCCTTCACTTTGCTCTTGCTTATGCTTTTATGAAGTTGATTGATACTAGTCTACCTACATTTAAAACTTTTCTTAGGGATTTATGTGGTAGCCTTATTCATCTTTTGGATTATGTGAAGAATTCGGTAGATGATACACCATCTCCTAATCTTCCTAATCCTACTCCTATTAATCCTACTCTTCATCCTAATATTCCTATTCTGATACCTAATTCTCCATCTGTTAATCCTCACTCTTCCCATATTTATGATGGGATTCAAGCTATAGTTTAGGATGTAGATGTGCAAGATTTCTTTGATTTACCTTCTCCTCCTACTCATGATGATCTTAAAGGAAAGGGTAAAGAAACTTCTTCCAAACCTATTATACCACCTTATACAACCTTTACTCATGAACATGATAAACAATCACCTCCTATAAAAGCTTTAAAAGATATGTACACTACTGGATATAATATGGTGAATAAACAAGGCTATAAAGGCTTAGGGTTAGGAGTTAATGAACATGGTATTAAGTTTCCCCTTAACATACCTCCTAAACCGGATATGAGTGGTATTGGAACTTCTAAATCTCATGTCAAGTTAAGTGGTGTGGATCTTTGTCCTCCCCTTAATATTCATCTCTCTACACCTCTAATGGATAATCCTAACACTCGTCAAGAAATTGCTAAAATAGTATATGTGGAGCTAATGAATTCTAAGAAAGAAAGATTTAGACCTATACCTATTGATGCTTTGTACAAATTTAAATGCCCTTTCCACTATCATAATACTCATTTTCTTACCGATTGTAATAACTTCAAATTATATGTTAGGGATAGGGCTGTGTGAGGAATTATACCTTTTTCTCACGCAGTTTTACAACTTCATAATTTTGATATAGGGGATTCCCCTCCATTAGAGTTAGAGTAAATATTCCTATCCTCTTGTCTCATGACTAGGAGGCAAGAGGCATAATTTTATCTAGTCTTTAAAGATCCATTAGGTATTTTTATTAAGATTTAATTGGTATTCTTTATATTTCCATCTTCCATAATCTTGTATGATGTTTTTATCCATTCCTAGGACTAATATTTTCTTCTTAGGAAATGTTTTCTAGGACATGTGTTTTTTAAAAATATCCCTTGTCTTTTATCCTTTGGAGGGAAAGGTTCTTCCTTCTTTCTCTTTGTCTAGGGGAACTGCTTTCCTTAGCTTAGTGGTATTTGCTTATGTTACAATATTATTTCATCATAGTGATAGAGATGTTGATTATGGATAACCTTTTTCTATGAGAAGTTGTTGTCCTAGGTCATCACTTCTTCTCTATTTTGCAAATTATGTTTAATTATAAACTTTTACCCTTGTTTGGTGTTAGAGTTGTTTCCCTCCTTTCAAAGGTTGCTCTTCCTCTTCCTTGCCAGGGGCTTGATGATTGAATCTTTGTTCCCACCTTTTGAAAAATGATATTTTATCTACATGCACTCTTCTTTGAGGGTCTTGGTGATAAGATCTTTTTCATTGAGGATCCTTTTCCATAAGTGACATATCCTTTTCATGATTATCTATACTCTTGGATGTAGGGGTCAATATTTCTTGCTAAGGATATACTATACATTGTTGTAAACAGGATATTTCCTTTCTTTGTGAAGTAGGTATCCTCTTCCATCTTTATTCCTACACTTGGGGGGCAAGGATGCCTTATCCTTCTTTTCTATCTTCAAACATTCACACATGGAGTCACAAATACGGGTTCTGAGTTTGGTAGAAGTACTTTAGCCTTGGAGGCTTGGTATGATTTTCTATCTTATTCAAATATATGCATTGTTATTCCAGTATTCTCTTATTTTCTAGGGATTCACCTCTTTCCTTGGTTAAGTAGTATTTATCTACTATGTGATATCCAATCATACATGAAAATTATGGTTTTCATTTGAGGACTTATGTCCTTTATACAAACCTTATTTTTTGTTTGACATTGGGTTTCCATGGTTGATACATCTCTCACCTTGGAAACTAAATAGTGTGCTATGTTAAATTATTGTGTTCGTGTTTAATATTTATGCTGGAACATAACATTAATCCTTTGTTAAAGTTGATTTATTAAATGAACAGTCATGGCTTATCGTATATGATAAGTCATGACTGTTCATGTTAAACTCCTCTAACTTATATATATATAGTCGTTGAGTGTGGTAGAATCAATCAATCACCAAGGCAATTGTATTCTATTGCATATCTTCAGATTATATTATATCTCCAGATTTATATTCTTTAACATGGTATCAGAGCCAGGTTATTAAAAGGAAATAAGAAAAAAATAAAAATAAATAAATAACCTTCAGTTGAGCATATTTTTTTAATAAAACTATTGAGTTTAATTGTTCAGAAATGGCTCAATGCATGAGAATGGAAGATAGATTAGAAGGTGCCTCTAACTTTATATCATGGAGAACTCGACTTACATCTCTTTTGATGGAACTTGAATTAGAAGAGTATATAGAAAAAGATATTAAAATACTCGAAGATGAAACAGAGAAGACAATATGGAAAAGGAGAAACAATAAAGCCAGAAAACTAATAATTGACTTTGTGAAAGACTCAATTCTTCCTAGCATATCTAGAATTACCAGTGCTTTTGAAATGTTTAAAATAATTCAAGACACATTTGAAATCAACAATGCCAGTAGAATTTTAACATTGAAAAGTCAACTTCTAAATATGAAAATGAACAAGGAAGAAACTATCACTTCTTATTTTTTGAGAATCTCTGAAATAAGAGACCCACTGCTCTGCATTGGAAATACAGTAGAAGACTCTGAACTCACCCTAATTGCTCTCAAAGGTTTACCCACCTCATGGGAAACCTTCATTCAATGTATAAGCACCAGACCACCGTTACCTAAATTCGAGAAATTAAAGAATGATTGTACCCAAGAGGAATCCAGGCTTGCTTCCAGAGGAATGGGGTCTAATAATGGAAATGAATTACAAGCTCTCCACATTAAAAGCAACAAGATAACATCTCACAAAAGGAAGAGAAAATTCAGACAATCTAACAATGGGAAACAATTCAATAAAAGGGATCTTTCCATGGTAAAATGCTACAAATGCGACAAATACAGACATATTCAAAAATATTGCCTGGAAAAACAAAAAATACAAGCTGCCCTAGCGGAAGTAAAAAAATCTGAAATTTCTCTCCTTTTCTTGGCTTTAGCAAGTGAATTAAATTCTAATAAAAGTACGTGGATAATAGATAGTGGTGCTTCCAGACACATCATTAGATTCAGAGATCAATTCGAAACCTTCTTAGGGAACTCTTCAGAAGAGGTAACTATTGGTGACAACTCCTCTTATCCGGTAAAAGGAATTGGGACCTGTTTGTTAAAGAAAAGAGATGGAGTAACTCTACACTTGAAAGAAGTTTTGTATGTACCAGGAATCAAGAGAAATTTAATCTCCATTTTTGGACTAGTTGATCAAAGATACAGGGTAACCTTCAATGAAGACAAAGTCCTTCTCTGGACTAAAAATTCTAATATAAAAAATGCCATTCATATAGGGAACAAAGAAGGTAGCTTGTACAAGTTATGTAATGAACAAAAGGTAACCCTAAATCATAATGTTCATCAAAATAATGAGATTTGGCACAAAAGACTAGGTCATATTAGATATAGTGCC
The DNA here is from genome assembly GCA_027943335.1 of Chamaecyparis obtusa. Taxonomy (NCBI): domain Eukaryota; kingdom Viridiplantae; phylum Streptophyta; class Pinopsida; order Cupressales; family Cupressaceae; genus Chamaecyparis; species Chamaecyparis obtusa. The sequence continues at coordinate 39,962 of BSBK01008968.1, read as the reverse complement.
CTTCCAACATTGTCTAAGATCACCTCTGGCATACCTCTCTTAATATCTAAACACTCTAGCATTTGTAAGGGATGTGCATTAGGGAAGAACATTAAAGGATCTTTTCCTCCAAGTGAAAATAAGTCAAATAACATTCTAGAACTTATCCATATTGATGTGTGTGGTCCTATGTCTACACCTTCCTTCTCGGGTGCTCTATATTACTTAATCTTTGTGGATGACTATTCAAGGAAATCATGGATATATTTCTTAAAACTTAAAGAGTCAAGTGAGGTTCTAGCCAAATTTCAAGAACTTAAAGCACTAGTAGAAAACCAAACTGGTAAGAAAATCAAAATTCTTAGATCAGACAATGGTGGGGAATTCACCTCTGAAAATTTCAAAAACTATTGTAAATCTGTTGGGATTAAGAGGGAGTATACTGTAGCTTATAATCCTCAATAGAATGGAGTAGTAGAAAGGAAGAATAGGACCATCATTGAAGCAACAAAGGCCATGATGCATGACCAAAATATTCACATATCATATTGGGCAGAAGCCGCTAACACTGCAGTTTATATTCAAAACAGATGCCCTCATGCTTTACTAGAAAACACCACACCAGAAGAAGTATTCATAGGAGTCAAACCTGACCTAAGTCACTTAAGGGTGTTTGGCTGTCCCATGTATATACATGTACCAAAAGAGAAGAGGACTAAATTAGAACCTTCTGGCAAGAAAGGTATTTTCCTAGGATATAGTGAGGATTCCAAAGGATACCGAATCTATATACCTGGTCAGAAATCAGTAGAAATAAGCAGAGATATTAAATTTGAAGAAAACTTCTTATCTACAGATAATGAAGATAACATTTCTATAGATCTTGATAGAGATCTCTCACTAGAGAAAGAGAGGGAGAATATAAATTTAGACATGAATTCAGCACCTATAAATAATGAAGAAGAAATCCTGGATTTTGAACCTTCTTGCTCAGATAATGAAAATAATAAAAAGAGACCATTATGGGCTAGGAAAATACTTGAAGAGAACAATGTGGAACCAGCACAAATCTTTAGAGAGAACAAAAGAACTAGAACTCAAAAATGTTACACTGCACTTCTAACTGAACTCTCAGAATCTGAACCTGTTAGTGTTGAGAAAGCTTTATCAAATCAAGCCTGGAGGGAAGCAATGGTTGAAGAATATCAGTCCATTTTGAAAAATGATGTATGGGATATTGTTCCTAGACCTAAACATAAGTCAGTTGTATCATCAAAATGGCTATTCAAAATCAAATATGCACCTGATGGCAGTATTGATAAAAACAAAGCTCGGTTTGTTGCAAGAGGTTTTTCTCAGAAAGCAGGCATTGACTATGAAGAAACTTTTTCTCTAGTAGCACGTTACACATCTATCAGAACCATACTTGCCATTGCAGCCTCCAAAGAATGGAAAGTACATCAGATGGATGTTAAGACTACATTTCTAAATGGAAAAATTGAGGAAGAAGTTTACATTGAACAACCAGAAGGATTCTTCACCCATGACAAAGATAAATACATTTGCAAGTTAAAGAAAGCACTCTATGGACTTAAGCAGGCTCCCAAAGCATGGTACGAAAGAATCGATCATTACTTGAGCAAATTAGGGTACTCTAAGAATACTGCAGACCCTAATATATACTTCAAAAATGAAAAAGGTGACATGATAATTCTAGTTCTCTATGTCGATGACTTACTCATTACAAGAGAAGAATATTTTATTGAAAAATGTAAGAAGGATCTAATAGCTGAATTTAAAATGAAGGATATGGGCCTACTTCACTATTTTTTAGGACTTGAAGTTATTCAAAAGAAAGATTACATTCTCCTAAGTCAAAATAAATACATTTTTGACATTCTGAATAGATTTGATATGTCAGATTGTAAACCTTTAGCTACACCAATGGAAACTAACCTTCACAAGTTAAAAGATGAAGCAGAAAATTCAGAACTTGCAGAATTTACACTTTATAGACAAATAGTTGGATCTCTCATGTTTTTGGGAAACACACATCCTGATATTTGCTATGCTACCAATGTATTAAGTCACTTCATGTGTGAACCTAAGTAGATACATCTAATGGCAGCTAAACACATTTTGAGATATTTAAGAGGTACAAGTGAACTTGGGCTAAAATATGACAAAACTAAAATTCAACTTCAAGGTTACTCAGATTCAGATTGGGCAGGAAGTTCCTTAGATCGTAAGAGTACCACAGGAGTTTGCTTTAGTTTAGGTTCTGTAGTGATTTCTTGGTTTAGTCGAAAACAATCTGTAGTTGCTCTGAGTTCTACAGAGGTTGAGTACATGGCTGCATCCATGGGAGCTCGAGAAGCAGTATGGTTAAGAAAATTACTTTTTGACCTATTTGGTAAATCTTTAGAACCTACTATTATTCATTGTGATAATCAGAGTTGTATTAAGCTCTCTGTGAATCCTATTTTTCACAATCGATCAAAACATATAGAAATTCCATATAACTATGTGAGAGATATGGTAGACAGGAAGATCATTAAATTGGTCTACATCAGTACTGAAGAACAAAATGCAGATATCTTTACTAAACCTCTTGAAAAGGTAAAGATAGATTTCTTCAGAGGTAAAATCGGTTTGATCAAAATATGAATGTAATTATGTACATTTTTATTCATGAATAAAATAAAATATTGAAATATTTCAAATTTGTGAAGATGATGATCTTCTATGTATATAGGTTACTATGTCAAGGTGACGATCTTGTCAATAGTAACTAGGCTTCAAGGTCGACTCCCGTAAAGGGTTTGTCCCAGATAGGACCGGACATCTTGTTGCTTATGAGTAATACAAGATCGACTCCCGTAAGGGTTTGTCCCGGATAGGACCGGACATCTTGTTACTTATGTTATTTGTTGGGTAATAAAATTGTTAAGATCGACTCCCGGAAGGGTTTGTCCCGGATAGGACCGGACATCTTAACATTTATATTATTACTATGTAGTAACTCATCATGATTGACATTCTGTAAGTGTCTTGGATTGGGTCAAATATCATGATATGAAAAGTTCTATTAAACTCTCTCTCAAGAGGGAGTGTTAAATTATTGTGTTCGTGTTTAATATTTGTGCTAGAACATAATGTTAATCCTTTGTTAAAGTTGATTTATTAAACGAACAGTCATGGCTTATCGTATATGATAAGTCATGACTATTCATGTTAAACTCCTCTAACTTATATATATATAGTCGTTGAGTGTGGTAGAATCAATCAATCACCAAGGCAATTGTATTCTACTGCATATCTTCAGATTATATTATATCTCCAGATTTATATTCCTTAACATGCTATCCCTCATAAGGGTTATTTTCCTTTCATTTCTTGCATGATATCTTTTACATTTGTCCCTTTCATGGCCTCATAGGAGTTGTGATCTTCTTGGCTTGGACTGGGTGTTGTCTATGGATATTGTCTTGATGCTAAAGAAGGCTTTATCCTTGTTCTTTTTCTTTCCTTAACATGAAAAAATAGTATGTTTTTTTCCATCTTAAGGAGGGGGCCATATATAGGGTCTCCCTTGTACTATAGTTTTTAATTTTTACATGCTAAATATTGGAAGGTAATGCACATAAGTTGCTAAATCCTGAAAAGACACGCATTTATATGCTAAATCTTCTGAAGGTAACACACATAAGTTGCTAAATCCTGGGGAGACATGCATTTCATATTCATAGTGATACAAGAAGGTGGATCTATGAGTATTCCAAAAGCCATCAGAAGATGCATTAAAATTGCAAGCATAGTTTATGGGTGAACCTATTGGGCTCTCCCTCTAGGGTGATTCGCGGTAAGGTGGGCATCTTACCGGGTGAGGTAATCACTTTCTCCTTTCTTTCTTTTTTTCTTTCATGCTAGTAGGACTAGATCATGAAGCTATGTTTTCTATAGTGTTGCTCTTATCTTTCTTATGTAATCATTTATGCTTTTATGATAGCTTTCCAAATATGATATTGGTATGAGAAATATTTCTTAGCAAGGTTTCTTATGCTAATTGATTTGGGTTGTTTAGTACTAACCCTTATTCTTTTGTATACTCTCATGTATGTATGTTGAGCTAGAATCCTTGGTTTGGGGGCTTGTGTCTTCAGCTAAGTGTCATTTTATCTCATTTTGAATCCACTGGGATCTCTTCTCTTTTCTCCTTTACCAAGAGTTTGCATAGAATCCATACTCTTGCTAAACTGGGGGCTTAATGTATCATCTTGAAATGGAAGAGCTTCCATGTTAAGAGCATTTATCCCTCCAAGTAAGTGGTTTAGGGTCATGATTGTCATCTTTGCATTCTCTCTTGTCTTCCACTTCTTCTCTGCACTTGATTTCTTCATTCTAAGTGAAATTAGGGTTAAGGTCTTAAGGACTTTCCTCATTTTATCTCTTCCATGGCTCCATTTTATAGGTAGGATTCAAAATTGAGACCTCCTACTCCTTCATCATATCATCTTGAGGATTTTCTATCTGTTCTTGACACTGGGTCCTATTCAAACAACAATTTCTAAGTTTTTGACATCTCTGGGATCTCTGTTGCAGAATCTGGCAAAGTTAGGGTCTGAGGTCAAAGTCAACCTTGACCCTAAATAGGTCAAGGTCGACCTCGACCTTGACCTCCTCCCACTGGGATTTTATATTTTCATTTCCCGCTAGTTTGGCTTTTGGGATAATTATTTCTCTCCCTCCGGGTCAGCTGTTTTGGGCTCCAAAATGGAAAATCCTTTAATTATATTTAATCAAGGTATATTTTCTAAAGGTGAGGACCTAATTGGGATTTAATTCTCCAAGGTGGCCCATCTAGAGGAGTGTTCCCTAGATCACTATAAAAGGAGGCCTTCCTCTCTCATTTTGATATCTCATCTCAAGCAATCAAGCTCTCAAGTTCTCAAGGTGATCAAGCAATCATTTCATTCAAGTATTCAAGTCTTCTTCTCCATCCAAGTTCTCCATTGAAGATCAAGGATTCAAGAATTCAAGCTATTGAAGGGATTTAGATTCAAGCATTCAAGATCTATCATTCAAATCCTAGATCTATCCACCATGGTGGTTTGATCTTCCTTCAAGATCCATATCATTGTTTTCTCAAGGTGGATTTCAAGCATACAATCATGGAGGTTTGATAATTTTATGTTCAAGCTTTCATATCAATATATTTGATTACATTCTAAATACATTAGCATATCTATTGAATTGAATAGCTTCATTGTTAGATTCATTTCTACTACTTGCTAGCATTCTCCTATTTCAATTTCAATATTAAGGTTGATTCCAAACTGGGGTTTGACCAACGCAAATCCCCCAAACAAACAACAAAACCATTTTTCTTGTAGGTACAGGTGTGAAATTTTGGATCTGAGAGTGAATTTGGATACCCTTTTCGGCCATCTTCTGGGATCTGTGAACAAAATTAGAATCCAACTTCAAATAAATAATGTGGTCTTTGACCTTTTAAAAGCTCAAAGTTGACCTGTGTGAATTTGGAGAAAAGATTTCTGGGTTTTGTCCGCTTCGACATTCCAGTCTAGAATAGGTGAAAAAATCTTCAGAAAGTTCATACAGAAGCCAGAATTCAGCATTTTCTAGATCTACCCTAATTCAAGGTTAGTATTTGCACTTCAATTATTTCAGATTTCAAGCTTAATCCAACTATAGGGAAATATAGGGTTTCTCTCTCTTTTTCATATTCTTCATAGATTGATTCGATTGTGTATTAACCTTTTGGTTGATCAAATTGGATCTCTCCTTTGGGAATTTGGATTTAGGAATGAATCTCCCCTTTTCGCCCACACACACACAAATAGTGGTGATTCCAAATCTCCATTATTCAATACTATGCATGCAGTTCCTTCTACTCTTCATCGCAAGGTTAGGTTCATCTATAACAACTTAATGTATACATTACATGTGGATGATACCTTGAATCCTTTCTTAAATGTAGAATATACCAAAATCTCTAAATCTCTTCAACCTAGTAAAGGGATTGAAAAACAACCGGATATACAACAATCTGAGATAAAATGACTTGAGATTCAACAACAGGAAACTCCATCTTCTTCTTCTTTGACTGAGGATGATTGGGGGACATTGGATTTTAATCCTACATTTATTGGAGAATACAAGGTCTCTGATTTGGAATCTATGAAGCAACAAAATGAATTTGACAAAAAAATAAAAATTTCTTCTTCGCTTTCTAAAGAACTAAAAAGTAATTTTTTTGCCACTTTGATTAATGAAATGATTGAAACTATAAATCCTGATTGTAATGACATTGTGACATATTCTGCTCCTTGGAATCCTTCTGATATGACTGATCAATATGGTCTTGGTTATCATTTTCTTAAGAAATCAAGATTTAATGGGAAAGGATGTGGTAAATATGAACAAGGTATACAAGTACCTTTGGACAATGAAGTTTATGATTATACATATGGATTAGTATTCAATCCTTATAGACAACCATCAACTTTTCCTCTTAATGTTAATCATCTTTGCAGTGGACAGTTAAAGTTGGTTAACCCATTGCTTATTGACCTAAATCAAGAACCCTCTTTGGATATTTTTCCTAAAGATGAAGCTTTAATGGAATTTTTAGGGGTTTATAAATATTTACCTAAGTTTCATCACAAATGAGGAAATCCTTATTGTTTAAAAATTGATTCTTATTTTGGAGAACATGATAAACAAGAAATTCTCCCTTTACTGATGGATCCTCCGATAAGAAGTGATTTGTTAATTACTGAAACCATTGATATTCAAGTGGACGAAAACAACTCTCAAAGGATGATAAAAATTGGGGAATGTTTGAATCAGGATGAACATGATCAGTTGATTTCCCTTTTACTTGAATTTAAGGATATCTTTGCTTGGACATATTTAGATATGCCAGGTATAGATTCTAAGATTATTACTCATAACATTGTTTTAAAACTAAATATGAAACCTGTGAAGCAGAAAATTTGAAAGATGAATCCACGAATAGCCTTATTAGTCAAAGGTGAAATTGAGAAACTATTGGATTCTAGATTTATCTATTCTATTGACTACTCAAATTGGATTTCAAACATTGTGCCTATGTCAAAAGGAGAAAATAAGATAAGGATGTGTACTGATTTTAGGGATTTAAATAAGGCATCCTTGAAAGATGATTTCTCATTACCTAATATCAATATGATTATGGATTCAACTGCGGGTCATGCCTTGTTATCTTTTATGGATGGTTTTTTGGGATATAATCTAATCTTTATCCCTCCCAAAGATCAATTTAAAACTCATTTATAACACCTTGGGTAACCTTTTGTTCGGTCATGATGCCTTTCAAATTAAAAAATGTGGGAGCGACTTATCAACGGGTTATGACTTTGATTTTTCATGATTACATCCATAAGATTCTTAAAGATTATGTGGATGATTTCTTGGAAAAATCTATACAAAGAGAATATCACATTACTATTTTACGATAGATATTTGAAAGGATTAGAAGTTATAATATGAGATTGAATCCTAAGAAATGTGTCTTTGGAGTTGATTCTGGTAAATTGTTAGGATTTATAATCTCTAAGAGAGGCATTGAAGTCGATACTGAAAAGACTGAAGCTATTGTTAATATGCCTCCTCCTAATAATATTTCTCAATTAAAAAGTTTACAAGGAAAAATATAAGCTATTCATCACTTTATTTCTAATTTAGCAGACCAAACTATCCCTTTTACTTCCTTGCTTAGAAAGGATACCACTTTCTCTTGGAATGATGAGTGTAAAAAAACTTTTGAGCAATTTAAAGAGTATCTTACAAATCCTCCTATCTTGTAGCCTACTAAATTTGATAAACCATTCCAATTATACACTTCAGTGACTCCATGGGTCGTGAGTGCGTTGTTAGCTCAAATTGATGGTGATGGTAAAGAAAGACCTGTGTATTACATTAATCAGACTTTACTTGATTATGAAACAAGATATATAGATTTAGAAAGACAATGTCTAGCTGTGGTTTATGCATGTTAGAAACTTAGACATTATCTTATAAATGCTAAAGTTAATGTGATTATCAAATTTGATCATTTGAAACATCTTTTCTCACAAACTGATCTCTCTGGCCGGTTGGAAAAATGGGTGATGTTGCTTACCAAGTTTGATCTTAATTTTATTTCTGAGAAGTCTATTAAGGAACAAGCATTGATAGATTATCTAGCTAAAGCTCCTTGTCCTCACTTAGATAAATGCTCTACTTCAATAGAATTTTGTGATGTTAATATCCTAGCTATTCAATAGGATGATATTTGGGAATTATATTTTAATGGGTCTAAGTGTAAGATAGGTTCTAGTGTTGGTATCATCTTGTTTCTACCTATGAAAAAACCCATCCCTTTATCATATAAATTAACCTTTCCTTGTACTAATAACATTGCAAAGTATGAAGCTCTTATAGATGGACTATAAGCGGCTTCATCCCTCAATATCAAACATTTACAAATATATGGAGATTCGTAATTGATTGTTAAACAAATTAAAGGAGGATATCAGACCAAACATGCCAAAATGACACAATATAGAGATTTAGCTCTTGATGTGCTTTCACAATTCTCCTCTAATATAATTCAAAATTTACCTAGGAAGGATAATCGACATGCAAATGCCATGGCAAGCACAACTTCCTTGGTTTGTCTGAAGAACAATGCTGAAAACTTTCAATTTACTATAAAAAATCTTAAAAATCCTACAATCTCTGACAAGATTACCTCTGATTGTTTCAATTTGATTCGGATGAATGGTATTCAAATATTTTTATTTTTTGAAAGATGGTACTTTGCTTGAATCAACAAGGAACACGCATAATCGTATTAGGAAACTTGCAACACGTTACATCATTTTAGGAGATATGCTTTACAAACACTCTTATGAAGGATTATTATTAAGATGTCTAAATAGAACTAAAATTCCTATAGCTTTAACATAAGCTCATTTTGGTTCTTGTGGGGGACATTTTGGTGGAAAATCCCTGGTTAATAAATTGCTTCAAATGGGATCTTATTGGAAAAAAATGGAATAGGATTCTTTTATGTTTGTTAAGAAATGTCCTCAATGTCAACATCATAGTAATTTGATTCATGCTCTTGCTCATGAGCTTCGTAATCAGGTTTCTCCATGGCCTTTAGTGTTTGGGGTTTTGATCTTATTGGAAACATCTCACGGGCTTCTTCTCAAGGACATACTTACATTCTCACTGCTACAGATTACTTCATGAAGTGGGTTGAATTTGTCCCTCTTCATTCAACTACGGTAGATGTTATTTGTGATTTCATCCTTAATAATATCATAACAAGATTTGGTATTCCCTCGATGATAATTTAAGATAATAGAACCTCTTTTAAAAACAAAGAAGTTGTGAAATTCTTGGAGAAATATAGGATTCAACATAGAATTTCAACTCCTTACTATCCTCAATCTAATGGACAAGCTGAAGCAACAAATAAAATTATCAAACAAATTTTTAGAAAAATAGTTAGTAAGCATGCGAAAGATTGGCATACTCAACTGACTTATGCTTTATGGGCCTATAGGACTAGTGTTTGTACTACCATGGGTACTTCTCCTTACAACCTTATCTATGGTACTAATGCTATTATGCCTTTGGAATTGGAAATACCTTCTTTACGTGTTTCTATTCATGGGATAATTGATAAAGATACTTTTTGTGAACAACACTTACAAGAGCTAGAAATGTTAGATGAACAATGAATACATGCATTAGAACATATAAAAGCTTATCATAAATCTCTTCAAAAACAATAAAATAATAAGGTAATTGAACAAACATTTGTGGTTGGTGATTTAGTCCTTTATGAGAACCAACAAAATGTGAATGCTTTACCAGGTGAAAAAGGAAAATTTAGCCCTAATTGGCTTAGATCTTTTGTTGTTTCTGAAGACTTTGGTTCAAGTGCTTATAAACTTGCTGATATGGATGGTGTTTCTTTTAAGGAACCCATTAATATTATGCATCTTAAGTGTTATTATCCTTAATTCCATTTGTTCCATGTGCATTTATGTATTCCTTATAAAGTTTTATTTTATAGGTTTTGTAGTTTTAGCAAAATTACATATTGAATATGTTTATGCGCTTTCTTTCTTTCTTTCTTTCTTTCTATTAAGTTTTATATTAATGAAAGCATATTATTCAAACATATAACTAATCAGTAGAGAAACTTTTTCATTCATCAAAAAGAGTTTTTCAAGTTTTGATACATATGTGGCCAATTTCCCTATCTATCACTACGTCTATCACTACGTTGCTCTGATGGCCGATGGCTCCCAGATCTCTCTACTCTATGATGGGAAGATAAATATTTGTGTGTCTATGTATGGCTCTTGGATATGCTCATACCATGTGAACATCCTCGAAGACTCTATACTTCTGCCATCATCTTCTCCTCTCTTTCTCTACACAATCTCAGCTCTTGCTAGATACATGCAAAGATGTCAGCATACCTATCAGGATCTCTACGACTGATGAAAGAATCTCACTCATCTATTGGTAGTCAGTAGGATATAATTGTATCCTTGAGAATCTCAGATACAAAGCTCCTCCAATCCACTACGCTAGTTATAGAATGAAAACTTTTATCAGTCTAGTGACCTATTTATCTCAAATCAAATTACATATTTAATCAAATTTCATATTTCATACTTGGGTCTCCCTCCTGGACATCACTAAAGTGTCTAGATGGTGGGGGCATGGATTGAATACTCTCTCCATGCTCTCTATATCTAGGTCTCAATGGTGGTGTCTCTATGTGGGGCTGTGGGGGCCATCATGATCTCAATGGTGATGCACAAGTAATAGGTATATCTACACTAGTATCACCAGTTGGGGGCATGTCCTTGGCTCTCTCCTTATCTCTCTCCTCTACTCTATATTCTCTCTCCTCCTCCATGGGATCTCCCTCAGAGATGTGCTCCTCCTCAGCTCTGATATCCTCATCCTCGTTGGTGGTACCACTATCCCAGTGTGTCTCCTCTGTAAAGCATGGATCACCTATAGGATAATCCTAAGGAAAGATAGGATGGATCCCCTACAAACTCCAGTGCCTAATGTAATCCTAGCTCATGCTCGAATAGGTCGCATTTGATGGTACCTCTATGTCCTCTATCTCCTCTGCATTTCTATCCTCTATGTCCTCTATCGATGGTCGGTGCATAGCGCTGGGTCTCTGATAGTATCTTGTCAGATGTACATAGATAGGTGCTACCTTAGGGACTCCCTGTAATAGGCTGAACTGTCTCATCACCCGATCATAATAGTAGGGCATCACTATATGACTCGAATGAACCTCTACCAGCTTACACTACTATGAATGTCTCATCTAGAATTATATATCAAGCTACTCTATCATCTGGTAGTACGGTCTCCATATCACATTGGTGCTCGCAATGCGGTCTAAATGTACTCTCCAATAGAGCATATCTCCAAATTTCCAAAAATCTCTCAAAGGAAACGTGAAGGCTCTCACTGCGCTTGCATCTACCATCACTAGAACTCCCTATGGACATGTACATGTGAAATTCTCAAACATCAAAATCTGCAAGAGCATGCATATCGAAAGACTCTCCCTTTGATACCTCACTAGCTAACCTAGCTCCTGGTATATTTGAGATAGCACTCTATGATCCCATGAGAATATAGTCCTCTCTCTCCATTCTCTATATGATATGCATAAGAGGTGAACAAAATATAGTACCCTTTGATTTAGGTAACACAACCAAGGATACTATGCAAAGCATCACCTTCCGTACTAAAGGTGTAGGGCTTGATAGTATGGATGATAATAGGACATGATCTGACCAGGTCCGCATCTATAGAATCCATCCTATACAATAATCTACATCTACATGGATCTCCTCACAAGCACATTATGCTCTAGGTCTGATGGTCTCACCTCAGACTGGAAGCCGCATGATCCTGTAGACATCCTCTAATGTTACTGTAATCTCAATAGAGGGAAGATGGAATGAGTATGTATCCTCATCCCACCTCTCTATCAGAGCTAATAGCGTGGCTCAGTGTAGTTTGATCTTTGGAAGGACTGATGCCCATTATAGTCCTACATCCCTTAGTAACTGCATCTCCTCATCATCAAGCTCAAACAATCTCTCTCTGACCATGACTAGCAACTCTCCAAAGGGATGCTCTTGAAAATAGATGAAGTCTTGCAAGCACAAAAAAATATCATATCAATCATCTACATCATTAAAAATAGGAATTTGGAAAGTACAAAGGTAGACAACAACAAACTCACCTCAGGTAGTGATTGTCTAGTAGCCAGGTTGTGTCTGAGAAGCTCCAGGCCTGTCACTCAAAGTTCCTCTCTTCTCAACATCTTGCTTACTCATTTTGAATCTATAAATGGTAAGAATGAGTAAGTATTTATCTCTTTTCCTTATTTATAAGTTTAAATTAGGGTTTCCTTATGGTAAACTTGAATTTCCCTTCTAATGCATTTAGAAAGACATCTACTCTTTTCATCATAACTTGAGTTCGGTAACTCTATTTTCAATGCTATTAATAGTGTTGGAATAGTGATTTAGATACCTAACTCCTTGAACCAATTTAGGAAGGTTAGGAATCCTTCTAATTGGTTTAGGAAAGGACTTTTCAACACACTACATATCCATTATATAGAGTTTTTCTTATCACCCTGTTTCACCGTTCTGAACTAGAAAGCCAAAACAAGGGGGGCATAAGGGGCTTTATATACTTCTCAAATTGTCACATAATAAGCCTTAGGTTATTTTTTGATTTTAATTGACCTTGTGTGTTGCAGGTTCTAATAGTTGTCTATAGGATCTTTACATTGAGGACTTGGCTATATCCTTTTTAGCTTGCATATTCACATAGTGTCATACCTAAGCTAAAGTGGGGGCTAAATGTATCATCTTAAAATGGAATTACTTCCATATTGATAAGTTTAGCACCCTATTTTATTACATTTATCATGATAGACTTGCATTTAGGATGCACTCTGCACTTGATTTCTTCATTGTAGATGAAATTAGGGTTAGGATCCTGAGGATTCTCCTTAATTTCCCTATTCCATGGCTCTATTTTCTAGGTAGGAATTAGAAATAGGTCCTCCTAGCATTCATCACAATCATCATAGGATGTTATGACTCTCCCTAGCATTCAGTCCCATTCTAGAATCATTTATAGGTCTCTGGGCATCCCTGGGACCTCCTGTCCTATATTCTGGCTAGATCTGGGCCCACTGGGTCAAAGTTGAGGTCACCCCTGACCTAGGTCATAGTCAAGGTTGACCTTGACCAAGGTTAGAGTCAAAATTGACCTTGACCTAGGTTAGAGTCAAGCTCATCACTGACCTAGGTCAGAGACGAGGTCATCTTTGACCTCCTCTACAATTTGTGCCCCTTTTCTAGATCTAGTCTCGGTGGGCCCTGAATTCAATGTCAGGCCCTCTGATCTAAGTGTGAAAAGATTTTAATTCAAAATTTCATTTAATTATTTTCCCTCCTTAGTTTTTTATTGTGATTGGACCTTAATTCGAGGTGAAATTTGAATTATGGGTCCTCACATTGCTCTAGGAGCCTCACCTTGAAACCTCTATATAAAGACTCTCATTCGCAATCATTTTCACCAAAAAATTTCATGAACAAGGAGATTCAAGTAAGCAAGCAAGGAATGGTGAAGTGAAGATGCAAGATTGCAAGATGATGATATAGAAGATTAAGCCATTGTTGATATCAAGCATCTTTGTGAACATACCATTGTGAACACATACTTGGTTCAAGAGAGATCCTTTCTTCCTTGATCCACCATTACCAACTTTCAAGCATTCAAAGATACAATCATGGGGTAGAAATTATAAATTTTGAGTTTGGTAGAAGTACTTTAGCCTTGGGGGCTTGGTATGCTTTTCTATCTCATTCACATCTATGCATTGTTGTCTCATACATATTCATGCTAGGGTTTTGATCTAGAGGATTAGATCTTGGCATTACACTTTCAATACATACACACATACATTCTATTTCAACTAGCTATTCATGGATGTGGAGATCACCAAAATAGGGTTTTTACTAAGGCAAAACCCTATATAGCCACCCACAAAACTCCTTTTTTTTTCAGATATTTATAGTTGTCATTTTAGGAATTAGAGGACAGATCTGAGTACCCTTTTCACCGAACTTCTGAGATTTGTGAACAATTTCAAAGTTGACCTTCAAAATGAAAATGTAGCTTTTGACCTTTTATGAGGGTCAAAGACTACCTGATGTCAGAAATATGAAATTTTCTAGGTTTTCTCTGTCATGACTTCCTAGTCCCAGATCTAGCTGCAGAATCATCTGAAACTCTACACAGGCTTCAGAAAATAGGCATTTCTAAATCTATTCCATTATGAGGTATGTATCTTAACCTAATTAATTTTCAAGTATTTCCATATTTACTTATGCTATTCCAATTCAAAATACAATATTACAAATGAATAGTGTTGAATGTTAGGTGCATTGTTAAGGCTTCATTTTTAACCTATTCAATAATAAACCACAATTCTCAGTGTTTTTCAAGTATCTCAAAATCCTCTTAACAATAGTCATATGTGATTCCTTAGGATTAACAGAAAATCTAAATACAATCCTAATAACATGTTCAATATCCGGTCTACTATGCACAACAGACATTAGTTTTCCAATCATAGATCCATGTAAGGTCTTATTTACCTTAGTTTACTAATCATCCTTTGTCAATTTACATCATGTGCCCATTGGTTGTACCTACCAATTTTGAATCTTCCTTTCCAAAAGCCTTCAACACTTATGTGATATACTTTGATTATGTTATAAATATCCATTCATTTTGTTGTATAATTTGAAATCCTAGAAATAATTTAATCTCTCGAATCATTGACATCTCAAATTCCTTTCTCATCTCAGCAGAAAATGCTTTGGAAAGATTATCATGTCCTATAAATATAATGTCATCAACAAAGATTTCAACAATAAGAATATTGTCATCAGTTTCTCCTTTCAAATACAAATTTCTATTATCACTTGTCCTCACAAATCCAATACTAATAATATAAGCATACAATCTTTCATACCATGCTCTCAATGCTTTCTTTAGTCCATACATTACATTGTGCAATTTACATACCATGTTCTATTTATTTGGATCAACAAAACCTTTAGGTTGTTGAATATAAACCTCTTCCTCAATTATTCCATTCAAAATGTAGATTTAACATCTATTTGATATACTTTAAAACCTTTATGTGCAGTATATGCAAGTAGTATTCTAAGTCCTTCAAGTCTAGCAATTGCTACAAAAGTGTCACCATAGTCAATACCTTCTTCTTGTGCATATCCTTTACAAACAAGTCTTTCTTTTTTCCTAGAGACTTTACCATTCTCATTCAACTTGTTTCTGAATATCTATTCGGTTCCAATCATATTTTTATTACTCAGTTTTGGTTCCAATGTCTATTTTTTTCCTCTCTATCTTCTCAATTCTTCATTCATGACCTTAATCTACTCAAAATTATAAAGTGCATCTCTAATTAACAAACTAAACATGTGTTCTATCTCAACTTAAATCTTGTCATCATGCCAACTTTCTTGTCTCCAACGATTTGGTTCTATGGATGGTGTCTTCTCACAATTTTTTCTAATACTTTCTCTCTTCTCTATTTATCAGTTGGTGTAGGTTCAATTTCTTCATTGGTAGTAATTTCTTGATTCTCAGTGTCTATAGGTTGGTGCTCAACATCTTTATCCTATTTCTCAGTAGCTTCTACCCATCACTCAGGTAAAGGGTCAGGTAGCTCAATGATTGTATATCTACTGTAGTAATATAGTTCTTTCCTTCTTTCTTTATCATTTTTCTTAGCAAACTCATCAACTTTCACATTATCAATTTCAATCATTTTCCTAGATACCTTATTCAAACATTTGCAAACTTTTCTCTTAGTAGAAGATCCCAAAAATATTCCTTCATCACCTTTAGAATCAAATTTCTCATTTCTATCATCTTTTAGAATGTAACATCTCCTTCCAAATTTTTTGAAATAACTTACATTAGATATATACCCAAACCATAACTTATGAGGTATCTTGTTTGAATCTTTCTTGAGTTGTACTCCGTTCAATGTGTATATAGAAGTTCTAATGGCTTCTCTCTAGTACATTTGTCCAACATCTTTCTCAATCATTAGTGTTCTAGCATAGTCAACAATGGATATATTCCTCCTTTCAACAATACCATTCTGATGTGCTGCTCTCAGTGCAAAAACCTATCTTTTAATTCCATGCTCATTAAAAAAGTTAGTGAATTCATCACAAATAAACTAACATTCTCTATCAGATCTTAAGAATTTTAACTCTTTTACACTTTCCTTTTCTACTTTAGCTTTATACTATTTAAACATTTTGAAAGCTTTGTATTTCTCTTTCAAAAACATAACTGTCATCATCCTAGAATAGTCATCAACAAATAGAATAAAGTATTTGTCACCATAATAACTATGAGTTCTCATAAGACCACATAAGTCATTATGAACCAACTCCAAAATAGCTTTAGATGAGTAGGTCTTGCTCTTGAAATAGTATTTTGACATTTTCCGCATTTGACATTATTTACACATGACATGGTAAGGTTTAGATAAGCTTGATAAACCTCTGACTTTTATTTTCTTACTGATTTTAACCATGTTGTCAAAATTGACATGACATAACCTTTTATGCCACAATGACACATCCTCATTTCTAGCCATCAAACAAGAAGTTTTAGCATTGTCAAGATAAAATAGATTACCTTTAGGTTGTTCACCAGTACCAACCAACTTTCCTATTTCATCATAGATCTTCACCTTCCTACTTTCAAATGCAACTCAGTGACCTGACTTAGTCAACTGTGCTACACTTAACAAGTTCTAGTTAAGTCCCTTCACCCAATATGTATTCTCACATTTATTCTTATTATTCAACTTGATAGATCCTTTTTCCTGTACTAAACAAGGTGTATCATTACCCATTTTAACAGATCCTTCATTATAGTGCTCATGATATTAAAATTTATCCTCATCACCAGTCATGTGATGTGTACAACCACTATCAATAATCCATGTATCATTCTTGCTAACTTTAGAGATAAGTGTTATTTCTACATACCTTTCTTCTTCTAAATCTTCTTTCAAAGCTATGAATGCCACCTCAATGTCTTCATCAACATCGGTGTCAGTATAATCATCATCATCTCCAACAAGGTAACATGCCTTCTTTCCTTTGTCTTTGTAGTCTTGGTTGTTTCTTCTATCATAGTGTTGGTTATCTCTACAATCTCAGTTATCTCTTTAGCCATACTTCTTTTCACCAGTTCGGTCATTGTCTTTGTCATCATCTTTCCTGTTCAGACATCTAGCTGCAATATGACCAATTTCTTTACAGTTAAAACATGCTAGAGGTAATTTTCCCTTATACCTTCCTTTACCTTTCTAAAGCGTTCTAGCCATAAGTGCTTCAAGTTCATCAAGTCCTTCTTCATCATTGTCACTATCACTTTCATTTCTTATCATATGTTTACTACTTGAATTTCCAATTTATAAAGATGACATAAATGCAAACTCAACACTTAGTACAATAATGTTATCATAGTTATTCAGCTCAAAAGTAGTCAATTTACCGATGAGACTATGATGTGTAAGAACATTACCTAGTGCATATCACATTTCATGAATTGCAAAGATTCTAATAGCATAGATTGGTATTAATGTTCTAAGAATTTTACTCACAATAGTGTCTTCCTCAATAACATCTCCTGGTCCTCAAATAGCACTGACAACCTCCTTGATTCAATTTTTTTTACTTTGAAAATTTTCAACCTTCTTTCATCTTAATGTCATCAAATCTTCCTCTTAGGATTTCAGCTCTTTCTCTCATCACATTCACATGTCCTCCATAGACTAGTTTCATTTTGTCCCACATTTCTTTTTCTAAGGTACATGCTTTGATATCTTCAAATCTTGCATCTAATAGGACAACAACCATCTCTATCATTTCCATGTTGTGTTCATGTCTATCTCTCAATTGATCAACAGTTAAAGGTCTAATAGTCAGTTGTATGTACTCATTAGTGAGAAGATATAGTGCAGATTCACCAATTCCTGATATGTGCAATTTCATTCTGCTCTGTCATGTTGTGAAGTTTTCCTTGTTCAACTTTGGCACAGGTCTCTCTTGTACTCCTTCAAACTTCCTTTTCAAGCACATAAGCTATGATATCAATTGTTACATAACTTAGAGGGGGGTGAATCAATTAATTCTAGTTATCCTACAGATCTAAACTCCCAAACATATGTATTGAAAATTTTTCAAACAAATAACCAACTTGGTAAGATAGCAATAACAATCTTTTTGTTCTTTTACCAAATGCTAGTAAAATCAATATTGTGTTTACCGATTAATCCAAAATATAAAATGTGGAAAGTTAACTAACAATCCATTCACATCAAGTAACACATAACAAAAGAATTTTAACGTGGAAACCCTGCTAAGGGAAAAAACCACCTGTGACCGATAACCCAAAATATTTCACTCTTCTAAAGTGAGCTTGGTTAGGATCCAACCCTGTTAAAGGTTACAATGCACATTGTAAGGTGTGACCTGGTTAACGGATTTATCACTACCAATTAACTCTCGACTAGAATTCAGTATGGGATAAAAAAGAAACCATCAACATTCATAGAATGTCATATTGAAATACAAATAAGACTGTTAATTCCTCTTGCTTAAGATATTTAGATGTAACAATGGTTTAATTGATACAGTGGTGATCTGATTGAAATACAACTAAGATCACAAAATTTTAGATCTAAGCTAAGATCATAATACCTCCTCTGATCAATAATCACTTCAATCTTTCATCATATTCAGCTTGGTCAACAATACTCTGACTCTCGGTTATGCCTAGAGTTCTGCTCGGTTATGTCTATAACCATTTTGATCAGTGTTGCATGAAAACATCCTTCCATGCAATGTTTTCTACAGATTCAATTAGCTCCTTTTTTCAACAATATATCTCATGTCTCTTTAAATAGACTTCATAAACCATTTTCATCTCATCCATTAGATTTTGCCTCTTAATCTCCATTTGATCATCTCTGAATTTTTTCAGCCATTTGATCCACATAACTAACTTCATCTCTTACCTCGGAACTATACGCAATTTGTCAGCTCATCAATTTAGTTAGCTATTATAACATTTAATTATTTCCTATTTCTTGGTTAATATAGAAAGTGTTGGTGAATACTAATTCAGTTATTACTGATACTCGGTATACACTGCACTAGCTCAGTGTGTATAAAAATCTTCAATTACTGACTACATTAACTTGTTCAATTTTGATGTTCAATGTATAATAAATTCATGTATTATAATCAAGTCAACAATATGATGTAATATACTCATCAATAAGTTACCCAATGTATGCCTTAGCCATATCTCTATATCCATCTCTTCTTCTTGTAGATATCTCTTTCCTTTACCATTTTTCTTCTTCAAATGTTTGTAACTGTCATGATAGGTATAGTCAAAACTAGTTGACATCAATGATAACATAATGACTAATTTAATTTCCTCACATATCACCTTAATAACTCCATCATCTCTAATCACTATCTTTCACTTGTCTGTTTAGTTTATGAGGTTATTCAATTAGTTGTAGATTATCAATCACCCCAAGCTTACCTTTGAGATACTTAAAAGTATCCTTTGTCAAAGGGTTCATGAATATAGCTACAATTTGTCCTTTAGTAGATATATATTTCATATTGACTTCCTTGTAAGCTACCTTGTCTCTCAAGAAATGATACTTGATAGATATATTCTTTTTTTTTTAATGTAGCATTAGATTCTTAAAGATATTGATAGCACATGAATCATCACAATAAATAGTAATAGGCTCATCAATACACACCCTTATGTCTTTCAACATTTTCTTCATCTATACCACTTATGTTACAATTCATCGTAGCAATTCAACATATTCAACCTCAACAGTAGATTGTGATATGCAATTTTTTTCTTACTAGACCATATAATAAATCTATTTCCTAATAAGAATACACCACCACTAGTAGTTTTACCACCATCCACATTTCTTTCCCTTTCAACATCAATAAAATCACACAATGTAAAATCATCATCCTTAGTATACTGTAGGCCATGATCAACTATCCCTTTCAAATATTTGAATATCCTCTTCATTGTAACAACATGAGATTCTTTTGATTCTTCTTGAAATCTATCTACGATACTTATTGTACTTGTTATGTCTGGTCTTGTTTTAATCAAGTATAGTAAACCAGGTCAATCAAGGACCTATATCTTGTTTGATTAATATTAGGGGTATCATAAACTTTTTCTAATTTACAACCAATTATGATAGGAGTTCCAACAGGTCTATAATCTTGCATTCCAAAATATTTCAACAATTCCTTCACATAGTTAGATTGAGAATTAAAAATTCCTTTTTCATATGGTACAATTTCCAAACCAAGAAAACATTTAATCTCACCTATAATACACATCTCAAATTTACTTTTTATTTTCTTATCAAACTCTTTACTCAATTATTTTTCACCTTCAAAAATAATAAATCATTAATGTAATACCCCACCAGGGAACCCCAAAGAAAATAACCTAAAACATGCTACTAAGTTTACAAAATAAGTTTTTTTCTAAGAGTTTACAAACAATGATGAATAATAAAGAAGAATAAATATAACATAAATTTAATACATATACATAAGTAGAAATCATTAATATATTACAAGTCTCAAGGGTTCCTTCATGTAGAGATATGTAAATAAAAATTAATTTATTAAGTATAATAACCATTCAAATAAAGTACATCATCTCATAAAATAATATACAAATATAATTAAATGAGTGACATGGTAAGTAAATATTACAATACAATAAATGAAATATAAGAATAAGTCTCCAATGATAAATAATAACATACAACCACTACAAGGATCATCTAGCAATGGTACAAGGATGTCAGAATCTCAAATTGTAAAAGAATTACTACCATCTAACCATGTGGAACCAAAGGTCCACTCCCACCCTACTAAGGAGATAAAAATACCCCACTCGGATATCAAACACCAAAATCCAACACAATAAAACATATAGGAAAGGGATCCTCAAATGTCTCTATCGAGAAAAAAAGTACAACACCAATAGAAAAGATAATACATACTCTACTAGAGGAAACCAAGACATGTAGGAAACCTGAGATGCACAAAGGGAAGTTTCATCACATGATCCAACTCTAAGGTTATCTTGGTAGTCATTTGATTATCAGTCTTTATCAAACTATTCACTATCTTTATAAAAAACTATCATGGTCCATCACTTGTCTTGTACATGATGAATCCTTGCTAAAACAACCATCTCAATCAATGAATTAGACGAATCACATCTTTTGTTACAAGTATCATTTGTACATGAGAGCATGATGGGTATTTTCTTGATATATTTGATTCATTTAAATTTTTATCTTTGGTGACATGTCTTTTAGTTTCTCTAGGGTTTTTTTAGTAGAGTGATAATGATAGGCCATGTTCAATTCTTTTTTGCTTGTGGATTTTTCCTTAATAATATATTAATTCATCTTACAAGATGACCATCTAAGATTCATTGAGGATACATGGATCACATGTGAATTGAGTCATTCCTTTTACTATATGATGTTTCTTCCTCCCCACAATTGGTATGTTGATTCATTTGGATCTATTATATAGATATATGAGTTCTTCCAATCACCATAGATATAAGCTCAATGATAATATTGAACCTTTTACAGAAAAAATGTCTCATCAAAATTTTCATTTCATCATGAATCATATTCATTTCATCCTTCCATCATCACTTCCTCCTTTATGACCATAATTTTCAACATGATACATGTTGAGCCTATCATAACAATCAATTTTATCAACTATGGATAAAAATTATCCTGATCTTATTAGCCTCTATAACCATTTACGCATACACTTGACAAAATTGATCTTTTATGCCCTTGATAACCCTACCTGACCCATAATGTTATTCTTTGCATAGTTCCCAAACATTATCAAAATGACCATAAACACTCTAAAAACACATCAAAATCTTTTAAATCATTCTACCACCCTTCCCTCCAAGTGGCACCCCCTCAATCTACCCCTAACTACCTTTACCCATTTCATGTATCCAAATCAATATTATCAGCCCTAAGAATCCCTAATCACTTTTAACTATGATTAAGAATTTTCATAAAGTCCCTAAACCTTTCCACCCTACTCTAAACTACCCTATGATCACCCTAGTCTCTTCCAGGGTACTTTATATAGTTTGTAGTTAATCTTAAGCTACTCAACCAGCTATCAACTAGCCTTATTAGCTCACTCAGCTATCAACTAGGCCGATAAGATCATCCCTTCTAGTTATCACCATCATTTCTAAAATGGTTTGGTTACACTTATTAGATGTCTGAATTATCATTTTCTTAGTGTAGTATCTGATCATTTTTTGTAGCTTAACTGATCATGCAACATAATCAATATTCCTTGTTATCTATCCAGAGATTGTCCTTTAGATATGTTACACAATCTCTTGAGGGGGACTATCTCATGAATGATAGCAATCATTAGGTCCAATCAAAATCAATGATTACTCAATAAAAGTAGGGCATGTATTAGAAATCCAAAATTTTGCAAGTATAATAAACTATTAATTTTTCTATGAAACAATGTGATAGGATGTATTATTTCGAAGAGGGGAAAAATGTAGACACCTAAAAGTATCCTCGAGAAACCAACAAAATTTGACTATTAATTAAATAGGAAATTATGTTTGTTTAATTAATTTATCATCATCTTCATCTTATTTAAATCAATAAATATTATTTATTTAAATAATTCACTATCCTTTTCTAACCAAAAAATCAAATAATTTTTTATTTATTTAATTCAATTTTTTATCATATCCTATTCTTCTATTTATTATATAAACATAATTTTTTATATTATAAATTCCTAAATCATTTTCTTCCCATTTTTACCAATTGTATGCATTCATATGGATCAAACCCTAAAATTTTCTCCATGGACTACTTTTCATTCATTTCTTTCTTTGATCTTTTAAAGTTTGATCATGTCTAGGATCAATGCACCTTTCAAAAAGTCAACATACCTCTTCTACCTATTCATCCTAGCCACTTAATCCAATTGCCTCTTGATCTTCTTAAGTTCTACCAAAACCCTACCTAGCTTGCATCCTATAATATTTGATAATCTACAACTGATTGAATATATTGAAGGGAAGTCTGACAATGGAATGGATAATTGAAAGACAATGAATGATGATCACCGAGCTACTAAAGTGTATGTAAGACATTAAATTAGTTAATGTATTATCTTTGATGTCAACTAGTTTTGACTGTGCTTATCATGATGGTTACAAATATCTTGACAAGGAAAAATGGTAAAGGAATGAGAAATCTACATAGAGATGAGATGGATGAGAAAGATATCGATATAGTATACATTCGGTAACTTATTGATGAGTCTATGGAATTATGATAATGACTTGATTGTATTACATGATTCTATTGTGTACTGAAGATCAGGATTGAATAAGTTTATGTAGTCAGTAAGTGAAGAATTCAGTATACACTGAGCAAGAGTAGTGTATACCGAGTATAGTGTTAACCTAGCTAGTGATTACTGAAACATTCTGGTATGACCAAGTGAAAGAAATAAATGGAGTTTTGTGATAGATTAATAGAGATGATGAGTTCGACAATTATTTATGATTCTAAGGTAAATGATAATATTTTTTCTAATGATCAAATGAATGATAAAATTCAAGGATGATTGCATGAAGGAGAATGAAATGTTTTATTCACACAACTACTGAGGATGGTTGAAGTGGCAAAATCTATGGTGAAGATTAAGCAGAAAAATATATGGTGAAAATTAAAAGGAAAAATATAAGAATAGAAAGAAAATCATTTATTATGTCTATATATAAAGAGACGTGAGATTCATTGTTGAGGAAACTACAGGAGAATTCACATGAAAATATTGTTTTCACACAACACATATCAATCCAGTTGAAGATAGAACTGAGAAAATCTGTAGACAACACAAAGTGTTAGAGAAAGCAATTATCGAGCAGAAAAAGAGTTGGGGGAAATGGAGATATTGAATTTATTATTGATCAGAGGTATTTTTGAGCTTAGCATAGATGTGAAAATCTACAAATCAAATTGTATTTGAATTAGATCATTACTCTATCAGTTTAACCATTGTTACATATGATTCTCTTAACCGAGTGGGAATTAGTAGTCTTTATATTTCAATATAACATTTAATGAATGTTGATTATTTTCTTGTTGAACCCATAGTGAATGATTGGTCAAGGGAGAAATGTTATTGATAAATCCTCTAAGCATGTCACACCTCATAGTGTGTTTTGTAATCTTTAACAGGGTTGGCTCTTAACCAAGCTCACATTAGAATAGTGAATTATTTTTGGTTACCGGTCCTTGGTGGTTTTTTCCCTAATAAGGTTTCCATGTTAAAAATCTATGTGTTATATATGTATGAATGTATTGAATTGTTATTTTCCTTTACACATTACTATAACTAGATAGATTGGTAAACACAATATTTAATTTACTAGGATAATCGGTATATGAAGAGAAAGATAGTTCATATTTTACCAAGTTGATTATTTGACTTGAACATTTTGTTATATACATATAGGAGTATTTGGAACTATAGGATAACTAGACTTAACTAATTCACCCCCCTCTCAATTATCTAACAATTGGTATCAAAGCATGGAGTGCTTGGAAGGTAAGTTTGAAGGACTTTAGCTAAAGATCATAAAATCTATAAGAGAGAGGCACCAAAGCTGAACAAAGATAACTTAATGACATGGAAAAGTGGAATGAGATTGTATCTATCAGGAACTGGAGAATTTTCAATATACTATTTGGATATTGAATTCATCCTACCTATTGGACCTTTGACTATTGATCATATGAGAGAAACACATAAACACAATACTACAATGATAGAGCTTATTGCTTCCTTATCAGATGCCGAATTTGGATATGTTAACACATGTACTTCTACTAAACAGATGTGGGACAAGCTTGCACTATCTCATGAAGGATATGTGAATGTACTAAAGGCTCAAGTTGAAAGTATTAGAGGAAATTTTGATGACATAAAAATGAAAGACGGAGAGAACATATCACAATACAACAACTGAGTCAAGGATATTGTGAATTATATCTGAGGAGTAGGAGGTATTATTAAAGAAGACATTGTTGTAAGTAAAATTATTAGAACATTGTCACCTATTTATGCTATTAGAGTTTCTATAATTCATGAGATGAGATTAGCTTCAGGTAGTCATATTACACTTCATAGTCTAATCAGTAGACTTATTGCATATGAGTTGAATAAATTTGATAACAGTGTTGTTCCTACTATTGAATCTATATTTATGTCATATATGAATATTGGTAAATAAGTAGCAAAGACATGATAAGAAATTAAAGTGATAGTGAAATTAATGAGGATGAACTTGATGAGCTTGAAGCATTAATGGCTAGAACACTGTAGAAAGGTAAAGGAAGATATAGAGGAAAATTAATTTTGGTATGCTTTAATTGTAAAGAGATTGGCCATATCACAACTAGATATTCTAAAAAGAAAGAAGATGAGAAAAAAAAGGAAATATCTAGTGAAAGGAAGTCTAACAGAAGATGTAACTGAGAAAATAAAGGCAACTAACAATATGAGAAAAGAAGTAAGCAAGATTATAAAGACAAAGGCAAGAAGGCGTGTTACCTTTTTGAAGATGATGATGATGAAACCAACACCAACACTGATGAAGACATTAACGTGGTATTTGTAACCATGAAAGAAGATTGAGAAGAAGAAGAAAGGTATATTGAAACAACACTTATTTCTAAAGCTAACAAGAATGATACTTGGATTATTGATAGTGGTTGTACACATCATATGACTGATGATGAAGAAAAATTTGAATACCTTGAACATTATAATAGTGGATCTATTAAAATGGGAAATGATATACCTTGTCTAGTAAATAGAAAAGGATCTATATTGTCAAACAATAAGATCAGATGTGAGAATACATATTGGCTGAAGGGACTTAATTATAATTTTTCGAGTGTAGAACAACTAAATAACATAGGTCACCAAGTTGTATTTGAGAATAGAAAGGTGAAAATCTATGATGAGACTAGAAAGTTGGTCAATATTGGTGAACAATCTAAAGGTAATCTATTTTATCTTGATAATGCTCAAACTTCTTGTTTAATGTCTATAATTGAAGATGTGTGGCTATGGAACAAAAGGTTATGTCATGTGAATTTTTATAACATGGTTAAGATAATTAGAAAAGGAAAGTTATAGGTTTACCAAGCTTATCTAAACCTAACCACATGTCATGTGCAAACAATGTCAAATGAGAAAAATGTCCAAATCTAGTTCCAAGAGAAAAAAATATTCATTTAATGCTATCTTGGAGCTTGTTCATACTGACTTATGTGATCCTATGATAACTCAGAGTTATTATGGATACAAATATTTTATCATGTTTGTTGATGACTACTCTAGAATGGTTACTGTCATGTTCTTGAAAGAAAAACTTGAAGCTTTTAAGATGTTTAAATGGTTTAAAGCTAAAGTGGAGAAAGAAAGTGGTAAAGAACTAAAATGCTTGAGATCAAATCGAGGGGGTGAGTTTATTTTTGATGAGTTTATTTTTTATCTTGTTTTTTGATGACTACTCTAGAATGATGATTGAAATGTTCTTGAAATAAAAATTTGAAGCTTTTAAGATGTTTAAATGGTTTAAAGCTAAAGTAGAGAAAGAAAGTGGTAAAGAACTAAAATGCTTGAGATCAAATTGAGGGGGTAAGATTATTTCTGATGAGTTCACTAACTTTTTTAATGAGTATGGAATTAAGAGACAAGTTTATACACTGAGGACACCCCACCAGAATGTATTGTTGAAAGGAGGAATAGATGTATTGTTGATTGTGCTAGAACACCAATGATTGAAAATGATATTGCACATGTAGTTAGAATTGTAGCAATATTTTATACTAATACTAAGGAATCACATATGAATGTTGTAAAAATAATTTTAAGATACTTGAAGAACACTAAAAATTATGGCTTGTGGTACAAGAAAGAAAGCAATTTTGAACTGATAGTTTACATAAATGCAGATTAGGCTGGAAACATTGATGATAGAAAGAGCACTACTAGTGGAGCATAATTTTTGGTAGAAATAATAGTTACTTGGATAAGTAAGAAATAGGATGCATTTCTCACTCCACTACAGAAGTAGAATATGTTGTTGCGACTACTAATTGTTTGAACATTGAATGGATAAAACGTCTCTTGGAAGGCATGCATGAAGAGATTACTGACCCAGTGACAATATATTGTGATAACACAAATGCAATAAACATTTCTAAGAATCTGGTGATCCATGCAAAGACAAAACATATATCTAGAAAGTATCACTACTTGACAGAATAAGTACAAGAAAAGAGAGTGAAACTGGAGTATGTAAAATCACAAGAGAAACTTTGTGATATATTCACTAAACCATTACCTAAGCATACATTTGAGTACTTGACGATGAGACTATGGGTCCATCCCCTAGCTATTGGTCACTAAGGTGATCAGCAGGCTACATCAACCTATACTTTATCAAAATATCAAATGATGTTGATGCATGATGTTCACACCTCAGGTTTTCCGAGGTTATGAAAGCTGAAAGATGAAATACAAACTAAAACTACATATTGGTACGTGAAAGTTACTTGATATGAACCAAACACTAGAGATAATATTTTGTCTACTAAACAATTGTTTATTATTTTTGGAATTTCTTTCATAGGGAGATAAGAATCAATGAAATATTTATCTAAAGGAAAACAAGAAAATACACATAGGGAGAGAAGATCAAATCTACATGGAGAGAATACATGGAATATTAATGTTGTGTAGTGATTAAACATATTAAATGAACAAGATAGGGAGAGCTTATTGAGTTACAAAATTTTCTTACATAGTTGTAGAACAAATGTTTGGTATTCTATGGCATATTTCATATTGTGTTGCCATCAATGCCAAAGGGAGAGAGTGATAAACTAAAACCGATTGAATATCTTGAAGGAAAGTTTGACAATGGATTGGATAATTGAAAGATAGTGATTGATGATAACCGAGCTACTAAAGTGTATGTAAGACATTCAATTAGTTAATATATTTTCATTGATGTCAACTAGTTTTAACTGTACTTATCATGATGGTTACAAATATCTCAAGAAGGAAAAATGGTAAAGGAATGACATATCTATAGAAAAATGAGATGGATGAGAAATATATGGATATGGTATACATTGAGTAAATTATTTACGAGTCTATAACATTATATTAATGACTTGATTGTAATACATTATTCTATTACGTATTGATGATCATGATTGAACAAGTTTATGTGGTCGATAAATAAAGAATTTAGTATACATAGAGCACAGAGCAAGTGTAGTGTATACCAAGTATAGTGTTAACCGAACTAGTTATCACTGATGCATTCTGGTATTGACCAAGTGAAAGAAATAAATGGAGTTTTTCCAAAACTTACTAAACATGATGAGCTTGAAAATTATTTATGGTTCCAAGGTAAATGATAATATTTGTTATGATGATCAAACAACTAACAAAATTAAAGGATGATCAGATGAAGGAGAATGAAATGTGTTATTGACACAACTATCAAGGATGGTTAAAGAGGAAAAATCTATGCATGGAAAGAAAATAGTTTGTGATGTCTATATATAAAGAGACATGAGATTCATTGATGAGGCAATTAGAAGAGAATTTGTGTGAAAATATTTTTTTCATGTAACACTGATAAAACTGGTTGAAGACAAAACTGAGCAAATCTGTGGACAACACCAAGCATCAAAGAAAGAAATTACCAAGAAGAACAGAGTTGGATGAAATATAGATATTGAATTGATTATTGATCAGAGGTATTTTTGACCTTAGCATAGATCTGAAAACTTGCAAATCAAGTTTTATTTGAATCAGATCATTACTATATCAGTTTAACCATTATTATAGATAAATCTCTTAATCGAGTGGGACTTAAAGGTCTTTATATTTCAATATGACATTCAATGAATGTTGACTATTTTCTTGTTGACCCCATAGTGAATGACTGGTCAAGGGAGAACTATTACTAATAAATCCTCTAACTAGGTCACACCTCACAATGTATTTTATAACTTTTAACAGGGCTAGCTCTTAATTGAGCTCACTTGAGAAGAGTGAATTATTTTGGGTTACCAGTCCCAGGTGGTTTTCTCCCTAACAAGGTTTCCACATTAAAAATATATCTATTATATGTGTATGAATGTGTTGAAGTGTTATTTTACTTTAGACATTACTATAACTGGATAGATCAGTAAATACAATATTTAATTTACTAGTAATTGGTATATGAAGAGAAAGGCACAATTGATATTTTACTGAGTTGATTATTAGATTTGAATGTTTGTTTATATACATTTGGGAGTATTTAGGACTATAGGATAACTAGACTTAACTGATTCACCCACCCTCTTAGTTATCTAACAATATCTCCTATCACCTCTTAATCTTAACCACTAGTTTTCAAGAGATTTCTATAAAAGATATTTTCTCCTCATTTATAATGCCTAAATCCTTAATGAAATCTTATCTTGTCTAATATTTTCTATCATGTTTCTATATTTTTACCATATTATTATCAATATCATTAGATCAATCTATCTTGATGTCACTATCAATTATTTGTCAACCAACCATCTCCATTCACCATAGCCTCTTGTTCTTTGTGCTACAAAATTGAGAGAACCTAAATTCCATTAAAAAATAAGAGATATTTTTTGGTAGGAGGACACGAGCATCAAGTGTCTCATGAATGCATTTGATTTATTTTTGTTCTAACATGTTTTTTTTTTGTATGAAGTAGTGTTCTCTTAGATGATGATTGAATGATTATAAATTTGTTTTGACATGGTTGGGATTGAATAGATTTCATATTTGCATCCAAGTTTTCAATCTCAATTAAAAAAACCAAAATTTATTCAAGTAGGAGTCTTTACTCAATGTAGGACAATAATAAAAAGATAATACACCAAGATAAGTGTCATACACCTCTCTTTTTAGAGTCAATAGATAATGGCCCTGTGACATAAGTAGTTACCATTTTGATGGAAGACCAAGTTCTAGTTACTACTATAGAGTTGGTCTGACTCTACTCAAAGATCCTTCCCTTAGATCTCTTAGGGAATTCACCACCCTAAACCAAAGTAAGCCACTAAGAAATTACTCCATGTTCAAGGCTCGGTCCCCGTCAACAAGTTATTCTCTTCTATCACTAAATCTACATAGATAGGTCCACTCTCCTCATTCAACTAATGCCTTCACATCATCATCCTCATTTACTCACCCTATCCAGACTATCACTGAGCTTGCCTAGGGTAATGTCTCTAGATTCATATTTGTTTCTTCTCCTACCAAAAAGAAGAAAAATAAAACAATGTACAAGGGATCCTCTTGAGTTCCATCTAGGCACATGAATTTCACCATGGATTTAGGAACCTTGAGGAGCCATTCAATATTTACAGTCAAGATGTTACAAGTAGTGGTTGTTGTTGCACTAAAAGATTGATTTTTTATTGCCTGATACAACCACTAGACTTATAGAAGACACAGGAGGTGGTTACACCATGTCACAAATCCTGAGGGGAGTGCTGACCATTTTGCCAACAATCTCCCCATCAGCATTACCTGAGGGGATTTTAACCTATGACCAAGCTCTAATACCACTTGTTACACATAGTGGTTGACGTTGCACCAAAAGATTGACCTGTTAATGCATGATAAAACCACTAGACTTATAGAAGACATAGGAGGTGATTAAGCCATGTCACAAATCTCGAGGGGAGCACTGACCATTTTCCCAACACAAGAATGGGTAAGGAACTCACAACTTACAAACAAAAACAAAATGAATTAATCTACTAGCATGCATAGTAAATCATGAAGCTTTGAAATCAACTCAGTACAAAATTTGCAACTTTTCATTAACTGAAAATAACAAAAAGACTTCAAAAAAATCCAACTGCTACAAATCCTCTTTCTTACAAAAACCCCTCTCCTTCATAAAGAAAGACTGGGATGTCAAAAATAGTCACCCCATCATTGGAATAGTCATAATTTCCCACTCTATCAAAAGCATCTTGTCAGGAACCATTACGACTAACCATACTATCAATTATAGACAAGATCCACCTTTCATGACCATTACAACTGGTTTTATCGAGTAGTAGCAATGTAAAATTTTCCATAGTACCGATCACCATATTTACCAAGTAGTAGCATTACTAAGTACTAGTCTCACCAAGTACTTGTATTACCAAGAACCTCATACCGAGAATTAGTATTACTGAGTGCCAATCTTACCAAGCACCAGTCTTATCAAGTACCAGTAATACTAAGCAATAGTATTACCGATCCATTTCAACACATACCGAGAAACTTAACTAAGCTTCCTGATGCCTTGGTTGGATTTATAGAGGCTTACTAATTACCTCTAACACACAACAAAACTAAAAGAAAACATCCAAGTACTAGAGTATTTTTTCACTGACTTGACCCATTTTGTACTTGGTCATCACAAGAGTGAATGAATAAATACTTTACAAGATATCTTAAAGAAAGCCTAAAAGTTCTTAAGGGTCCTTAACACTATTTACCTAGGTGCTCCTGCACCATACTCCTCCAAATGAGAAAAATCAACTTCCAGGTGATTGGATGAGGTCGGGGTTGACACCCAACTTCTTGAATTCAATCTCCTGCACCCATGTAGCCTCAGAATCAGCTTGCTCTTGCCACTTGACTAGATACTCCATGTAAGTCTATGTTCTAGTCCTCTTGGCAACTCTTCAATTCAGGATCTTCTCTGCCTTGGAATTTGGAGTAAAAGGAATTTTTAGTGCCCTGAGATCTTCTATAGTTGCTGAAAAATTAGGACCTTTTCCTGGAATTGGTCCCTTGTAGGAGACAAGATCTTCCACATTAAAGATTGGAGATAAACCCATATTTGTGGGAAGGTTAATTTTGTAAGCATTAGACCCATAGTTTGCCAAAATTGCACAAGGGCCTATCTTCCTCATCTAAATCTTACTCAGAACATCTTTTTGTAGTCTTTCTTTGTTCAGGTGCACCATGATTAACTCTCCAACTTAAAACTGAACATCTCTTTTCCTTTCATCTAGCTTCTTCTTGGTGTGAGTTGTACTTTCCACTAGTGTCTTCTTCACAGTATCACAAACCTTTTTCATGGATTGAGCAAAATATTCTGCATATCCACTCTTCTCTATATTGTTTTCAAGATCCCTAAGTTCACATACAGACATGGGATGGATCCCATACACTATTGCAAAAGGGCCTTTTCTAGTGGATCTATTGACTGTATCATTATAAGAAAATTCTACCTATGCAAGTAACTGATCCCATGATTGTCCATATTATTTTGTAAGACATCTCAAAAGATTTCCCAAACTTTGATTCACTACTTCAATCTGAGCGTCAGCTTGTAGATGATATGCTAAGCTAAAGGAAAAGGTTTTGTACCAAGCTTCTGCCACATGTTTTTCTAAAAATGACTCATAAACTTAGAGTCCCTATTGGATACAATGCTTAACGATAATCAATGTATCCTTATTGCTTCTTTAAAGAAAAGATGTACTATATAGCATGCATCATGTGTGGTTTTGCATAGTACAAAGTGAGCCATTTTTTTGAATCTATCAACAATCACAAAAATATTATTCATTCCCTACTCGGTCTTAGGAAGTCCATCCACAAAATCCATGTTGATACATTCCCAAGGTCGGTCTAGGATTTGAAGTGCTTGATACAATCCTACATTTAATAAAGTCCCCTTTGCCTTTTGACAGACTATATAAGTCTCTACATACTTATGAACATCCTTGTTCATCCTCGGCTAATAATAGTACCTCTGTACCAATTCTAAAGTTTTATACACCCCAAAATCTCCACTCAATGACCCATTATGTTTCTCTTGTACTAAGTTCTCTCTCATTGAACCTTTTGGTATAAAGAGTTTTCCTCCTCTAAATAGAAGACCTTCATGTAGGGTGAAATCGGAATAATCACTATGAGGGTAATG
The DNA here is from genome assembly GCA_027943335.1 of Chamaecyparis obtusa. NCBI lineage: Eukaryota > Viridiplantae > Streptophyta > Pinopsida > Cupressales > Cupressaceae > Chamaecyparis > Chamaecyparis obtusa. The sequence goes on along the minus strand of BSBK01008968.1, from coordinate 6,557 downwards.
TCCAAGATCATGGTATACCAAACTATGGCCTTAAGTGGCAATGAAAAATTAGAAAATCAGGGTTAGTCAACTTGACATAAAAGGTTGAACATCTTATGAAAATTATGTGAAAAAGTTGTAAGAGTAGAATCTGTAGGAAATTGATGTAGTTTCTAAACTACTAGCCCTTGTTTGAAATTTTTTTTGTTTAATTATTCAAAATTTTAAATTTTAATGCAGGTACTAAAAAAATTTCAAGGAAAAGATAAAATGTACGTGTATGTCTGACCACCTTAATCACAATCAAATGATGATATATTTTCCCAAGATTCTAGATAAAATTAGTAGACTCATGCCCAGATGTGACGCATATTTTTATGTAATTTTTGGTCAAATAAATAGCTAATTATGAATTTTTTGATACAACTTTTTCAGAATAAAAAAACTCTCATGTCTGACTACCTTAACTAATTCAAAATTTTACCAAATTCAAATTTATTGTTTTCTTATAGTAGCCGAAGCGCAGAATGTGACACATGTTTTGGATTTCAAAAAGGTTAAATAGTTTGAAAGTTATAGTTATTTTTCAATTAGTATGTCGATTACGACTTTAAAGATAACTCAGTTGAAAAATAAGTAATAATTACTTACTGATCTTGAAATTTGATAGTAATTATATTGATGGAAAGCTGATAATGTCTTTAAGAAACCCTTTTTCATTTCATCAATTTCAGGTGAAAAAATAGTCGTCAGCTACATGGTCGAAGTTTCGGTATCAAGAACTATCTTCTGAAACATGCCTAAAGGGTTGACCACCCACATTTGGTAATGCCCAAGAAAATACCATGCCTAATCGGATATCCGATACAATCTGATATCCGATATTTTTAGATATCCGAAAAAGCTCGCCTATTTTGAAATTTCAATTGCCCCTCTTTTTCCAAATTCAAGTTTCATAATAAATGTATTTTTTTAATAGAAATATTAATTGTGTTATAAATTAAGTTGTATTCTTTTTATGTTAATATTAATTCAAATTTCATATTAAATTATATTTTTGTTATGTTAATATTAATTTCATTTTCAATATTAATATTAAATAATAATAGCATAGCATAAATATTATAATATAAATTCTTATATTAGTATGTATTATATTATTTGATATACAAAATGATTTTGAAAAAATACCTGGACAATTGATTTGAGGACAGACAACTTCAGCCCAAATCCTCCTGAAAGTATCTAGCACATGATTTTTCTATAGACTCCTTGTAATTTCGGCGGTCTGACTATACTGAATAAGTAGATGTCAATGGACTTCCCCTCAATTGAATACAATCAATTGATTTTTTAACTCTTGAAAAGAAATTTCACAGAGATGTAGAACCACCGTACACTCATCATCTATTCTAAAAACTAACAGTGGTATAAAAATAGATGTAAGAACATTTAAGGTACATTTTCCACAAAAAGGTATATGAAACCTTTAAATATACATTAAAACATGGAGGTTAAGGCTCTAGATTAGAGAGAGAGAGAGAGAGAGAGAGAGAGGAGAGAGAGAGAGAGAGGAGGAGAGAGAGAGAGAGAGAGAGAGAGAGAGAGAGAGAGAGAGAGAGATATGTTTCTTTTATAGAAAAGATTACTTAAATGACAAGTGCTCAGAGTGTGGTGGGCTAGTGAAGTTTGTTGAATGTTTTCATGAGGGCTGTGAACACGATTTTGGAAAGACAATTGTCCACAAAAAGGTATATGAAATTGTTGAATATAAATTAAAAGGTGGAGGTGAAGGATCTAGATGTGATTTAGTTACTAAAGAATGCAATGTAGCTGATTTTATTTCTAATTTTAGGAAGAATCTTTTTTACAAGTATGCAAGGCATAGTCACAGGTCTCAATGGTTGGATCAATAATTTAGGATGTGTAAGGACACTTTCCCAATTGGCACTATTATATCAGTTGTTGACTTTGTAGAGAACTATACATTGTAGCCCCAAAATGAGTTGCAAGCTCAATATTACAATTTCTATTCAGGTTTCTATTTTTGTGCACATAACATATAGACATTCCATGAATAGTATAGAAGATGACCAGAAGATAATCAGAGAGTATCATTTTTATATGAGTGATGATAGATCACACTCATCCAAGTTTTTCCAACATTTCTTTGAGAATTATTTTGAGTGGGTGCGGGGAAATAATCTTTCTATGGATAGACATCTCATTTGGTCAGATAATTGCATAGGTTAATTAAAAAAATGCTCGTATGTTTTATTAGTTATGTAGAATGCATGTAGAGAGAGGTGTACCTCATATTTGGATATTTTTTAAGGCCGGTCATGGAAAAGGGGAGCATGATGGAGTAGGTGCATGCGTAAAGAGAGCTCTAGTTAAGGAGCAACTAAGGATTTCAGGTGCAGAACTCATTGATGCCTATTCTATTGTTGATTAGTGTACTTCAGCATTATCACAAGGGGGGACTCTTGATTCAGTGGTGTGTAGATTCTTTTGGTTGGTTGAGTTGGGCATAATAGGAGATAGGTTGGATTGTTAAACTTTGAAAGATTCTTAAAAAATGCATTCATTTTGAAGCTTTGATGCTAGTACATGGACCATTTGGACACGAGAGTTGGTTTGTTATTTTCTGAGTTGTCTTTAGTGTGATTGGGATAAGTGTTAGTCAAGTGAGTGGGTTCCACATTATCTTACTCCTTTATCTCTCATATTCTCTATAGTAAATGATGACATGGATTGTTCACTTGAATACGACCATCTTTCAGATCTTCTACAACCATGACATGTTTTTGCATTGGTTGCACCACATTTTGTATAAGGAAAGTAGAAACTTGCACAACTGACAACATATGATGATATGTTCCCATATCCAATAGGATCACATGTTTTTGCGAGAACATGGTTGCGCACATGTATGATTAGAAATAATGGCATTCCTGCGTTTGAAGACTATGAGAAGCAACAAAACCATTCTCATGTATTCACACCTTGTTATAGCATCCAATGTTAAGTTGTTGAAACATCAAGGAAAACCAAAGACAAACGAACTTTGGACTATTAGTACTATTGATCATGAAGCAATACTAAATACTCTCAAGCATAGAGATGACCCTTCATGCACACTTCAGTAGGTAAGTTCAACTCAAGTTAAAATATAGTTATGTAATTGCATATTTAGATGCCAAAAGGGCACTTCTTATATTCTCTATTAACTTTTCTTTTTCCTTCCAAATGTAGGGATTGGAGTGAAAAGGACACTTATTTTTTAAATATTAGCTATGTAATTTTCATATTTAGATGTCAAATTTTGTATATAAAACCAACAATCGAATGTAATGTGCATAGTTAGATGCCAAATTTTGTATATAAAAACAACAATCGAATATAATGTGCATATTTAGATGCCAAATTTTGTATATAAAAACAACAATCGAATGTAATGTGCATATTTAGATGCAAAATAAAATATTTGATACCAAATTAGATGCAAAATTGGAAATATAAAAAAGCCCATGGGGTTGATTTGCAAATATTAAAAGCCCACATTTGTATCATCTTAATTCCATGTAAAGTGAAAAAAATGTGTTTTCTTACTATGAATGTTGTATCCTTATATAATTTGTATCATCTTAATTTTGTATCCTTACATTTCTATTGTCTTAATTACATTATATTTGTATCATCAAATGATGTAATAGTTGGATTCATTGAGTCAAAATTGGTCAAATGTGTTCCAAAGTAAGATGATGATTCCCTGGGTGAAGTGATAGTGTTCAAGGATTGCATCCTGACACCAAATGGACTATTCCATTAGTGCCATTTGGGCAGGTAAATGCTAGGAACAACCCCATTTTGACCATTGAGTCAGTAGAACGTTCTGGACCACGCCATGACCGAAGTGTCCCCAAGGTGCACTAAGCATGATTGGGAAACAAAATTTTGAGGCTCGTAACTCAGATCCCATGAGAGGTATCAAAGATCTGTGAGATGATAAAGGATGATGATCTGAGGCCTATAATAACCTCCCTCTATTCTCGAAGATTTAAATTTGTTTCAATTTGGCACGCTAATCTCGCTCGATGCCAAAAACTTGCAATTAGGGTTAGTTGAAAGTTGTGCCAATGGATTACTTCCAAACAATTCATCTTGACACCAAATGGACTATTCCATTAGCTCCATTTGGCCAGGTAAAGTGTCCCCAAGGTGCACTAAGCATGATTAGGTAGCAAAATTTTGATGCTCATAACTCTTACCCCATGAGAGGTATTGGAGATCCATTAGATGCTACATGATGACCATTTACTGAGGCCTACAATAAGCTCTCTCCATTTTGGGAGATTCAAATTTGTTTGAATTTGGCACGCTAGTCTCGCTTGATCCCAAAAAGTTGCAGTGAGGGTTAGTTGAAAGTTGCGCCAATGGATTACTTCCAAACCATTTTTTTCGGCACCAAATGGACTATGTCATTCACTTCAGATGGGTGGGTAAATGCTAGGGACAACCCCATTTTGATGACCAAGTCAGTAGATGTTCCAGACCACACTGAATCAAAGTGTCCCTAAGGTGCACTAAGCATGATTGGGTAGATAACTTTCAAGGCTTGTAATTAGGACACCGTGAGAGGTATCAGAGATCTGTAAGATGTTATAGGATGGTGTTTCTATGTCCTACAATAACCTCTCTCTATTCTGGGAGATTCAAATTTGTTTGAATTTGGCATGCCAGTCTCACTCGATGCCAAAACTTGCAGTGAGGGTCAGTTGAAAGTTGTGCCAATAAATTACTTCCAAACCATTCATCCCAACATCAAATGGACTATGCCATTAGCTCCAATTGGGGGAGTAAATTCTAGGGACAACCCTATTTCAACCACTGAGTCAGTAGAACGTTTCAGACCACACTAGACCAAAGTGTCCCCAAGGTGCACTAAGCACGATTGGGAAAAGAACTTTTGAGGCTCATAATTTGGACCCCATGAGAGGTATTAGAGATCCATGAGATTCTATAGGACAAAATTTATAAGGCCTATAATAAAAATTCTCCATTCTGGGAGATTCAAATTTGTTTCAATTTGGCACGCTAGTCTTGCTCGATGCCAAAACTTGCAGTGAAGGTCAGTTGAAAGCTACACCAATGGATTACTTCCAAACCATTTGTCTCGACACCGACTGGACTATACCATTAGCTCCCATTGGGTAGGTAAACACTAGGGACAACCCTATTTCAACCATTGAGTTAGCAAAATGTTCCAGACCATGCCGAATCAAAGTGTCCCCAAGGTGCACTAAGCACGATTGGGAAACAAAATTTTTGAGGCTTGTAACTCAGACCCCATGAGAGGTATTAGAGATATGTGAGATGCTATAAGGAAAATGTTTCCAAGTCCTACAATAACCTCTCTCCATTCTAGGAGATTCAAATTTGTTTCAATTTAGCACACCAGTCTTGCTCGATGCCAAAACTTGTAGTGAGCATCAGTTGAAAGTTGCACTAATGGATTACTTCCAAACCATTCATCCCAACACCAAATGGACTATTCCATTAGCTTTGGTTGGGCTATTAAATTCCTAGGGATAAACCTATTTCAACCACTGAGTTAGTAGAATGTTCCAGACCACGCCAGACGAAAGTGTCCCCAAGGTGCACTAAGCATGATTAGGTAGCAAACTTTTGAGGCTTGTAACTCAGACCCCATGAGAGGGTATCATACATCCATGAGATGCTATAGGATTATGTTGCCAAGGCCTATAATAACCTGTCTTTGTTTTGGGAGATTCAATTTTTTTTTAAATTGGCACGCTAGTCTTGCTAAATACCAAAACTTGCAGTGAGGGTCATTTGAAAGTTGCACCAATGGATTACTTCCAAACCATTTTCCTTGACACCAAATGGAATGCACCATTAGGTCTAGTTGGGTAGGTAAATTCTAGGCACAACCCTATTTAGACCACTGAGTCAGGAGAAAATTTCAGACCACACTGGACTAATGTGTCCCCAAGGTGTACTAAGCATGATTCGACCGTGAAATTTTGAGGCTCATAACTCAGACCCCATGTGAGGTATCAAAGATTAATGATATACTACATGATGGTGTTTTACAAGCCTACAATAACCTCTTTCTATTCTGGGAGATTCAAATTTGTTTCAATTTTGCATGCCAGTCTCGCTCGATGCCAAAACTTGCAGTGAGGGTTAGTTGAAAGTTGCACCAATGGATTACTTCCAAACCATTCTTCTTGGGACCAATTGGACTATTCCATTAGCTCTGTTTTGGTGGAAAACACTAGGGACAACCCCATTTCAACTACTGAGTTAGCAGAATGTTATAGGACCATGCCAGATCAAAGTGTCCCCAAGTTGCACTAAGCATGATTGGTCAGTAAACAATCGAGGCTCATAACTCGGACCCTGTGAGAGGTATCGGCAATCCATGAGATGCTACAAGACCATGTTTCTTAGGTGTTCCTAGTGTATATGCAGGGGTACACGTAGAGTATAGATATTTTTTCCAAAAGACTAATATATTTTGATATGGCCAAAATGGTGTTTGATTGTGTAAT